>SJYX01023749.1:617303-684483 GCA_006410675.1 Oreotragus oreotragus
ACACACACACACACACACACACACACGCCGCTCTTGCTTTTGTAATTCAGTCACTAAGTTGTGTCTGACTCTTTGTGACCCTGTGAACTGCAGCACTCCAGGCTTCCCTGTCCTTCACTAGCTCTCAGAGTCTGCTCAGACTCAGGTCCACTGAGCCAGTGATGTGGATAAATGTTTAATGGAAATTAACAGCACCAAGTTTTTCGGGCATAAAAAATGAGCTATATTTAAAAATAAAAGTAAATGCCTCAATAAGAAGTACAAGAGTAAATGCTCTACCATGGATGCAGACTGGTAGGGTGATCAAGAGAATAGAAGAAAAGGGTGGATATTGAGGAAAAGGGGAGGGGTGAGGGGCGAAACCTGTGCAGGCAGAAGAGAGGACCCACCAAGGTGTCTGCAGATGAGCTGGGAGGGGATGGGAATAGCACTCAGGTCCCAGGCACCGCCGTCTCTCGCCTGGGTTGCTCTGTCAGCCTCTCGAACGCCCGCCTTCGGTCCTGGTTCGCCATCCACTGAGTCCCAGCGGGGCAGCCGAGGGATCCTTTGAAAACCAAGTCTGACCCTGTCTCTCCTCTTCCTCCAATGACTTCCACCTCACAGAAAGCAAAGCACGAGAGCTCGTGCTTCTCCTAACTACCCTGCCTGTCTGAGTTTATCCTCTGGTACCCGGTCAGCCCCAGCCTCACAGCATCCTCTGTGGTCCAGCTCAGTGCACATGTGGTAGGAGCTGAGTAGCTTACGTGGGGAAGAGTGGGGCGATACTCTTTGCCTCGGTTCCTTCCTGCACATCGGCCACTACGAGGGAGGCCAGCCCCTCTGTGTTCCTGCTCTTCCTCACTTTAAATTACTTTTTATTGAAGGATAGTTGCTTAACAATGTAGTGTTAGTTTTTACCGTACAGCAAAGTGAATACATATACCTATGTGAGTGCTCAGTTCGGGGGACCTTCCCCACCCAGGGATCAAACCCACGTCTCCCACGGCTCTTGCATTGTAGGCGGATTCTTTACTGCTAAGCCACCGGGAGAGCCCCACATATGCATATGTCCCCTCTTTCTTGGTTTCTTTCCCACTGAGGTCACCGTAGAGTACTGTGTTTCTTATGCTATTCAATAGGTTCTCATTAGTGATCTATTTTATACATAGTATCAGCAGTGTATATGAGTCACTCCCAACCTCCCAATCCACCCCACCCTTGTTTTCCTTCTTAGATTAGTGGTCAGAAAAGTCACAGATCTCATCCGTGACTTTGGGTCCCAGCTGGGCAAATGCTCCAACATATGCTATTCAATAGGTTCTCATTAGTGATCTATTTTATACATAGTATCAGCAGTGTATATGAGTCACTCCCAACCTCCCAATCCACCCCACCCTTGTTTTCCTTCTTAGATTAGTGGTCAGAAAAGTCACAGATCTCATCCGTGACTTTGGGTCCCAGCTGGGCAAATGCTCCAACCCAGCACTGAAGCAAGAGGGCTCGGATTTCTCATGTGTCACTCAGAGAGGACCAGTGAGGGGATCTGGATGCAGGCAGTCCTGGGTCTTGACCCTAACACTCTCCTGATACTGCCCAGAACTCACCCCTCCCCTCTAATGGAAAGGAGTGAACCACATTCCGCCTTCTCTCTCACTGTTGACATCCTCTGCACACTCCTCACATCCCCTTGATATGTCTCCATTGGAGCTTTTTCTTCTTTACAGAAAAAAAAAAAGACAGATAAGGTAAAAGGAAGAAGACCATGATTANTGACCCTAACACTCTCCTGATACTGCCCAGAACTCACCCCTCCCCTCTAATGGAAAGGAGTGAACCACATTCCGCCTTCTCTCTCACTGTTGACATCCTCTGCACACTCCTCACATCCCCTTGATATGTCTCCATTGGAGCTTTTTCTTCTTTACAGAAAAAAAAAAAGACAGATAAGGTAAAAGGAAGAAGACCATGATTATAGTCCCACATGGGAACCTTATAGACACTTTCATTCTGTTCTTTGTAAGTAGCTAGTAAGGAGGACAAGTCTTTCCAACCAAAATGGATTCCACACAGTAGGTCCATTAAGAATAAAACAAGAAACGAGAGTCACTTATTTGTAATTTTATTTTTCTCCTCTTATGCACCATTGTGATTTAATTAATAGTTTCTCAGAGGTGAACTTTAAGGAAAAAAATGTCTATTTAATTATTTGAAAAGTATTGAGTATAAATTATTTTCTTAATGAAGCTGCAAAGATCTCTTTGGCTTTTTCTTGGACATATTCCCACTATCACTCTCTCCTTCTATGTCCACATAGAGACAGGCTTCTTCACTTTTTCCCGAGTCCTGCCGGCTGTGCTGTGGTTAGCTAATTTATTTCCATCTTCCAGCAAGGTCAAGAACACATTGATATTTGTGGGTGAGCCAGACATCACGTCTCTGTAAGCTCCCAGAGAAGGTTCATCATCTTGTTCGGGGTTCTTTTCTGCAGCAAATGTTCGAGTTGACTTGGAGGAGGAACTTGCTTGGTTCTTAAGTCCCCAGGTTAGTTACATCAGGGGCGCCTTAATAAATTAACTGGAGTCCTTCCTTTGATGAGAGAGTGAATGTCAAGGCTGGCTGACTGCCAGCACCCCATGTGTCTCCTCTTCTCCCTCCCTGATGCAGGGAACCGACGAGGCCAATATTCAGTCACTCCTTGCCCTGACAGTTCATTGGCACCAGGACAATCACAGCAGAAGACCAGCTGTTTAACACTGAGTGTCTATGATAAAGGTCCTATCCTATCTGATTTGAGAGCTGCTTTTAAAAAAAGCAATCATTAATCAAGTATTGCATTTGTGCTTAACTATGACTGAGAGATGGAGAAAGCAATGGCACCCCACTCCAGTACTGTTGCCTGGAAACTCCCATGGGCGGAGGAGCCTGGTGGGCTGCAGTCCATGGGGTTGCTGAGGGTTGGACACAACTGAGTGACTTCACTTCCACTTTTCACTTTCACGCGTTGGAGAAGGAAACGGCAACCCACTCCAAGGTTCTTGCCTGGAGAATCTCAGGGACAGGGACGGGGGAGCTTGGGGTCTCACAGAGTTGGACACGACTGAAGTGACTTACCAGCAGCAGCAGCACCAGCATGATTGAGAGAGACAGAAATCTATTTTTATAGGCCCCTCTGTCAAACGGTTATCATTTGGAATTGTTTTACAAGGATATAATATCTAGACGGACAATACTTGGCTTAATTCTACATCCTGGTTTGAAAAAAAAAAGTCATCTAGTATACTACAAAGAAAAAGCCATGTTAGTTCCTTGCAGAAAGGTGAGAAATATTTGTTTTCTACAGTTCAGCTACCCTTTCAGGAAATTTTGGGTATTTGTGGGTTCTTTTTTAAACATAATCATATAGGAATACTTTGCAACAGAGAATAATCATCAATGTGGCTGTTGCCTTTATGAGGCTGTTTGAAGACCCAAATCTGGTTGGAGCACCAGGGAAGGAACCTTCCCTGACACTTGATGCTTTGAGAAGCACTTTTCAAGGTCATTGCCAGGTGCCCTGAAGTGAGTTTGTCTTTGGGAAGCTGAGCACAGTCTGCATTGGACTTTCCTTTACCTCATTGGGGAACGATTTGAACAGAGAGTCCCAGAGTCCAGCGTACTGTTTCTACTCCCAACATTGCAGAGACTTCGCGCCACAGTCCTTTCGTGCTGCTTCCCCGGCACTGGGATTTCTACTCCCATAAACTTCATTCCATTGGATTTGCTGAAGAACAGGTGAGTTCAGCAGGACTGACAGGGAAATTGATCCTGCCCGTGCTGGTAGAAAAGTCCACTGGCTGGATGTTCCCCAGAGTCAGTTTGTTCTTTCAACCAAATGAAGTTTGATCTTTCATCCAGATACTTCCTGAGGATCCATAAAATACTAGTTGCAATTCAAGGTACCAGAGATATAACAATGCACAAAGCAGATGAAATGCCTGCCCTTGGGTTGTTTATATTCCAAGGCAGAGAAACAAACAACAATATAACATAAACAAGTAGTGGATAGACATCAGACATAATTAGTTCTTTGGAAAAAAGAAAAGCAGAGAAAGGGGTTGGAGACTGTAGTGGGTGGGGCATTCAGAGAATGTCTGAAAGGTTATATAAATTTTTATAAATTTAATATTTACAATATCTTATACATATTTTAAAACACTTAATATGTGCTTTAAAGCTTTAAAATACACTATAGAAAGTTTTCGCTTGTTTTTTTCCTTGGTTTGCTTGTTTTCAGTGGTTGCAAAGAGAAGTTTATTCTGTAAAAAGTGGTGATACATCCCGCATTTGTTCCTGGTCAATCTAGAAATTCACAGAGGAGCTATTTACATGAAACTAATAAGTGAATGAATGAGTGATGTTCACCAAGGAGAGTTTTCAGAACAGGAGAGAGAGACAAGCTCACATCCTCAGGGAAAGTCAGACTCACAGGTAAGCCCTGGTCAGAGGTTGGTGTCGTCCACAAGGGGGACCAAAGGGCAGATGGTGGCAGTTGGTAAAGAATCTGCCTGCAATACAGGAGACCTGGGTTCGATCCCTGGGTCAGGAAGATCCCCTGGAGGAGGAAACAGCAACCCACTTCAGTTTTCTGGCCTGGGAAATCTCAAGGGCAGAGGAGCCTGGTGAGCTATATAGTCCATGGGGTTGCAAGAGTCGGACTTGACTGAGCAGCTAAACCACCACCCAGAGAAGTGGGACGTTGGGTGCAAAATGGCCAACTCATCTCTGAAAGTGAAGGAAGGAACCAGTCCCACCTCAAGGAGAAGAAATGGAGATGTGACTAGCTTTAAAGGCTGCGGAGATCAAAGAAGTGGGAACAGAGAAAAGGCCCCTGGATCTGATCTCCAGGGGGTTATCAGTTGCTGAAAGCACAGGATGAAAGCCAGGCTTCCAGGGCTAAGTGAAGGGTGCAGGGTGGGAGAGGAGAGCCCCCTGCAGAGGGAGAGCAGTGCTCATCAGCCTGGAGACTCTTCTCTCAAAAAGCTCTAGGTTCTCAGCCATTTCAAACTTCATTCTGACCTTCTGGGTGCACCTTTATGCAAGGAAGGAAATGGCAGCCCACTCCAGTATTCTTGCCTGGATAATTCCATGGACAGAGGAACCTGGAAGGCTATTAGTCTATGGGGTTGCAGAGCTGGACACAAGTGAATGACTACCACTATCATGCAAAATAAATAAATGCATAAATATACATAATTTTTGAGATTTAATATATATTGGAAAGATCAGTGGACTTGGTCTACAAAACCTGCTTCTAATCAAGTCAGAAAACTCATAAAGGCACAGTGTGTTTATCTTTACAATTAAAATAATACTTGTTCCACTCCCAGAGAAAATGAGAAGGTCAAATGAAATGGTATGCATGATCTTGATGTGTAACCTAGAAAGTGTAACAAAAAATAAGTATCTTTCAGTTCAGTTCAGTTCATTCACTGAGTCGTGCCCAACTCTGTGTGACCCCATGCCAGGCCTCCTTGTCCATCACCAACTCCCAGAGTTTACTCAGACTCATGCCCACTGAGCCGATGATGCCATCCAGCCATCTCATCCTCTGTCATCCCCTTCTCCTCCGCCTTCAATCTTTTGCAGCATCAGGGTCTTTTCAAATGAGTCAGCTCTTCGCATCAGGTGGCCACAGTATCTGCATCAGTATGCGATTCTTTGTGATGGTGGCGCACCCTCTACATCTTGGCTTTTTTTCCCGTTTTACCAGTGAAACCATCTTATAATACAAAAATCCGTGAAAGCCCCTGCAGGCTAGTAAATAGCTTTGAAATACCTGGCAAGCTTTGCTGTGCTCCAAACAACTCTTCTAACCAAACTGGCTGAAAAGATTTTACCAACTGGTGACTTTTCACTCTTGGCCGCTTTACTCTCCACCTCGCCCCCTCCATGGCATGTGCCCAAGGCTGTCTTTCCTCTGTGTCTTGTATGCTGGCACCTCAGTCCACCCTGTGCTCTTGTTTGCCTTCTCCCATCATCTCCGTTCCACTCAGGCTCTCAGTTTCCGCTGAACCTCCAACTTTCTGTCTCTCTCCCCTTGGCCATGAGTTGCTCTTCCTGCGGTCCCCTGGCACTTCACTCACAGCACTTGTATTTCCTGTCTCCAGGATAATCGGTTGTTTACATATTGGAGTTTCCTGCTACACTGAAAGCTATTTGAGGATGAGAACCAAGCTGCATTCATCAGCATAACCCTATCACTAATTGTGCCCTACAATTAGTATGTGAGGGGATCAAACACATGATTGCATCTTCTCATCATTTATCATCTCTAGGTCTTAATTTCATCACCCATGAAAGAGGGATGCTAGAGAAGATGACTCCAAGACCCCACCTGAGTTCTGACGTCTGCAATTCCATTTACCTACACTTTTCCCAATCTCTATTCTTGTTATTGCAATCCATGTTCACATATTTTGAGAAAGCACATTGAGTATAATAGTTATGCATATAAAATTGAAGGAGAAATATCCCTTTGTGCCATGAATACACACAATGTGATCTGAATGCAGCTATAAAGTGTGAAAGACTTCTCTGAGAGTCTGGTGTCTATCACTAGGACCAGTAAAAATTCATTCTATAGTCAGATATTTCAAAGATGCTTTTGATACATTTATCCATAAATTCAAACTCTTTGTGCTTCGAAAATGGTAGCCTGAAAAAAAAAATAATGCCTAGTTTATCACTGGGTTACGAAGATTTACACATTGCTTTTTATATTAAAAAAAAACATTTTAATTTACTATCTAAACACTGTTATTTACTCCTCCTTTTCTAAATGAGGAAGCTATAAAATTAGTCGACATCCTATAATGTGAAGAAAAGGCATTTTCTCTGACATTCCCTAATGCCATCCTGTCAGTGTGGCATTGTGCTGGTGGCTCCACTATGATATTGGTTTTCAGTTTCTTGTTACAGTAAAAGTTAATGCTGTACTGAAATTCTGCTTAATATTCACACTTGTGTGAGCCGTGGAGATGATGCATTATCTTAAGTGCATTACCTCACCGTGTCTGTGAATCAGCATCATTAGATCAGGATGAGATCATTTTTAAAGAAAGATTGAAAAGAAATCAGGGTTCTGGGAACTGACTGGGAAGAAGGAGAGACCCTGCTAATGACACTTAGCATTTATTCAAACCTTTTGACAGAGACAGCTTTGTGTCTCTCTTAGCGTGCTGCTCAGTGTGTGGAATTTGCATGATAATGGGTGCATAGTCGTTATCAGATCAAACCTTGGAGCATACATGGGGAGACATCAAAGTAACGGAATGCCATATCATGGGCTACCCTCGAAGGATGGGTCTCGATTAGCAAAATTTCGTGTACTTTGCTCCCAAAGAAACTTCTTGAAGAAATTAAAAGCAAAGATCTTGAGCACCGTTGAACCCTACAGCAATTTTAGTTTGCATATTTGGCATCTAGCAGGTCCTGAAAGGTCTCACTTACCTTGGCTCTATGACAGATGTTCCCTAGTGAGCTAGTCTTGGGTAATTTCAGTGGATTAATCAATGTGAAGTGGATTTTAGCAATCTCAAGCATGCAGATCTGACTTCCTTTCTAACTTTCTCTTATCGCAGGCATGCATTGCCAGAAAAGTGATCACTTTTGTATAGTCCTGGCTTTTTGCTAAGAAAATGTAAGTCTGAGGATGAAATGGATATTTCTGTTGGTGAAGGAGAGGGCAAAAGAAAAGTACTTATTTCCAGAATTCACCAACCGTGGAGTAATATACGAGTGTTGATACTTAACAGAACTTGTGAAGTACTTAATGGTTGTGTGCATGCGTGCTAAGTTGCTTCAGTTGTGTCCAGCTCCTTGCGACCCTATAGACTGTAGCCCATCAGGGTCCTCTGTCCATGGGATTCTTCAGGCAAGAATACTAGAGTGGGTTGCCATTCCCTCCTCCAGGGGATCTTCCTGACCCAGGGATCAAATCTGAGTCTCTATGTCTCCTGCATTGGCGGGCAAGTTCTTTACTACTAGAGCCTCCTGGGAAGCCCACTTAATGGTTATAAGATGTCTTTCTCTAACTTTTCCTGTTGCTCCTTCTTTAGCTTCTGCTCATAACTAACTGACTCTCCCCTGCAACCCCAGCTCAGATCTGCAGAGGTCTTGATAGTGCCTTTTCCCTATTGTTCATCTATGTCTTTGAACTAGCTTTATATAATCATTCGGGGACATAGACACAGCAGAGTTTCCAAGTATTAGATATGTTAGTGATTAAAAGGCAGGAGGATATATTTCACCCTATTTGAATACGTTTACTCATGTAAATGTAATTTCACAGTAATTGCACTTATTTCTAGACCTCAGAGTTATAAGGCCACTGAGTCCAGCACCAAAGGGGCCTTCCTCTCCAGGATGCCCCTCATCAGCAGCTGTCCCAGGAGACAGCTCACCCCCCAGCCCCACCCCAGGCCATGCACGCACAAGCTGCTCTGGGGGCAGGATGTGTCCTGAAGACATTTTTCTCTCATTCATGTTCAAATCTTGGTGTCTGTGACTTTTCACTCCCAGGAAGAGTTACCTTGAGCTCCATCTGTCTTTAAGTTTTACTTTTCCCCCACATTTTCATACCAGTGTGAAAATAACCTGGCATGACCTAAACTGGTTGAGATGTCCAATCCAAAGAGCTTGTCATGGTGGTCTATGGTCACCTTAAGATGATGACATTTTAAGAAGTGAACATCTTTACCTGGAGAAGGGAAAACCCAGGGGATAAATGCTTATTAAGTGATTTGACTCATCCAATGTGGCTCTGAATGACAGAACTGTCCAAAATGTGGAAGAAGAGATAAACCCAGTGACTTTAAGTCTTTTGTAGTGTAGCATAGAGAAGGAAGTAGCTAGTTTAAATATCCCAGTGTAAAATAAAAGTGGGAAGGCTGTTTAAAAACAGGAAAAAATTGAGAAATTAGAGGTACTAAAATGTATTTTCGTTGTTTGTTTTGGTAGTTCTCTCTTGACCTGATGTGAAATTCTTCATTTGTAATTTATGTTGCTCTTCCTTCAGGAGTGGGCATTTTGTGAGGTGCAGGCAGACTCTGGGGGTGCCTGAGGCCTCCACTCTGCCACCTGGGGCTCACAGACAGAAGGCTGTCTCCCACCACCTCCGATCCCCGGCAGTGTGGTCTCACGCTCCGTGCCCCTCAAGGGACTGTACTTGCCCCCCGCCTTCTGTGATGGGTCAGGGTGCAAGACTGGCAAGTTGCCTCCAAAAGCAGCGAGCGGCTCCCACCTGTGACCCTGCCTGGGCCCCCGGAGCAGTGAAATCCAGGCTGGGGCTGCGGGGGAGCTAGGCTGGGTCCAGTGAACCAGGGGGTCAGGGTCAGGCAGCCAGGAGACTTTCTCAAGGGCTTCAAAAGTAGGATATGCCTGAGCCGAGGCTCCAAGGCCCTGGCAGATGCTCTGCTGGACCAACTTGTCTTTCAAAGCTCACATTCCCAGAAAAATAGTTAAGAATTTCCGGGCAAGAAGAGCAGAGCATTAAGCTCTGAGCACCGGGTCCTTGTGAGCTCGAGGCCACAGGCATGGCTGTGGGCATCCCAGTTCCAGCAGGTGTGGGGTGAGCCCTCTGTGGTGTGGGGTGAGCCCTCGGCCGGATGGGCACGCCAGCACCTGCTACAGTGCTGCCGTGCAGACGGACCGCCGGAACACCCGTAAGTGCTACACCGGCATTTGTTCTGATGGTCAGCGGGGCTGTTGTCACAACCCTTCTATAATTGTTGCCCCTTATATGCTCGTGAGGTCCAAGGGCTAGGTTTTGTGGGATATGGATCCTCTGAGACTCACTGAGAACACCTGGTCTATAGTCAGTCTTTGCAGATTTGTCATTGCCATCTATGGGGTCGCACAGAGTCGGACACAACTGAAGCGACTTTAGCAGCAGCAGCAGCAGCATTACCGGATGATAATTCATTAAAGGAGGGACACAGAGAGTTCATGGATATAAAATATTGGCAGTGGAGAAAATATGTGGAAACTTACAAAAAGTTGTGTGCCAGTCACTCAGTCGGGTCCGACTCTTTGTAATCCCATGGACTGTAGCACACTTGGCTCCTTTGTCCATGGAATTCTCCATGTAAGAATACTGGAATGGGTTTCCATTCCCTGCTCCAGAGGAACTTCCTGACCCAGGGATAAAACCCCCTTAAAGCTCAACATTCAGAAAATGAAGATCATGGCATCTGGTCCCATCACTTCATGGGAAATAGAAGGGGAAGCAGTGGAAACAGTGTCAGACTTTATTTTGGGGGGCTCCAAAATCACTGAAGATGGTGACTGCAGCCATGAAATTAAAAGACGCTTACTCCTTGGAAGAAAAGTTATGACCAACCTAGATAGTATATTCAAAAGCAGAGACATTACTTGGCCGACTAAGGTCCGTCTAGTCAAGGCTGTGGTTTTTCCTGTGGTCATATATGGATGTGAAAATTGGACTGTGAAGAAGGCTGAGTGCCAAGAATGGATGCTTTTGAACTGTGGTGTTGGAGAAGACTCTTGAGAGTCCCTTGGACTGCAAGGAGATCCAACCAGTCCCTTCTGAAGGAGATCAATCCTGGGATTTCTTTGGAAGGAATGATGCTAAAGCTGAAACTCCAGTACTTTGGCCACCTCATGAGAAGTGTTGACTCATTGGGGAAGACTCTGATGCTGGGAGGGATTGGGGGCAGAAGGAGAAGGGGCCGACCGAGGATGAGATGGCTGGATGGCATCACGGGCTGGATGGCATCACGGACTCGATGGACGTGAGTCGGAGTGAACTCCAGGAGATGGTGATGAAGAGGGAGGCCTGGCGTGCTGCGATTCATGGGGTCGCAAAGAGCTGGACACGACTGAGCGACTAAACTGAACTCCTGCCTTGAAGGCAGACTCTTTACCGGTGAGCCACCAGGGAAGCCCTATGAAAAAGTTACATAGAGCAAAATTAGGGCTGAAAAAAAAGCACGGCTTCCTGCACCTGTCAGGACCCTCACCCGAGGTGGCTGCTTCACCAAAAACTGGGCACATCTGTGCGGCTTCATCCTCACAAGTGGAGCACTGTGCTGGCTGCATCTTCTCACTTCTACACCAGCTTTAGACTAGTGCCATCCTCTATGCATTTATGTTGGCACCTTTAATTAACGGATTAACGGTTAAAATTGCTAGAACCGTCGTTGCTGTTGTTCGGTGGCTAAGTCGTGTCTGACTCTTTGTGACCCCATGGACTGCAGCGTGCCAGGCTCCTCTGTTCTCTGCTACCACCCAGACTTTGCTCAAAGTCATGTCCATTGAGTTTGAGTTTGGTGATATTATCCAGCCAGCTCGTCCTCTGTCGTCCCCTTCTCCTGCTGTCTTCAACCTTTCCCAGCATCGGGATCTTTCCCAATGAGTTGGCTCTTTGCACCAGCTGGTTAAAGTATTGGAGCTTAAACTTTAGCACCAGTCCTTCCAATGAATATTCAGGGTTGATTTTGTTTAGGATTGACTGGTAGAACTTTTAGGATCATACAGTTCTGTGTCAATCAGGAAAGAAAGTAAGGAGCTAAATTTTTAGACTTGACAAAATTTTGTTGGCTCTCTTGGCTTTTCATTTCAGATGAAGCTATGCTAACATCTCCTCCTAGGATTATAATTCACTTTTTCATGCTTTATATATTTTGACATTGTGGTGTCAGGGACATAAAACATATGACTGTACAAATTCTTGGTAGTGGAATGTTAATTTCATTATTACACAGGATTCATTTTTAATCTAATTTTCCTAATATTGATATTTTTATATCGCTGTACATGTGCCTCATATTTATGTAGCAAAGCTTATCATTTGGTATTTTATGTTTTAATTTTATCAGTCATGCAATTTGATCATTTGTCTTCCAGTAGCTTAGTTTAGGACCATTATATTTATTGTTGCTGTGGATTCATGCACTTGGAATTATTTCTACTGTCTTTTTGTTTGCTTTCTATTTTTATCTTTTTCTTTTTTGCACTGCTGTTTCCTGGATTGATGGCTTGCTACAACATCTTTTCCCCGCTTAAAACAGACTTCTCCTCTTTCAAAGAGACCTGTGTATCACTGACATACGTAACTCTATTTTTTGCTTATGAATAAAGTTATTTGGTATTTCCTNGGAGGCCTGGCGTGCTGCGATTCATGGGGTCGCAAAGAGCTGGACACGACTGAGCGACTAAACTGAACTCCTGCCTTGAAGGCAGACTCTTTACCGGTGAGCCACCAGGGAAGCCCTATGAAAAAGTTACATAGAGCAAAATTAGGGCTGAAAAAAAAGCACGGCTTCCTGCACCTGTCAGGACCCTCACCCGAGGTGGCTGCTTCACCAAAAACTGGGCACATCTGTGCGGCTTCATCCTCACAAGTGGAGCACTGTGCTGGCTGCATCTTCTCACTTCTACACCAGCTTTAGACTAGTGCCATCCTCTATGCATTTATGTTGGCACCTTTAATTAACGGATTAACGGTTAAAATTGCTAGAACCGTCGTTGCTGTTGTTCGGTGGCTAAGTCGTGTCTGACTCTTTGTGACCCCATGGACTGCAGCGTGCCAGGCTCCTCTGTTCTCTGCTACCACCCAGACTTTGCTCAAAGTCATGTCCATTGAGTTTGAGTTTGGTGATATTATCCAGCCAGCTCGTCCTCTGTCGTCCCCTTCTCCTGCTGTCTTCAACCTTTCCCAGCATCGGGATCTTTCCCAATGAGTTGGCTCTTTGCACCAGCTGGTTAAAGTATTGGAGCTTAAACTTTAGCACCAGTCCTTCCAATGAATATTCAGGGTTGATTTTGTTTAGGATTGACTGGTAGAACTTTTAGGATCATACAGTTCTGTGTCAATCAGGAAAGAAAGTAAGGAGCTAAATTTTTAGACTTGACAAAATTTTGTTGGCTCTCTTGGCTTTTCATTTCAGATGAAGCTATGCTAACATCTCCTCCTAGGATTATAATTCACTTTTTCATGCTTTATATATTTTGACATTGTGGTGTCAGGGACATAAAACATATGACTGTACAAATTCTTGGTAGTGGAATGTTAATTTCATTATTACACAGGATTCATTTTTAATCTAATTTTCCTAATATTGATATTTTTATATCGCTGTACATGTGCCTCATATTTATGTAGCAAAGCTTATCATTTGGTATTTTATGTTTTAATTTTATCAGTCATGCAATTTGATCATTTGTCTTCCAGTAGCTTAGTTTAGGACCATTATATTTATTGTTGCTGTGGATTCATGCACTTGGAATTATTTCTACTGTCTTTTTGTTTGCTTTCTATTTTTATCTTTTTCTTTTTTGCACTGCTGTTTCCTGGATTGATGGCTTGCTACAACATCTTTTCCCCGCTTAAAACAGACTTCTCCTCTTTCAAAGAGACCTGTGTATCACTGACATACGTAACTCTATTTTTTGCTTATGAATAAAGTTATTTGGTATTTCCTCCTGACCTTGCTTGCTTTACTCATTGAATATTTCTTCTGACCATATCATTGTTGTTTAGAGGTTTATTTTTGGCCCTTTACAATGAGAGCTGATTTTCTTTGAAGGATAAATTGAACACAAGTATACTCAGCTTACGTCCTCGCTCCGTTCAGCCACACTCTCTGCCTGGTTGTCTTTCCCACATGCTGACCTGTACACTTTTCCAGCCCCTGGAATGAGGCTGTGAGTCCTGGGGGTGGGAACCTCCCGTAGTGAGTGTGTGTAAGAAAATACCTTTATTCTGTACTTTTTAAAAATTTCATGTGTAAATTTTGACACTGCTGATGGACAAGTAAGGTAAACATACTATTGTTCTTGAAGTCCTTTCCTCCTGATGTTTATTCATTGTATTACTTTCAAGTGTTCAGAGTTGATAATGTCAAATGCGTTCTCTGATGGGAACACATCCCGTTTGGGTTCCACATTTCAATAGTTTCATGGCTCCTCAGCAGTGATTCTTTGATCACAGTTCCCTTCCCTGTGTTATTTTGTCCCCTTCTTGGTTGCTCACCTTAATTAGACATTTCCAGATGCTGTTACTTTTGCTTGAGCGTTTAATTGAACACACTGGTCTAGACCAACGTTTGAGGCCTCTCCCCAGGTGTACTCACTGACATCTATTATTCCTAATAGGGAGTATGCTATCAGTCTAATTGTAGTTCTTTGGAGGTAATTTATTTTTATTTATTATACCAAGTATACTTTCTAAATAAAAATTGTACATTTCTTGACATCCTTATAAAAATCAAGAATTATTTCTATTCTCTCTCTGATATTCCCTTCATTCTCTTCTGGGATTCTTATTAAAAGATGCTGGAGACATTCTTCCACTGTTGGGAGAATAAGTGGGAAATGTTTTTGATTTCTCAAGTATTCATCACAAAATAATAAACTCTGTGTGTGTGTGTGTGTGTGCGCTACATTCTCAAATGAATCATTTGTCCTGTCTTCCACTTCACTAATTCTCTTTCCAGCCTCAAGTCTGACCCATATTTGGGATGCAGAGTTCTAAGAAAGGCCCACGATGACCCTTCACCCTTGTGAAATCCGCTCCTCTTTGACTGTGGGTGGAGCCTCTGAAAAGGATGTAAGCTGTGAATGATTGAGTGAAATGGCGATTATCTGAATGGACCGAATGGCATTGTTTGAGTCCTTTCAAAGCACAGACCTTCTCTCTGGTGTTAGCAGGATAGGAAGTCAGAGATATTCGAGGCATGAGAGGGGCTTGCTCTACAATCACTGGTGTGGAGGAAGGAAAAAGGCTAGTGGCCTCCACAAGGACAGAGTGGCCTCAGCTGATGGCCGGCAGGTAGACAGGACTTTTACCAATGGGGACCAGGAATAGGACTCTGCCAACAACCCTGGTGAGCTTGGATGGGGATTCTTTTCCAAACGCCTTGTTTTTCCTGTGAGATATCCCAAGCAGAGAATCAGCAGAGACCCCCCCACCACCCAATCTTTAGACATGTAAGTAACAAGGTGTGGTTTTAAGCAGATAAATTGGTGATAATTTTTATGCAGCAAAAAGAAAGCAATACTGCATCTGCTGCTGCTGCTGCTAAGTCGCTTCAGTCGTGTCTGACTCTATGCGACCCCATAGACGGCTGCCCACCAGGCTCCGCCGTCCCTGGGATTCTCTAAATCAGCAGAGACCCCCCCACCACCCAATCTTTAGACATGTAAGTAACAAGGTGTGGTTTTAAGCAGATAAATTGGTGATAATTTTTATGCAGCAAAAAGAAAGCAATACTGCATCTGCTGCTGCTGCTGCTAAGTCGCTTCAGTCGTGTCTGACTCTATGCGACCCCATAGACGGCTGCCCACCAGGCTCCGCCGTCCCTGGGATTCTCTAGGCAAGAACACCGGAGTGGGTTGCCATTTCCTTCTCCAATGCGTGAAAGTGAAAGTGAAAGTGAAGTCGCTCAGTTGTGTCCAACTCTTAGCGACCCCATGGACTGCAGCCCACCCGGCTTCTCCGTCCATGGGATTCTCCAGGCAAGAGTACTAGAGTGGGGTGCCATTGCCTTCTCCAATACTGCATCTACTAAATTAAAAAAATGCAACATCTATATTTTTCTTCCTCAAATTTGTAATTGGCTCTCTTATACAGCAATTTAGTATCTAGTGGTTTAGATAATCTGCAATTTAGGCTTGTTTTGTTTAAGAATACCTTTGTAACAGAAGCTGAGCTTTTATCCTGTAGAACATCTTGTCCATATTCACGTGAAAGTCACAGTCTGCAGAATTAACTTTGTCTTAAGTGAACATCCCTTCCGATCATGTATTTCATGTGCCTCACCATCAAATGATGCTTAACTTCTTCTGATAATTTGCTCTGCAGTCATTTTGGATGCTTTTTCATTATTCTCTCTTTCCATCCCTTTCTGATTATTCTCCCCAGCCTGTGGAGCTTCCACTGCCTTCACCTGGCCTACTGTGCTGCCCTGTCCAGAACCAGACCTTACAACTGTCATTCAGGGACTCTGTATGCTCTTGGTGACATTGATACTCTGATTACAATGAGCTCGTGGGCATCCTGGTGTAGTTTCTTATCACAGACTGTTCCGTGTCCTCTCCTTTTTAAAAGTCATTGTGGAAGATGGAATTGGCAACCATTTTTGGTTTTCAGGCTCCTTTTTAGACAAGAAAAGACTTCACCTGGCCTCTGGCAACCAGACGCAAGGCTGGAGGGGGCACCTGACTCCTTTCACATCTGGAGGTGGACCTGTTTCCAAACCCAGCTGGTATCCTGCTCCTGCTTCTCTTGCCTGTTGAAGTCTACATCTGGCTCACAAGAATGTAAGAGTCCCGAAGAAGGTGGCGTCTTACTGCTATTCTCTGCTAATATTTTACCCATCAAAGTGCCTTGAGCAGAAGGGTAGGTCGAAGGAGAACTCTGCCTCCGTTTTAGAGAGAAGTTGTAGTTATTTCATCTTTCTTATTTCAGTTTTCTCTTCTTCAATGCAGAGAGGATGCTATCTGCTCTGCTTACTTCAGAAGTTTGTCAAGAGAGTCAAGAGGGATGAGGTATCTGAAATGCTTTGAAAGCAGTAACGTTTAATACAAATGTTAAACTGTAGTGTTAGAAGTCCTGTGCATTATACTTGTATCCATCACCAAAGGCTGGGAATGTTGACATATGGAAGGAGACTTAGCGATCTTAATGCCTTTTACTTTAGAAGATTCAACTAGGACTCTGAGCGAATCAGGCAGCTAACACAGACTTCCTGATGGTTGAAGGTCTCAATCTATAGGATTTGTGCTCTTCATGACACTTGTCAAAATGCAGACACCAATTTCAGGTACTGGAGGAGTTTTTTGGTTCAAGTCTGTGAAATACCCCTTGAATATTCAGAATGGATTCAGACAAGTTGGGAAATAGTTTCAGATCATTTTCAGTGAAGAATGACATGAAAGAGTGTGTCTACTTCTCATGTGGGTTTGCAGCTGGAAATGAAAAAAAAAAAAAAAAAAAAAAAATTAAAAGAACTCTCAGGATACACGTTGGATACAAATAGACTTGTTGCCAGACAGCCAAGTGGTAGGTTTTCATTAAAAGGGACCAGATGTTTTTAGGCAGTGGGTGAATTTATTCTGTTTCATTTTTTATCCAAATAATCCAGAACTTTGAATATGCAGCGTTCCCAGATGGACTGAGACCAATACTCTTTGTGTTCAAAAAGCTTAAAATGAACTAGGGTTTGGGGCTCAGAACCGCACTCTGTAGGAACAGGGTCAGCCCAAGCAGGAGAGGCCAGGACACTGAAGTCAGGCAGGTCCCAAAGGGAGGAACCGTGCTTCTCTCTGTGATGATAGGAATTGACAGCCCATGGGCAGACAGACAGAGCAGAGAGCGCAGCCGTCTGTGAGGGTCACAGGAAGGGGACGGCACTAGACAGAGGGACACAGAGATGCCAGTTTCCCAGATGGCACTACTGGTAAAGAACTGCCTGCCAGGGCAGGAGCTGCAGGAGACACGAGTTCGATCCCTGGGTCGGGAAGATCCCCTGGAGGAGGGCATGGCAACCCATTCCAGTATTCTTGCCTGGAGAATCCCATGGACAGAGGAGCCTGGTGGGCTATAGCCCAGAGGGCTGCAAAGAGCTGGACAGAACTGAAGTGACTTAGCTTCAAACATACACAAATGCTAAAAAAAAAAAAAAAAAAAAAAAAAATTAAAAGAACTCTCAGGATACACGTTGGATACAAATAGACTTGTTGCCAGACAGCCAAGTGGTAGGTTTTCATTAAAAGGGACCAGATGTTTTTAGGCAGTGGGTGAATTTATTCTGTTTCATTTTTTATCCAAATAATCCAGAACTTTGAATATGCAGCGTTCCCAGATGGACTGAGACCAATACTCTTTGTGTTCAAAAAGCTTAAAATGAACTAGGGTTTGGGGCTCAGAACCGCACTCTGTAGGAACAGGGTCAGCCCAAGCAGGAGAGGCCAGGACACTGAAGTCAGGCAGGTCCCAAAGGGAGGAACCGTGCTTCTCTCTGTGATGATAGGAATTGACAGCCCATGGGCAGACAGACAGAGCAGAGAGCGCAGCCGTCTGTGAGGGTCACAGGAAGGGGACGGCACCAGACAGAGGGACACAGAGATGCCAGTTTCCCAGATGGCACTACTGGTAAAGAACTGCCTGCCAGGGCAGGAGCTGCAGGAGACACGAGTTCGATCCCTGGGTTGGGAAGATCCCCTGGAGGAGGGCATGGCAACCCATTCCAGTATTCTTGCCTGGAGAATCCCATGGACAGAGGAGCCTGGTGGGCTATAGCCCAGAGGGCTGCAAAGAGCTGGACAGAACTGAAGTGACTTAGCTTCAAACATACACAAATGCTACGTAGCCAGTGCATAGAAGGATGTGGTTTGTGTTAAATATTTTTAGAAACAGAAGCAGAACTATAATGTATAAACTATATATTTATTCACATATAAAATATATAATATTTCTTGCTGTTCAATTATGTCTGACTCTTTGCAATCCCATGGGTTGTAGTGTACCAGGCTCCCCTGTCCTTGACTACCTCCTGGAGTTTGCTCAAACTCATGTTGATTTATATATAAAATATATAACATGTATACACATATGCATATATATCATATATAACTAATATATAATATAATTATCCAATATCTAATAGTATAATTATATGTTATATAATGAATTTAGATTCTATCTTTATAATTATGCATAACATATGATGATTATTTATATTGTTTATCATATTTTGATAACAATATATTACACATTACACATAATATTTTATATACTAAGTACATATATTTTATATATTATATATAAGCACACACCTTATGTATATACCCACATACACACATATGAACAAACATACACACCTGAAATTTAAACTGAGATATTTTGCATTTTAACTTGCTATTCTAATTTAACCCATGCTTAACGACAGCTCCAAGCCTTCCTTATGGGACCTGAGGGACACAGGTTTGAAGTTGAAGTGGATTCTAGGATCCGATCTGAAAACAAAGTTGAGTAAAAATAGAAACTCTTGTCTGGGCGGCCGGGCCGGTGGGCTTCCTGCTTTAATCAGAATTTGCACAGGTCCCTCAATGGGGGGAAGGAAGTGTATGGTGACTGGGATGTGGAGGTCACAGATCTGTGTGCACAAGTGTGCAGTCACACACGCACACACATGGGCTGGGCCCTGAGTGGAAACAGAAGGGCGGGAGGAGCCCAGTGGGCCCAACCAGCGGTCATCGGGAGCCCCTGGGACGAGGACCAGGGATTGGCAAGGATGAGTTATCTTCTCTTTCTCTCTGGGTTGGAAGCTGCTGACAAGCTTTGCTTTCTGCACTAGGTCCTTTGCTGGAAAGCTGAGCTGTGACAGAGCCCTGAGAGCTGATGGCCCCACGGGAGAGAGGACCAGATGCTTCAGAAGGATGTCAGAGTCCTGAGACCCCCGGGAGGGTCACCCTGCAGAGGACGGGCTGTCCTGCCTCCAGAAGTCAGGAGTTTTCCTGCAGCTTCTTGAAGGCAGCCTGCAACAGGGAAAGAGCGTGCAACTGGGGCCACGCGGTCTGGATCCCGTTTGTCAAGATCTCTTCTCTGACTTCAGACATCTTCATCTGTCGAGTGACTTAAAAGTAATTTCCTGGTCTGTTCCGCAGGGCTACCTGGAGGAACAAAGAAGAGGAAAACATTTGAAAGTGTTTTAAAAATGGTTTTTAAAAAGTGAATTAAGCCTCTTCATGTATTTCTCTGTGTGTATTTCTACCCCTTGCATTTGAAGGTCCGTGAGGCGGGCTAGGGGGGGCGGTGGGGGAACGCGCCATTCCTTCTGGGTCCCTGGGGTGTCTGCGATGGTGCCTTGCACAGGAAACACAAACAGGTGAGTACCTGCTAAGTCACAAATGAGCACCACCCTGGAACATCAGCTAGAAGTTCACAGGTTCACCTCAGGGACGGTCCTCAAATTCCTCAGTGAACAGGCTTGCCAATGACTGCTTTCTCCTGAGAAACACTTTAGAAGTCCAGCTCTTTCCAAAAATAATTTTTGTGAAGGAGTGAGTGTTACAGTTTCAACCCCGTTATGTTCTGAAATCTGGCATTTTTCTGAGGCCCCTTACTTTCAAAATTTACTAGTTCTGAATTGGTGGCAGTTGCATTTGATTTCATCAGAGCTCCAGACAAAATAATACCCATTATTTATAAAACGTTAAGCCTGTTATTCTAAAATATTTTTGCAAAACAGATAGCTAAGGGAAGAATCTTGTCTTAAAAAGTCAGGAACGTTGTAATAATCCTAAAGTAAATAAAACAAATTTCCTAAAGAGAATTTTTTTTTAACTTTCCTTATATTCATGCTTGTCTTCTAATTGGATATGATAAATCATCTTCATGTAGCAAGATAAGGACAATTTAATCCTATCCATCTTTTCCAACATTTGGGAAGCAATATATAACTTTCTTTAGCTTTAAAAATCCAAATGTGGTTTCCAAGAAATTGTGTAAGTATGATCTTCTCCTTAAAAGCAAGTTTAAGGGAAAAGAATCTCTATGCTTATTATGAACTTATTTTTCGTCCACTGACAGCTCATCACCTGCTCTGTCCTGAGTTTTGTCTCCTGTTGTCCTGTCCACCTTCAAGTCAGGAAGGTCAGGTGAACTATGTTTCTCACCTGGGTTAGCATGTCTGTCTATAACTTGGACTACAGACTGAAGGGCAGGGTAGCCTTTGGGGTTCATGTTTGGAAATATTAGGTAGGGCTCCTGAAACCAAGTTTCTAAGTGAACTCCAGGCCCATCACATCCAGATCCAGGCCAGGATTTGGAGGGAACCGGGTCCCTGCAGGAGGTTTTTAAGGGCACAAAAGCTGGTGCCTGGTCTCCCAGGGGAGCTTGATAGGGACTTGAAGGCTCTGATGGTGTCCTGCGGGGTCCACCAGGGGCCTTCCAGCCCAGCTGCAGAATGGCAGGGAAAGGTACATTTTCAACCCAGCTTGAGAGCTCTGGGAGGATCTTTACAGTGAGGAAAAAAAGGAAAAATCATTAGGGGCTTGTAGCAAAAGCCCCACTCAGGAATTCCTGGCTCTGCAGGCTGTGGGGGGAGATGGAGATGGGTGGTGTTTCCAGGTCCCCTTTCTCCTCATATGGAAACAAGCACATGGCTCACAACTCAAAGGTCTCTCCAGCACAGACATGATTTTTTGTCTTTGTTATTGGGATTTTAACCTCTTTGCTTGGCAGTATTTTCTATTTCCCTATTGACTTTGCTGCATGAATACAAGAGATTAAACCTGTGGGGTATTCTTTCTTTTTAGGGGGAAAGTTTGCTTTAATTTTTTATTATAACTTTACCTAAAAATAATATGTAGAAAACATTCTTTTAAATATTATTAACTATACAGGTTGCTGTTGATAAAAAATAGTTTCATACACTTGTTAACCTCGATCTCTTGTGAGAACTTGTTGTTCATAAATTCATATTAATAAGAGACATAAATGCCACTAAGACACCAAGTCTGCAAACTCTGCCTCAAGCCCTCTCCCTGACACTTCCCTCTGCTCATGTAGCTTTCTAAGATCATTTGGAGAAACTTCAGATGCAGTTATAACACTCTGGATGTAATGTACTCAGTTCAGTTCAGTTCATTTCAGTCACTCAGTCATGTCTGACTCTTTGAGGCCCCATGAATCGCAGCACGCCAGGACTCCCTGTCCATCACCAACTCCTGGAGTTCATCCAAACTCATGTCCATTGAGTTTGTGATGCCATCCAACCATCTCATCCTCGGTCGTCCCCTTCTCCTCCTGCCCCCAATCCTTCCCATCATCAGAGTCTTTTCCAATGAGTCAACTCTTCGCATGAGGTGGCCAAATATTGGAGTTTCAGCTTTAGCATCAGTCCTTCGAAAGAACACCCAGGACTGATCTCCTTCAGAATGGACTGGTTGGATGTCCTTGCAGTCCAAGGGACTCTCAAGAGTCTTCTCCAACACCACGCTTCAAAAGCATCAATGCTTCAGCGCTTAGCTTTCTTCACAGTCCAACTTTCACATCCATACATGACCGCTGGAAAAACCATAGAAAGAAAGAAAGAAAGAAAGAAAGTGAAATCGCACAGTTATGTCCGACTCTTTGTGACCCTGTGGACTGTAGCCTACCGGGCTTCTCCGTCCATGGGATTTTCCAGGCAAGAGTACTGCAGTGGGTTGCCATTTCCTTCTCCAGATCTTCCCAACCCAGGGACTGAACCCAGGTCTCCTGCACTATAGGCAGATGCTTTACCCTCTGAGCCACCATAGCCTTGACTTAATCTTATCATTGTAGGGATCATAAATTCCAGAGAGAAGCTGAATTCTAGAATCCAAATTCCAAATATGCTCTTTGCAAATGCTTTCCTTTGTGATTGCCAAAGTGTTCAGACTTTTAGTTAAGGAAATGCCATCACTGTCTATCAATTGAGATTTTCTGAGTGTGACCAATACAGGTATTAATTTAAAAGCCTAACATTCAGGACAACTTCACAAACTCGTCTTTGGCCCCTGTATTTTCTGAAGTGACGCTTGACATCATGCCCAGAAGTATGGATTGACATGAAACAGTAAAAGACAGGCTTCAGTTCTGCTGTCATTGCTTACAACTTTTTTTTTTTTAAATTCTTATTTAGATTCTACAAGAGTTGCAGCCAATTAAGAAGACAATCATTGATTGCCACACTCTCGCTCCAAAAGTGTTTTCCTTCTGGTCCAGTCAAACCCACGGGAAATGCCATTTGCTATCTTAGACGGTATTTATAAAACTATAACCAAAACATAAAAGAAAATTTCAAAACTGATTAAACAACTGGAAAGTCGTATTAAAGGAATGGCATTTTAGGGATGCAAAGAATTATCATGAAAGGGCCAGGATGACCTCATACCTTATATATAATTAAAAGAAGGTTAACTTTCAATTCAACTTTGAAGTCTACCACAGTCATCATTTATCCAGCCAGCAAGTATTTTTAAATCACTTACACATGTTATTTTTTCTTCTGTGGTTCTTTCCTACTGAAACGTAGACTATCATAATAATCCGAGTATTTAAAAACTTGAAGGCAATGCCATGTTCAGGGGTTCGATATTCTGATTGTATTAAGAGGAAACTGAAGCCCTGAGAAATAATTTTGGAGATTCATAACTGGCAAAGCTAGTGCTTTTTCATTATACATCTTTCCATTAGTCACTAACATGTCCTAATCAATACTATCTCTATTGTATGCCACCTTCCCCCCCTCCTCGCCCCCCACCGGGTTTTCTATCTCTAGAAAAACTTTGAGTAAACAAACATTTCCATTAAATTCTAGAATATAAAATAATAAGATGGTAGACAGCTAGATAAGAAAGGGAGACTTTGTCATCTTAATAATATGCATGTTTCAATTACATAAGAGTTTCCAGTTTTGTGGTTCATCCTTTTTTCTTGCTGTTCAGTCACCAGGTCGTGTCCAACTCTTTGCAACCCCAGGCAGCATGCCAGGCTTCCCTGTCCCCCACCATCTCTCGGAATCTGCCCAAGTTCATGTCCATTGAATTGGTGGTACCATCCAACCATTTCATCCTCTGTCACCCTCTTCTCTTTCTGCTTCAGTCTTTCCCAGCATCAGGGTCCTTTCCAATGAGTCAGCTCTTTGAATCAGTCAGTCGGTTCAGTGACTCAGTCGTGTTTGACTCTTTGCAATCCCATGGACTGCAGCACACCAGGCTTCTCTGTCCATCATCAACACCCACAGCTTGGTCAAACTCATGTCCCTCGAGTCGGTGATGCCATCAGGTGGCCAAAGTACTGGAGTTTCAGCTTTAGCATCAGTCCTTCTAATGAATATTCAGAGTTGATTTCCTTTAAGATGGACTAGTTTGATCTCCTTGCAGTTCAAGGGATTGTCAAGAGTCTTCTCTAACACCACAATTCAAAGCAACAATTCTTTGGTTCTCTGCCTTCTTTATGGTCCAACTCTCACATCGTACATGACTACTGCAAAGACCATAGCCTTCATCCTTATGTTAATGGTGGTAAGTCTAATGTTGTGGTAATAGAGGTGTGTGTGTGTGTGTGTGTATGTAAACATATCACCGTGGATGCCCTCTCTGATGGAAAGTTGAGGTAATTACTGCCTCATAGTAGTCATCAAATCATATTTAGATATTTAGCTAGAACTAGAGTGGCTTCAGTTAGTAAATCATCTGCCTTTAATGCAGGAGACCTGGGTTCGATTCCTGAGTTGGGAAGATGCCCTGGAGAAGGGAATGGCAACCCACTCTTGTATTCTTGCCTGGAAAATACCAGGGACAGAGGAGCCTGGCGGGTTACAGTCCTTGGGGTCGCAAGAGTTGGACACGACCTAGCGACTAAACACCACCACCTCCGGAGTGGTGTCCAGCAGAAGGGTGAGCGATCCCATTCGCAGGACAGGCTACAGAGGGGCCACCGTGTATATATCAACCACCAAGGGTGACAGCACGATGAGTGAGCTTGAACTACAGCAAATACCACAGTTTGATCATCTCTATATACTTGAAGGAGTTAAGTTTCGTAAACTTACCTTGCACAGGTAGGAAGAGGGCAACTTTAGTTTAATTTAAGAGAATACTTTTCTAGTACTTAAAATTTTATAAAAACAGATGAGCTTTCTTGTGGAACCATGAATTTGGCACCTTCAAAGCTTCTGAATGCAAGAAAAGCTTGGATTTGGGGACGTTGTATAGGAGCTTTCTGCACTAGGTGGCAGGTGTCATCTGACAGCTCCTATGAAGCTGCCGTAGGTCTCGGGGTAAAGCTGTCCGGTGCCCAAATGCAGCAAAACCAGCCTCAGGCCACTGTGCACAGATCACCCCTCCCCCACCCGAGGGACTGCGGACAGGCAGGAAGACCCCCCGCCCTCTGCGTGTTCTCAAGGAGCTCTGCTAACCAGCCAGAAGACACGTCCAGCTCCTGAACATTCCTCCCTGCTCAGGGTGACAAACTGTGGCAGGTCAGAAAGGGTGTGTCCGACATGCAGATGATTTCCAGCAGGGCCATGGACGGAATGAGAACTGGGGTGATTCCAGATTTTATCACTCTGGAGGAGCTGACCTTCTCTGCTGTGTATCAAGATTCTTCCTACTGAGTTGGGCACTGTGGAAAAGCGGTCATAATGCCCACAGCAGTCATCCCAGCACACAACGTCCCTGCCAGAAAGGCTGCCCTCGTAGACAGGGATACAGCTCCAACGTGTTGCTGAGCTACGGACCATCGGAGACTGTGGCAGGTGCAGGTGCACCTTGGTAAGGGACCCACTTGGTTAGAGATCCATCAAGATCCACAAGTGGTTCAAACCTCTTTGAGAGCAACTTCTGCTTTCTGCTTCTCTCCTATTTTATTAAGATGTTGTACATCATGTTTTTAGTCACTCAGGTGTGTCCAACTCATTAAGACCCCATGGTCTGTAGCTCTCCGGGCGTCTCTGTCCATGGGGATTCTCCAGGCAAGAATATTGGAGTGGGCTGCCATGCCTTCCTCCAAGGGATCTTCCTGACCCAGGGATGGAACCCAGGTCTCTAGCATTGCAGGCGGATTCTTTGCCATCTGAGTCACCAGGGAAGCCCATTGTACATCTTATCTATATTATTGTTATCTGTGGTCGTATATTATTATAATATTTCTATATTATGCATTCTCATTATAATATTAAGTTATTTTATGGTGTGATTGGAACTACCCAAGGAATGGGGAAGTGCCATGATAAAAAGTTAGCTGGCATATGAAAGCAAAATTCACTCAGTCATGTCCGACTCTTAGTGACTCCTTGGACTATACAGTCCATGGAATTCTCCAGGCCAGAATAGTGGAAGGGGTAGCCATTTCCTTTTCCAGGGTATCTTCCCAACCCAGAGATCGAACCCAGGTCTCCCGCACGGCAGTTGGATTCTTTACCAGCTGAGCCACAAGGGAAATCTATATACATGTTGGCATATACATGCTACTATATAGAAAACAGTTAACTCTACAGCACCAGGAACTCTATCTACTCAATATTTTGTAATAACCAATAAAAGGCAAGAATGTGGAAAAAAATATATATGTATACATACGTCTGTGTGCACGCGCTTAGTCTCTGACGAGCCAGAGACAGTGGAGTTTGGGGACCAGGTTGCTGACCCAGCTTCAAACTGGCAGCTACTGACATGTTCATCAGTGGCTGAAGGAAGGCTGTGGTGGCCAGGGCGGGGAGGGAGGGCTCAGATGCGTATTCCGTGCTTTGTTTTAAAACGAGAAAGCCTGCACCCTGACAAATTTAATTTATCTTCTTTTGACCTCTTCTTCCTACTTCTTCTTTGCCCTTTCCTTTGTTCTCTATCTTCCCTTTCCTTTATTTTTTTAAACAGAGTGCATGTTTTGGAGCAGAGTTGAGAGGAAAGTACACAGATTTCCAGCACGACTTCTGCCCTGTCCCCTAACAGGGACATCCTGCCGCCCTCAACACCAGAGCAGAGCATCGGCTCCAAAGGATGAACCTACTCAGACATGTGGTCCCCGTCCGCAGCCTGCCCCAGCACTCAGCCTGCATGCTGCAGGGTCCAGGGCTTAGTACATTGTCTTTTTTGTCTCCCCTGCGCAACACCTGCCTTCTGTCTCCCCTTCTTTTCTCGGTTCCTTGTCATCTCCTTCTGAGGACCTGCCTCAGCCCGTGTGCTCTGGGAGCCTGAGAGAATTGTTTTTGTGCACAATTGGTATCTCATTCTGAAAAGGCACACACTTTCCAGAATGGTCTCTGGCTCCTACCATAATTGTAGGGATCATAAATTCCAGAGAGAAGCTGAATTCTAGAATCCAAATTCCAAATATGCTCTTTGCAAATGCTTTCCTTTGTGATTGCCAAAGTGTTCAGACTTTTAGTTAAGGAAATGCCATCACTGTCTATCAATTGAGATTTTCTGAATGTGACCAATACAGGTATTAATTTAAAAGCCTAACATTCAGGACAACTTCACAAACTCGTCTTTGGCCCCTGTATTTTCTGAAGTGACGCTTGACATCATGCCCAGAAGTATGGATTGACATGAAACAGTAAAAGACAGGCTTCAGTTCTGCTGTCATTGCTTACAACTTTTTTTTTTTTTAATTTCTTATTTAGACTCTACAAGAGTTGCAGCCAATTAAGAAGACAATCATTGATTGCCACACTCTCGCTCCAAAAGTGTTTTCCTTCTGGTCCAGTCAAACCCACGGGAAATGCCATTTGCTATCTTAGACGGTATTTATAAAACTATAACCAAAACATAAAAGAAAATTTCAAAACTGATTAAACAACTGGAAAGTCGTATTAAAGGAATGGCATTTTAGGGATGCAAAGAATTATCATGAAAGGGCCAGGATGACCTCATACCTTATATATAATTAAAAGAAGGTTAACTTTCAATTCAACTTTGAAGTCTACCACAGTCGTCATTTATCCAGCCAGCAAGTATTTTTTAATCACTTACACATGTTATTTTTTCTTCTGTGGTTCTTTCCTACTGAAACGTAGACTATCATAATAATCCGAGTATTTAAAAACTTGAAGGCAATGCCATGTTCAGGGGTTCGATATTCTGATTGTATTAAGAGGAAACTGAAGCCCTGAGAAATAATTTTGGAGATTCATAACTGGCAAAGCTAGTGCTTTTTCATTATACATCTTTCCATTAGTCACTAACATGTCCTAATCAATACTATCTCTATTGTATGCCACCTTCCCCCCCTCCTCGCCCCCCACCGGGTTTTCTATCTCTAGAAAAACTTTGAGTAAACAAACATTTCCATTAAATTCTAGAATATAAAATAATAAGATGGTAGACAGCTAGATAAGAAAGGGAGACTTTGTCATCTTAATAATATGCATGTTTCAATTACATAAGAGTTTCCAGTTTTGTGGTTCATCCTTTTTTCTTGCTGTTCAGTCACCAGGTCGTGTCCAACTCTTTGCAACCCCAGGCAGCACGCCAGGCTTCCCTGTCCCCCACCATCTCTCGGAATCTGCCCAAGTTCATGTCCATTGAATTGGTGGTACCATCCAACCATTTCATCCTCTGTCACCCTCTTCTCTTTCTGCTTCAGTCTTTCCCAGCATCAGGGTCCTTTCCAATGAGTCAGCTCTTTGAATCAGTCAGTCGGTTCAGTGACTCAGTCGTGTTTGACTCTTTGCAATCCCATGGACTGCAGCACACCAGGCTTCTCTGTCCATCATCAACACCCACAGCTTGGTCAAACTCATGTCCCTCGAGTCGGTGATGCCATCAGGTGGCCAAAGTACTGGAGTTTCAGCTTTAGCATCAGTCCTTCTAATGAATATTCAGAGTTGATTTCCTTTAAGATGGACTAGTTTGATCTCCTTGCAGTTCAAGGGATTGTCAAGAGTCTTCTCTAACACCACAATTCAAAGCAACAATTCTTTGGTTCTCTGCCTTCTTTATGGTCCAACTCTCACATCGTACATGACTACTGCAAAGACCATAGCCTTCATCCTTATGTTAATGGTGGTAAGTCTAATGTTGTGGTAATAGAGGTGTGTGTGTGTGTGTGTGTGTGTGTGTGTGTGTGTAAACATATCACCGTGGATGCCCTTTCTGATGGAAAGTTGAGGTAATTACTGCCTCATAGTAGTCATCAAATC
Source organism: Oreotragus oreotragus (assembly GCA_006410675.1). Lineage (NCBI taxonomy): Eukaryota > Metazoa > Chordata > Mammalia > Artiodactyla > Bovidae > Oreotragus > Oreotragus oreotragus. Next base: position 645,956 of record SJYX01023749.1, read on the forward strand.
ATATTTAGATATTTAGCTAGAACTAGAGTGGCTTCAGTTAGTAAATCATCTGCCTTTAATGCAGGAGACCTGGGTTCGATTCCTGAGTTGGGAAGATGCCCTGGAGAAGGGAATGGCAACCCACTCTTGTATTCTTGCCTGGAAAATACCAGGGACAGAGGAGCCTGGCGGGTTACAGTCCTTGGGGTCGCAAGAGTTGGACACGACCTAGCGACTAAACACCACCACCTCCGGAGTGGTGTCCAGCAGAAGGGTGAGCGATCCCATTCGCAGGACAGGCTACAGAGGGGCCACCGTGTATATATCAACCACCAAGGGTGACAGCACGATGAGTGAGCTTGAACTACAGCAAATACCACAGTTTGATCATCTCTATATACTTGAAGGAGTTAAGTTTCGTAAACTTACCTTGCACAGGTAGGAAGAGGGCAACTTTAGTTTAATTTAAGAGAATACTTTTCTAGTACTTAAAATTTTATAAAAACAGATGAGCTTTCTTGTGGAACCATGAATTTGGCACCTTCAAAGCTTCTGAATGCAAGAAAAGCTTGGATTTGGGGACGTTGTATAAGAGCTTTCTGCACTAGGTGGCAGGTGTCATCTGACAGCTCCTATGAAGCTGCCGTAGGTCTCGGGGTAAAGCTGTCCGGTGCCCAAATGCAGCAAAACCAGCCTCAGGCCACTGTGCACAGATCACCCCTCCCCCACCCGAGGGACTGCGGACAGGCAGGAAGACCCCCCGCCCTCTGCGTGTTCTCAAGGAGCTCTGCTAACCAGCCAGAAGACACGTCCAGCTCCTGAACATTCCTCCCTGCTCAGGGTGACAAACTGTGGCAGGTCAGAAAGGGTGTGTCCGACATGCAGATGATTTCCAGCAGGGCCATGGACGGAATGAGAACTGGGGTGATTCCAGATTTTATCACTCTGGAGGAGCTGACCTTCTCTGCTGTGTATCAAGATTCTTCCTACTGAGTTGGGCACTGTGGAAAAGCGGTCATAATGCCCACAGCAGTCATCCCAGCACACAACGTCCCTGCCAGAAAGGCTGCCCTCGTAGACAGGGATACAGCTCCAACGTGTTGCTGAGCTACGGACCATCGGAGACTGTGGCAGGTGCAGGTGTACCTTGGTAAGGGACCCACTTGGTTAGAGATCCATCAAGATCCACAAGTGGTTCAAACCTCTTTGAGAGCAACTTCTGCTTTCTGCTTCTCTCCTATTTTATTAAGATGTTGTACATCATGTTTTTAGTCACTCAGGTGTGTCCAACTCATTAAGACCCCATGGTCTGTAGCTCTCCGGGCGTCTCTGTCCATGGGGATTCTCCAGGCAAGAATATTGGAGTGGGCTGCCATGCCTTCCTCCAAGGGATCTTCCTGACCCAGGGATGGAACCCAGGTCTCTAGCATTGCAGGCGGATTCTTTGCCATCTGAGTCACCAGGGAAGCCCATTGTACATCTTATCTATATTATTGTTATCTGTGGTCGTATATTATTATAATATTTCTATATTATGCATTCTCATTATAATATTAAGTTATTTTATGGTGTGATTGGAACTACCCAAGGAATGGGGAAGTGCCATGATAAAAAGTTAGCTGGCATATGAAAGCAAAATTCACTCAGTCATGTCCGACTCTTAGTGACTCCTTGGACTATACAGTCCATGGAATTCTCCAGGCCAGAATAGTGGAAGGGGTAGCCATTTCCTTTTCCAGGGTATCTTCCCAACCCAGAGATCGAACCCAGGTCTCCCGCACGGCAGTTGGATTCTTTACCAGCTGAGCCACAAGGGAAATCTATATACATGTTGGCATATACATGCTACTATATAGAAAACAGTTAACTCTACAGCACCAGGAACTCTATCTACTCAATATTTTGTAATAACCAATAAAAGGCAAGAATGTGGAAAAGAATATATATGTATACATACGTCTGTGTGCACGCGCTTAGTCTCTGACGAGCCAGAGACAGTGGAGTTTGGGGACCAGGTTGCTGACCCAGCTTCAAACTGGCAGCTACTGACATGTTCATCAGTGGCTGAAGGAAGGCTGTGGTGGCCAGGGCGGGGAGGGAGGGCTCAGATGCGTATTCCGTGCTTTGTTTTAAAACGAGAAAGCCTGCACCCTGACAAATTTAATTTATCTTCTTTTGACCTCTTCTTCCTACTTCTTCTTTGCCCTTTCCTTTGTTCTCTATCTTCCCTTTCCTTTATTTTTTTAAACAGAGTGCATGTTTTGGAGCAGAGTTGAGAGGAAAGTACACAGATTTCCAGCACGACTTCTGCCCTGTCCCCTAACAGGGACATCCTGCCGCCCTCAACACCAGAGCAGAGCATCGGCTCCAAAGGATGAACCTACTCAGACATGTGGTCCCCGTCCGCAGCCTGCCCCAGCACTCAGCCTGCATGCTGCAGGGTCCAGGGCTTAGTACATTGTCTTTTTTGTCTCCCCTGCACAACACCTGCCTTCTGTCTCCCCTTCTTTTCTCGGTTCCTTGTCATCTCCTTCTGAGGACCTGCCTCAGCCCGTGTGCTCTGGGAGCCTGAGAGAATTGTTTTTGTGCACAATTGGTATCTCATTCTGAAAAGGCACACACTTTCCAGAATGGTCTCTGGCTCCTACCATTCTCACAGTGTAAGTCTTCGTACTGTGTGTGCCCCCCCCTACCATGGAAGGTAACCCAGGGCTCACGCGCACAGCTCCTTCATCAGACCATCTTTATCTGCCATACTACATGGTGGCTATGTGTCAGAGAGATGGAGAGAGAGGAGAACTTTCTAATGAATTTTTAGTTCACCTTGAGCCTGAAGCGTGCCAGGAAATATGTTCTTACAGCCTGGCACTGCAGGGTCGGACTTGGGCCAGCAAAACATTGTCCTGGAAATCTTCGTGGGGCTGATACAAAGATGGCATATTTCCTCAGGAGACTCAATGACCAAACGGTACAGCCTGGGATCTACTTACTCTGATGCCTTTTACTTTTCCCTTGACAGAGGCTTTAGTCCTTCTTGATTGGAGGGTAACTCCCCATCACTTTATAAATACATTCTTCTTTATGCTGCTTTCTAAAGTATCAGAGAATGTCTCTTCCCCAAACAATAAGTGAGCAAGTAAGGGCATGCAACCCAGCCAGAGCTGACAAGGGAAGAATGCAAATTGGAATTCTCCTTTAGTAGGTGGATTTGCAGCTTATTTGGAGAAATATGAGATCCTAGAGGAGGAGACAGACCTCCGGTTATTCAGAAGTCTCCAAAAGTCTGCGAGAAAAAGAGGTAGAAATGGAACAAGGACGCTTTTGAACTGTGGTGTTGGAGAAGACTCTTGAGAGTCCCTTGAACTGCCAGGAGATCAAACCAGTCCATCCTAAAGGAAATCAGTCCTGAATATTCATTGGAAGGACTGATGCTGAAGTTCTAATACTTTGGCCACCTGATGGGAAGAACTGACTCTTTGGAAAAGAGCCTGAAGCTGGGAAAGATTGAAGGCAGGAGAAGGGGATGACAGAGGATGAGATGGTTGGGTGGCATCACTGACTCAATGGACATGAGTTTGAGCAAGCTCTGCGAGATGGTGGAGGGCAGGGAAGGGCGTGGGGTGGCAAAGAGTCGGACACAACTGAGAACTGAACAACAACCAGCAGTTACCCTCCATCCAGGAGAAGTGCAGGGATGCTCAGGGCACCAGGTGACCCCAGTTTCTGCTGATTTAGCACAGGGCAGGGTCAGCAGAGACCCACAGCCCTTTCCCGTCTGTCTCAGGGTTTGGTCTTTAAGACCCTTGTATATTGAAGACAACACTTGAAACATCGCAACATCTTACTAAGAACTACTGTTAGTTTCTTTATCTTCCTACCTACATTCTCTTCTTTCAAAATATCTTCCTAAACAACATTCTGAAATAATCCATGTATTTTAATTTCCTCAAAAGTATTTAATCAGCCACACCTTCCTACATTTCTTTGAACTCTTAACAACAACAACAACACTGTGTTGAGGGGGCATCTATTCCTTAAACCTTCTCAGATTTCTATATTAAAAAATCAGAATATTCCTTATATTTTTCCCCCAGGAGTATTAAAAAAAATTACAGATTAAAAAAAAAAATTCTTCAGTATCCTAGTCAATTCAGCCCTGCCCACTGTATCATGCATTCAACTCTTTTTCAAAAGGAATATATCATTATATTTTCAGATACTCAATTTTCCTTTTTGGTTGGGCAGTATAGAATAACAAAGTTTATGCTGTCACTTAACGCAGAAAACTTCTTTCAGTTCAGCAGTCTTTACTTTTTCTCTTAGAGTAAATAAAACCTGCCCAAAACTCAGCAGAAGAGCAAACTAACCTGGAAACTCATTTTAGGGGAAAAAGCAGGCAGAGCCAGGCCCTTGCCCTCTCCCAAATCCTCGCCTAGGGGTTTCTTCTGAACAGAATCCTGCTGATTGTTTCCTGGGGAGAAGGAGGGACCGCTGCATTCCTCCTGAAGCTTCTGGGCTCTCCCCTCTAATCCTGTCTCAGATGGCGCAAGTCAGCACCCTCCCTGCTCCATCTGCAGAAGGGCACGCATCTGCTTGTCCCAGAGCAACGCCTCCCAGGACAGTGACTGGGGGCTCAGGGGGAGGGCCGCTCAGTGTCCTTGATCACACAGAGCACTCTGGTTCCAGGTGCAATGCCCCCCTGGCAAGCAGTGTGTCCCAATCTGATGTTTACAGATGTAGTCTTCTGGGGGAAAACACGCCGTTTCAGTGAGCTTATTTCAGTGTTTGATCTTCCTTTCTCCAAACTGTACAGCCAAAGCAGGGCCCCTACCCCTCCCTTGCTGCAGAGGACATGAAGCCATCAGCATTCTCCTCTAGAGAGAAGTAAAACCTGTGGGTGATAGATTCTCAAAGAAACTTCTGTGGACTTTTATTATTTTTTTTTTACAAAAGAAAATAAAATCGAGCTAAATCTAATAGGGAACCCATAATCATGTTGTCATTCCTGGACTCTGAGCACTTTTTTTTTCATGCCCTGTCTCGTTGTCAAAACCAGAAATACCTTGTATTCTGTCTGGGCCTTGGTTTTTCTCACCTCTGAAAGAGACTGCTGCTGCTGCTGCTGCTAAGTCACTTCAGTCATGTCGGACTCTGTGCGACCCCATAGACGGCAGCCCACCAGGCTCCCCCATCCCTGGGATTCTCCAGGCAAGAATACTGGAGTGGGTTGCCATTTCCTTCGCCAATGCATGAAAGTGAAAAGTGAAGTCGCTCAGTCGCATCTGACTCTTAGTGACCTCATGGACTGCAGCCTACCAGGCTCCTCCATCCATGGGATTTTCCAGGCAAGAGTACTGGAGTGGGGTGCCATTGCCTTCTCCCTGAAAGAGACTAGGCAAGATAAAATCCAAGTTCTTGAATCAGTATATCTCCTGCAGATGAAATTTGAGTGAGTGAGTGAGTGAGTGAGTGAAAGTCGCTCAGTCATATCTGACTCTTTGTGACCCCATGGATTGTGTAGTCCATGGAATTCTCCAGGCCAGAATACTGGAGCGGGTAGCCTTTCTCTTCTCCAAGGTATCTTCCCGACCCAGGGATCCAACCCAGGTTTGCCGCATTGTGGGTGGATTCTCTACCAGCTGAGCCACAAGGGAAGCCCTAAGCTGTGCTTCACCAGCAGATGGAACTTGGTCATTTTAAAAACATTAAACTTTCTGCTGTTTTGGAGAATGGGCGTGAAGGGCGGTCCTCTCGAAGCTCACTGGTGAATCTCTCAAGGTCGGGTCTCAGGGATGGGGTTTCCTTACAACCTGAAGAAGTTCAGGTTGGTCTCTCATCACCTTCCCTCCAAACTCCTTGTCACAAAGCCCACAAAGTTTGTTAGCTTTTCACACCGATGAGCCAATAAATTACATTGGATTGAATCCCAATTAACAGTCTGCAGTTTTCATTTTGGAGACCAGCAATTTCAGATATAGGAACGTTTCTCTGTGGTCCTGCCATACGATTTGCATCTATAAAGACAAGTTTAAAAATGCAGGCGTAGGGGAAAGCTCTTTCTCACCACCATCCTTACAACTAAAACGTTCAAGACGGTTTGTGCAGATCCACCAGGGGGCGCTCAGCCCACTGACTGTCCAGAGTGGAGGCGTGCTAAGCCCCTTGACTTCACAGTCAAGTGGAAGACACTGGCCTCAATGAGGAGCCCCACAATCTTCCCCAAATGCCGTTATTATGGCTATGTCCAGAAAATCACATTTTTAAAAGAGTGCAAATATAACTCTTTGCTTTAAAAATTGCTGCTTGTCAATACATAATGTTTCATAGCTATAAAAATAGTAATAGAGTCAAATCTATTATATCATTTCAGATATTCCTACATCAAGCTTCATTAACTTAAAGAGATCTAAAGAACAGAAAAAACATTGACTCAAAAAATGTGTTCAATCTTGAACATTCCTTGTTAGCTATTTTTCCAGAAAAGTCCATCAAATTAACACATGCCAGTGGACAGTACATAATGATCCTGGCTTTAAAAATCTTTTTAATGATAGCATTTGCTCATGATTATGAAAAAGAATACAGTCAAGTTTAATGTCACTCTCAAGCCTGCAGATTCTAAATTTGGAATCATAAAAACACTGTGATTTTCCACAATTTTTGTTTATAATGAAAGATTGATGTGGTACAAAGAAAAATGAATATTCTCCATGGCTTCTGGGAGATATGATAGGGAATGGCTAAAACAGAAGGGCACTTTTGAAAGCACATAAATGAATACTATTCCTCAATTTCAACATTTTGATGTGCTTTTAAAAAAGTATATATATATATATATATATATATACACACACACTTTTCCCATCAGTAAAAGATTTCAAATAAACATTTAAGCCCTATTAGAAAAAGATCTAGTTGGTCTGTTGCTTTTAAAGCACTATTTTTTTCAGGAATGATTTGTGCTCTGCACCTTGTTCCCCACCAAATGTTTGTGGTTCATGTTTAATGTAAGAAAATTGAACTTAGTTTATCAGAATAACACACAGAGCTTAGTTTGGAAAGCTTAGATTTGGATAAGAGACAGTTTATTATTATTTTTTAAATTTTGGTGACCAATTAATATAGAACCAAGATGATGTTTTTAAAAATGAAAAGAAAGCCTTATAAAAGCATTTAAGATGATGTTTTGTCTCTCTTTTGTCCTTCAGCTTCTGTGATTGTGATCTATCACCCCCTGACACACCGTCTAAATTGTTGGAGATGTTTCTCTTCCTGCCTTATTTAGGCAACTGGGCTTAGTGTGTGAATGGGTGGTATGTGGCAGGGGAAAGAGGGGCACAAGGGCAAGATCTAAGGAAAGAGAAAGGAGAGTTGGATTTATTTTTGGCTTTGGCTTAGAACTTTTTAATCTTCGTTTTCCCAGTATAAAGGGGTTGGGCCAGTTGTTGTGTAACATTCCTTCCAAAGCCTAAACTTAATGGATCTATGAAAATCAATGTTGTTATATAATTGCAGGACTTCTCCTCTGTTCCCTTAGAGACAGCTAGCATGTTGCCCTCACGCTGGTCTAGCTGCTAGCATACGGACATTGCCTAGTAAGTTATCTATCATCTGTCTATCTATGTATCATCTATTTTATGTACTATAAGGTATTTATCATTATATAACCTCAGATATGCAGATGACACCACCCTTGTGGAAAAAAGTGAAGAAGAACTAAAGAGCCTCTAGGTGAAAGTGCAAGAGGAGAGTGAAAAAGTTGGCTTAAAGCTCAACATTCAGAAAACTAAGATCATGGCATCTGGTCCCATCACTTCATGGCAAATAGTTGGGGAAACAGTGGAAACAGTGGCTGACTTTATTTGGGGGGGGGGCTCAAAAATCACTGCAAATCATGACTGCAGCCATGAAATTAAAAGACACTTGCCCTTTGGAAGGAAAGTTATGACCAACCTAGACAGCATATTAAAAAGCAGAGACATTACTTTGCCAACAAAGGGCCGTCTAATCAAGGCTATGGTTTTTCCAGTGGTCATGTATGGATATGAGAATTGGACTATAAAGAAAGCTGAGTGCCGAAGAATTGATGCTTCTAAACTGTAGTGTTAGAGAAGACTCTTGAGAGTCCTTTGGACTGTAAGGAGATCCAACCAGTACATCCTAAAGGAGAACAGTCCTGGGTGTTCATTGGTAAGACTGATGTTGAAGCTGAAACTCCAATACTTTGGACACATGATGAGAAGAGCTGACTCATTTGAAAAGATCCTGATGCTGGGAATGAATGAGGGCAGGAGAAGGGGACGACAAAGGATGAGATGGTTGGATGGCATCACCGACTCAATGGACATGGGTTTGGGTGGACTCTGGGAGCTGATGATGGACAGGGAGACCTGGCGTGGTGCGGTTCAGGGGATTGCAAAGAGTCAGACACGACTAAGTGACTGAACTGACTGACTGATCGTGTACATCACTTTGCCGACAAAAGTCTGTTCCAAAGCTATGGTTTTTCCAGTATTCATGTACAGATGTGGGAAAGTGAAAGCTGCTCACTCATGTCCAACGCATTGCAACGCCATGGACTATACAATCCATAGAATTCTCTAGGCCAGAGTACTGGAGTGGGTAGCTTTTCCCTTCTTCAGGGGATCTTCCCAACCCAGGGATCCAACCCAGGTCTCCTGCCTTTCAGGCAGATTCTTTACCAACTGAGCTATCAGGGAAGCCTTACGGATGTGAGAGTTGGACCATAAAGAAGGCTGAGCACCGAAGGATGATACTTTCCAACTATGGTGTTGGAGAAGACTCTTGAGAGTCCCTTGGGCTGCAAGGAGATGAAACCAGTTAATCTTATAGAAAGTCAACCCCGGATATTCATTGGAAGGACTGGTGCTGAAGCTGAAGCTCCAGTACTTTGGTCACCTGATGCGAAGAGAGAATTCATTGGAAAAGACCCTGATGCTGGGAAAGACTGAGGGCAGGAGAAGGGGATGACAGAAGACGATATGGTTGGACGGCATCACCGACTCAATGGACATGAGTTTGAGCAGCTCTAAGAGATGGTGAAGGACAGGGAAGCCTGGCTTGCTGCAGACCATGGGGTCATAAAGAGTTAGATACAACTTAGTGACGGAACAACAATAATTATTATCTACTTGTCTATCTATCCATCAATCTATCTAAACTGTTCCTATTTATCATCTCTCTATCCATCTGTATATCTACCATCTACCGTATCTGCTTATGTGTCCTTATCATTAGCATCTTCTATAAACTAATAATACTATTCCCTTGGTTCATCTGTTCACGAAAGATCTTAAGCTTTGTTCATTCTTGCTTTCTACCACCTTTACTTCTCTTAAACACCATCTGTATATGTTAAAAATGAAGTCTTTAGTAACAGTATTAGAAAGATGTGAGGAGAAGGCAGACATGATTTACAACGTGAACCTGTGTGAGTCTCTGGAGACCTCACCCCTCTTCCCCAAATAACACAGGACACTATCTTTGCCTTCTTCTCAAGACAACACATACCGATCAATAGAGACCCAATCTTTCATGGGAGATTTGGTGCTAAGCAAAAGGAAATGGTTCTGGGTCATTTAGTCCTGGTCATTGTTGTTATTTCTTAAAAGGAATGCATTTTTTCAAATGAAGATAACAACTAAGGATATTGTTTTAAAAATGAAAAGATCTTTTCAGAATTTTATCTCTGTTGTCCAGAAAATCTCTTGTGTCTGAAAGGCCACGTAAATATCAGATGCTAAATGTCAACTTATTAATTTTGTCATTCTTTGGGATAGTATTTTAGACAGTCCAAAATATAAAATGTATGCCATACTTTATACCATACTTCAAGGCCCATTGAGAATCATGTTTGCCCTTTCTATTAAAAAAAAAGAAGCTACCAACCTATAAATTGGGCCATTAAAATATATATTTAGGTACACGACTGAGCAACTGAACTGAACTGAACTGAAGGTACATATATATTTTATACATTTAATACTCATATATGCACACACACATACACACACATACACAAGACCATCTAGGTATCTTCCTCTGTGGGTAGCCACAGCAGAATATACCATTAAAATCACATTCACTGGCTACACATTCTTACACTTTATTATGAAAAATCAAACAAATGAATGATCCTTATTCTTTCAGAATTTGAGTGTTAGAGTAAACCAAAGCAGGCTTCCATAGGTATTAGGTCCCAGGACAAGGGGCGTAGGCCATGACCCCAGGCTAACTTGGCCGCAGTGGGTCACGAGAGCAGAAAGGGCCCTAAGGTCATCATTCATGTTAACTTAGGGTGTCTGTTTCCCCTGTATTCTGCCCTTACTCTTCCCTTTTCCTTGGATTTTCCCCTATCATCTAACAAGAAAGCTGGTTGTGAATTGCATCATCTCAGTTCAATTCAGTTCAGTCACAACAGTTCAGTTCAGTCCAGTCTTGTCCGACTCTTTGCAACCCCATGGACTTCAACACGCCAGGCCTCCTTGTCCATCACCAACTCCTGGAGCTTACTCAAACCCATGTCCATTGAGTCAGTGATGCCATCCAACAGTCTCATCTTCTGTCATCCCCTTCTCCTCCTGCCTTCAATCTTTCCCAGCATCAGGGTCTTTTCTAATGAGTCAGTTCTATGCATTAGGTGGCCAAAGTATTGGAGTTTCAGCTTCAACATCAGTCTTCCCAGTGAATATTCAGGACTGATTTTCTTTAGGATGGCATCATCTCAGAGCCGAGAAAAGAAGTACTAGGCATCTTTTTGGTGTGAATATCTCCAAGTCCCAAGACTTCAGAGGAAGGCAGAGAGTGTGGGGAGGAGGTGAACATGACAAAGAAAGAGATTCACAAGGACAAGTGATGTGTTTTCATGTAAAATCTGAACCTTCCCTGAGATGGAGGAGTCTTTCTATGTGTGTCTTAGTAGGATGTGAGGCCTGTTTCCTATCACACCATAAAAAAGGACAGAATAGCTACTTTTCTGACTTTCTGGTCAGCAGTATTGGGTACCTGGCTCCCACTTAGGGAATTCCATGCACACATACAGGGCTTGTCGCCCAAGAAAGCAGGACAAGGGAGCTTATGTATCTCCACAGGAGCCCAGGCTCTAGCAGTGACAGTTAACGACAGAGGTGTTTTCTCCTGCCCACTTCCAGCCCAGGGCTCCTGCCTGCATCTCTGCCTGCCTTGCCTCCTGTCCATCAAAGTCTGGCTCTACACAATCCCGGATATTCTGGGACCTAGCTAAACTCATTTTAGACTCAAATTCATGAATATGAATTTTGTGTCTTGCAGCTAAATGCCACGATGGATACAGATATTAACGATGGAGTCTATGAGAAAAGCAAATCCTATTTATCTCCCACTTACACTTGAAAATATGACAACACAACAGCCCAAGAAGCAACACACCCATCCCTGTCTGGGTCTTTCCATGAACCATCGATTCTCAATGATGTTGACCACAATGATGTTAACTCCTTGTGTCCTTAAATATTACTGAGGACAGCAAAGAGTGAGTGTTTATGTGGGTCGTATCTATTGATGTGTACTCTGTTAGTAGTTAAAAGTGAGACATTTTAGANCACCGACTCAATGGACATGGGTTTGGGTGGACTCTGGGAGCTGATGATGGACAGGGAGACCTGGCGTGGTGCGGTTCAGGGGATTGCAAAGAGTCAGACACGACTAAGTGACTGAACTGACTGACTGATCGTGTACATCACTTTGCCGACAAAAGTCTGTTCCAAAGCTATGGTTTTTCCAGTATTCATGTACAGATGTGGGAAAGTGAAAGCTGCTCACTCATGTCCAACTCATTGCAACGCCATGGACTATACAATCCATAGAATTCTCTAGGCCAGAGTACTGGAGTGGGTAGCTTTTCCCTTCTTCAGGGGATCTTCCCAACCCAGGGATCCAACCCAGGTCTCCTGCCTTTCAGGCAGATTCTTTACCAACTGAGCTATCAGGGAAGCCTTACGGATGTGAGAGTTGGACCATAAAGAAGGCTGAGCACCGAAGGATGATACTTTCCAACTATGGTGTTGGAGAAGACTCTTGAGAGTCCCTTGGGCTGCAAGGAGATGAAACCAGTTAATCTTATAGAAAGTCAACCCCGGATATTCATTGGAAGGACTGGTGCTGAAGCTGAAGCTCCAGTACTTTGGTCACCTGATGCGAAGAGAGAATTCATTGGAAAAGACCCTGATGCTGGGAAAGACTGAGGGCAGGAGAAGGGGATGACAGAAGACGATATGGTTGGACGGCATCACCGACTCAATGGACATGAGTTTGAGCAGCTCTAAGAGATGGTGAAGGACAGGGAAGCCTGGCTTGCTGCAGACCATGGGGTCATAAAGAGTTAGATACAACTTAGTGACGGAACAACAATAATTATTATCTACTTGTCTATCTATCCATCAATCTATCTAAACTGTTCCTATTTATCATCTCTCTATCCATCTGTATATCTACCATCTACCGTATCTGCTTATGTGTCCTTATCATTATCATCTTCTATAAACTAATAATACTATTCCCTTGGTTCATCTGTTCACGAAAGATCTTAAGCTTTGTTCATTCTTGCTTTCTACCACCTTTACTTCTCTTAAACACCATCTGTATATGTTAAAAATGAAGTCTTTAGTAACAGTATTAGAAAGATGTGAGGAGAAGGCAGACATGATTTACAACGTGAACCTGTGTGAGTCTCTGGAGACCTCACCCCTCTTCCCCAAATAACACAGGACACTATCTTTGCCTTCTTCTCAAGACAACACATACCGATCAATAGAGACCCAATCTTTCATGGGAGATTTGGTGCTAAGCAAAAGGAAATGGTTCTGGGTCATTTAGTCCTGGTCATTGTTGTTATTTCTTAAAAGGAATGCATTTTTTCAAATGAAGATAACAACTAAGGATATTGTTTTAAAAATGAAAAGATCTTTTCAGAATTTTATCTCTGTTGTCCAGAAAATCTCTTGTGTCTGAAAGGCCACGTAAATATCAGATGCTAAATGTCAACTTATTAATTTTGTCATTCTTTGGGATAGTATTTTAGACAGTCCAAAATATAAAATGCATGCCATACTTTATACCATACTTCAAGGCCCATTGAGAATCATGTTTGCCCTTTCTATTAAAAAAAAAGAAGCTACCAACCTATAAATTGGGCCATTAAAATATATATTTAGGTACACGACTGAGCAACTGAACTGAACTGAACTGAACTTACATATATATTTTATACATTTAATACTCATATATGCACACACACATACACACACATACACAAGACCATCTAGGTATCTTCCTCTGTGGGTAGCCACAGCAGAATATACCATTAAAATCACATTCACTGGCTACACATTCTTACACTTTATTATGAAAAATCAAACAAATGAATGATCCTTATTCTTTCAGAATTTGAGTGTTAAAGTAAACCAAAGCAGGCTTCCATAGGTATTAGGTCCCAGGACAAGGGGCGTAGGCCATGACCCCAGGCTAACTTGGCCGCAGTGGGTCACGAGAGCAGAAAGGGCCCTAAGGTCATCATTCATGTTAACTTAGGGTGTCTGTTTCCCCTGTATTCTGCCCTTACTCTTCCCTTTTCCTTGGATTTTCCCCTATCATCTAACAAGAAAGCTGGTTGTGAATTGCATCATCTCAGTTCAATTCAGTTCAGTCACAACAGTTCAGTTCAGTCCAGTCTTGTCCGACTCTTTGCAACCCCATGGACTTCAACACGCCAGGCCTCCTTGTCCATCACCAACTCCTGGAGCTTACTCAAACCCATGTCCATTGAGTCAGTGATGCCATCCAACAGTCTCATCTTCTGTCATCCCCTTCTCCTCCTGCCTTCAATCTTTCCCAGCATCAGGGTCTTTTCTAATGAGTCAGTTCTATGCATTAGGTGGCCAAAGTATTGGAGTTTCAGCTTCAACATCAGTCTTCCCAGTGAATATTCAGGACTGATTTTCTTTAGGATGGCATCATCTCAGAGCCGAGAAAAGAAGTACTAGGCATCTTTTTGGTGTGAATATCTCCAAGTCCCAAGACTTCAGAGGAAGGCAGAGAGTGTGGGGAGGAGGTGAACATGACAAAGAAAGAGATTCACAAGGACAAGTGATGTGTTTTCATGTAAAATCTGAACCTTCCCTGAGATGGAGCAGTCTTTCTATGTGTGTCTTAGTAGGATGTGAGGCCTGTTTCCTATCACACCATAAAAAAGGACAGAATAGCTACTTTTCTGACTTTCTGGTCAGCAGTATTGGGTACCTGGCTCCCACTTAGGGAATTCCATGCACACATACAGGGCTTGTCGCCCAAGAAAGCAGGACAAGGGAGCTTATGTATCTCCACAGGAGCCCAGGCTCTAGCAGTGACAGTTAACGACAGAGGTGTTTTCTCCTGCCCACTTCCAGCCCAGGGCTCCTGCCTGCATCTCTGCCTGCCTTGCCTCCTGTCCATCAAAGTCTGGCTCTACACAATCCCGGATATTCTGGGACCTAGCTAAACTCATTTTAGACTCAAATTCATGAATATGAATTTTGTGTCTTGCAGCTAAATGCCACGATGGATACAGATATTAACGATGGAGTCTATGAGAAAAGCAAATCCTATTTATCTCCCACTTACACTTGAAAATATGACAACACAACAGCCCAAGAAGCAACACACCCATCCCTGTCTGGGTCTTTCCATGAACCATCGATTCTCAATGATGTTGACCACAATGATGTTAACTCCTTGTGTCCTTAAATATTACTGAGGACAGCAAAGAGTGAGTGTTTATGTGGGTCGTATCTATTGATGTGTACTCTGTTAGTAGTTAAAAGTGAGACATTTTAGAATATTTATTAATGCATGCATAATAACATTTCATGGTACAAATAACATATTTTTATGAAAACTTATCAAAAAGGGGAGTGACTGTTTTTGCAAATTATATCAGTGTCAGGTTTAATGAAAGGAGCTGGATCTTCATCTCTCTTCCTGCATCGACTTGCTGCAGTCAATTATTAGGTTAAAGTAGGTTCAAACAGAGCTGAGCGTTTTACTAGCCTTCTCAGGTGGTTGTGGATATTGCCCTGTGACAGTGCATAGAAACTTGAACAGAGTTCGTTCCTGTTAGTGAACAGGTGTCACTAACAGTGGTTGTGTGGAATCTGGACCTACGTCCTCAAACGCTTTGGACTCTGTTGCATTGATTTATCTTGTACTTGGGCTCTTTGACTCACCAGGAATTTTTTTACCAACATGCATTTCTTTGTTTGGGAAAACAGATTCACAGAGTTATCCAGATTTTCCATATGTGAACATACTTCATTGTCCTCAGTCGTTCAGTCATGTCCCACTCTTCGTGACCCCATGGACAGTAGCCCACTAAGCTTCTCTGTCCATGCAATTTTCCAGGCAAGAATACTGGGAGTGAGTTGCCATTCCCTCCTCCAGGGGATTCTCTCGACCCAGGAATCGAACCCATGTCTCTTGTGTCTCCTGCATTGGCAGGCAGATTCTTTACCACCAAACCTCCTGGGAAGCTCCCCATATATCATATATCATTACATAATAGTGAAAAAAACTCACATCTCATTAGAACTGTCTCTAGGTACTGAGAAGCTGTCAAGCCCAGACTAATAGGTATGTTTGCCATATTTCTAATTTTCACCAGAAAGTTCTAACATTATCATTGGCAACAAATACAGTCTGCTGTTTTCCTTATAGTGACAGGCTCATTTCATTTATTTTCTAGGAAATGTCTTCCAAGTACCCCAGCTCTGAATGATCAGTTTGTCTGTCAGTCACTCTTTCGAATAAAACTGCTACCCCATGAAAAAAGCAGCCGGTTCAGCTGGCAGCTCAAATGCTTGACGAGTTCCTTTCCTTGACACATGCTTGATAAGCAGTGTCCCAGGGTACGCTGCAGACAAGCCTTGTGTGCCCTGAGCTTACCACACAGAAGATGTAGGAGACGCATACATGAGACCTGAAATTTAATAATGTTGATCTTATTTATAGCTTTATCAAGGTCATTCTTCAGTGTGTATGCACAAAGACCCATAACCGAGCTGCAAGGGCACAGCATAAACAGAGAATACTTGGGTTACTAGTCCATTTTAGTGCTACGGTCTTGCCTTCTGCTTGGATAGCCTTCTTGCACATCACTGCTTTTCACCTTCAGTGCAAACATAAGTGAAAAAAAGCAAGTAGCATCTTAATTTTACGAGGAAAATAGTTTTGACTTTGCTGATATCCTGTGGCTGTCTTGGCACCCAGGGGTCTGTAGACCACAGAGAATGGCCAGTCTGGTCACTTTTGAGGCTCTGAGAGACTATTTTCCACCTGCCCCACTCCTAAAGCTTCAGGTACCCCCCTCTCCTTTTCGTATTCTTGTAAATTTAGAAGCAGTCTGCAGAGACCCTCCCCCTGTACCCACGGGCCTATCACCTCCCCTAGCCTCCCTGGATCGGTGCCACAGGCAAAGCCTCCTGTCTTTTCCCAATGGATAGCTGGTGCTCCTGTCTAAGGACCCACCACTGGGGCTTCCATCTTTGTCTACTCAGGTATAAGCCTGCAGCTCTTGTCTCCAAAGAGCTGACTCACTGGGAAAGACCCTGATACTGGGACAAATTGAGGGCAGGAGAAGAAGGGGGCAATAGAGGATGAGATGATTGGATGGCATCACCGACTCAATGGACATGAGTTTGAGCAAACTCAGCGAGATGGTGAAGGATGGGAAAGCCGGGTGTGCTGCGGTCCATTGGGGTCACAAAGAGTCGGGTACGACTTAATGACTGCACAATAACAGTGCCTCCTTCTAGAGGCATAATGAAGATGCAGTTTGTGTTCATGCTGAATTCCATCCTTTAGATTGCCTTTGGGGCAGGGTTACTAACAGTCACACATCAGCAATGATTTTTTTGTTTGTTTGTTTAAAATGAAAAGCATAATAAATAAAAGAACTTCCCAGGTGGCACAGTGGTAAAGGGTTCGCCTGCCAATGCAAGAGATGGGGGTTTGATCCCTGGTTAGGGAAGATCCCTTGAAGAAGAAAATGGCAACCCGCTCTAGTACTCTTGCCTGGGAAACCCATGGACAGAGGACCCTGGCAGGCTACAGTCCATGGGCTTGCAAAAGAGTCAGACACGACTGAGGATGCACACAGATAAAATTAATAAATAAAATAGATTTATAATAAAATATAAATAAATGACTATACATGCACATCTTTATATTTTATACTTTTTAGATTTATCAATTTGTTAAAAGACATAAATTATTATATATGATTAAATATAACATCTTTTTAACAAATGACAATTGGTAGAGACCATAGTTTAAGTATGTCTAAGCTGAAGCTTTTAAAAAATAAGACTTTTTAAATCATATAATATTTTTTGTATAAAAGTTGAACTTCTCTAAGCTAGAGTATTGTTAGAAAGACTCACATTTTAACCAAATTGTTTTCAATTTTTTGGCACACATTACTGCTCACTTTGGCTATTTTTTTTTTTTTTTTAAATTGGTCATCCCAGATGGAATTGTTAATCTCAGTGGGAATTGTTAATCCCAGTGCAGGAGACCAGGACAATCTGGTGAGAAAGCAGGGCTACTCTTGGCTTGCACCTTCCACCTGTTCAGTGGTTTTCGATTTGTGAGCAGGCAGGACATGGCCNTTTTTTTTTTTTTTTCAAATTGGTCATCCCAGATGGAATTGTTAATCTCAGTGGGAATTGTTAATCCCAGTGCAGGAGACCAGGACAATCTGGTGAGAAAGCAGGGCTACTCTTGGCTTGCACCTTCCACCTGTTCAGTGGTTTTCGATTTGTGAGCAGGCAGGACATGGCCACTCAACCTTCAGCCACAGGGCCTGACAGGCAGACTCACTGGCTAACCTCTCTTGGCATCACTGGAATTTTTGGTGCTGGTGAAACATCAGGAAGAGAGCCAGTGTGGTCAAGGGTGAAATTGAAAGCCTTGGAGATCCCGGTCTGCCCCGAATCACTAATCCCACATTTTAAAAACCTTTCTGCACCTGCAGCAGCATGGAGATGTGAGGGTGGAGCAGGCTTTCTCTTTACCTTTGGGCTTCATTGCCCTTGGAGAGCTCACGTGTCTGGGAAGATGCTAGCTTAGGACTCCATCTACAAGAAGTGTATTTTCCCTGGGGAGCATCAGAGCTTTCAATGAGCTTTGAAAGCACCCAGAGCGAACGAAGCATGTTCACTCTGCTAAACCTCCCTCCACCTGTCAGTGTTCCAAGGTTTTATCATTTTGCAATAGTTACAGTTCATGAATCCACACATTGTTATGTGGGATCTGTTCATTTTATTCTGTTCTATCAGCCATACAGGTCATTCAATAAATGTCCCATAACTTGGAGAATGTGTTTCCTAGTCAGTTTGGGCTTACAGAAACTTCACTTAGATCAAATCCTCCGTGGGAAGGAGAAGAAAAAACAGACTTCATCGTGTAATGTGAGCCTCCTTGAAATGGTCTAGAGCAACATGATTGTCTACATGGTATAATTTTCTAAAATTTTGAAATAATAAGTAGCACAGATTTTATGAAGAAAAAAAAAAGCATGAGCAGTTTTCTAAAGAAAGGCACTGCAGGAATGCTGAAGCTGTGTTGCACATACGAGTGCCCGACTCGTACACATGGCTTCGGGGGCCAGCAAAAAGCAACACACACAACTACACTTGTCTCTGAAATTCCATGGCTCCTAACGGCAGCATCACCTGCTCCGCACCATCTGCCAGCTGAGGAGGGAGCAAACACAGCACGTGCAGGTACTGTAACAGACAATGTAATTAGTGTACTAAACCCTAATTTATTGGGGAAATTGTAAATATAAAAACAATTATAATTTAACAAATCTATTCCTTCACCGCTCTAATGAGCACTCTGCCTGTGCTGAGTTATTACACACAGTTGTCTGTACTCTGTGGCAAGGTACCCTTTCTCACTGCATCACAGGGACGATGAAATTGCACTCTACTACCTGTCTGCACATTTCATTCACATCTGCAATCATGATCGGAACTCACCCAACAACGGAACTGCTTCGTGGCAAATATTGAGCTGAACTGGGAAGTTCTGTGCCAACTTGTCGTCAGTTCCAGGGAAGCTTGAGGACTCCCCAGAGGTGAGACTCCTCTGGTGACTTTTCAGCCTGGGAATGAAGCAATCAGAAACCATTTCTGTCTCGTGATTGCTTCCACCAGGTTCTTCCTCCTCCTCCTCTCCGACACTCATGCTTTCCTAGTTTCTGCTCATCTCCCCTTCCTCCTCCTTCTCCTCCTTTCCTTCTCCCTCTTAATCTTTATCTTCTTTGTAAACCTGGGCACTCAGGCCCTTGTTTTCCATCTGAATGAGAGATGAGTGAAGAGTCATAGGCTGTTGAATGGACCACATCCTACCTTTGTATCTTAGTAACGAAACAAGCTCTTGGTTAACAGGGATGCCTTTAAAAGATGAGATTAAATAATTCGACACAGGTGTATTTGGAGACTATCAGACACTGAAATTACACAGGAGAAATTAAGCTGGATTTTGCATCACATGTGAGCTAGGACGTTTATGCTATAAATTCTAAATACACCCAGAATGTGTTGCTGACCAGGCCAAACTGACCTTGATCATGAAGCATGTTTGGCAGGTTGGTCTCCCTCTGTTATCTATAGAAGTTTCACAGGTTCATTGCATCACATGGCTTCATGGACAATCTTACACACAGGCAGGACAGGTGGGTGCCTGTGACTTATTGCTACAGTTTTGAGAATGCTGTGAAATTCAGTAAACATGAACAGGTAGCACTTTTGCAGGGACTGCCTTAAGTTTGGACTCCTGGACATAGCCCTCCGATGACAGTAGTTTTGACATGGTTGTTGCTTGATACTCCTCCTTTAAGGAGATAAAGACTAAAAGCCCCCACCTCCAGCGTGGCAGGATCGATGGAACATCACCTCTCAGGCTAGTTCATGACCAAAGGTGCCCTCCTTCAAGGCTGTCCCCTAGTCCCCCCGTTCCTCGGCTCAGGAAGCCATCTGTGAGACATTTCCTTTGGAACTTGTGGCCAGAAAAGGCCCTGCTTGTTCCAAGAAATACACTTTCCCTTTCTCTCTGATGGCTAAGAATTATACACTTCACATTTTACCTTGCCAGCAAGCAGGATTACTAATCGAGCATAACGCTCCACTGGGCCAGACACTGTGTCCCTCCTCGTCTGCATGTTTGAGCATTTCTTTTCCAAGATCTCACCATCTATCCCTGTTTGCTTGAGTTGTATTAATTTGCTAGATGTGCTCTCTGTTTGAGGAACTCGAGCTGTATACCTGTTTCTCCCTCATCTATCTGATTGCCTCTTATTTGTCAGGTGTGGAGCCAAGGACCACACAGCCATTCTGATGTTCATGTCTCTGCCCCTCAAGTGTCTAACTGAATGTGGGGAAAACCGATACAATCAGACAATCATGATGCTCACCATAGCAGCTGTGATGGAGAGTGGTACGAGAGAGAGAGGAGGAAGAAGGAGACAGAAGTATGAGCCGGTTATCAGGGAAGGGATGGAGCAAAGGGTGAACTAAATTAGAAAGAATTTCTCAGGGAGACAATCACAAAAAGGAAACTTCAGCAGAGAACCCCAGAAGCAAAGGCAGCATCGTAGGAAGGAAATGGCCATGGTCAGAGAAATGCCTCTAGGACAGACCTGATGGCCTCAGAGCTAGATCCAGAGATGCCTCCAATAGGATGTACACATCATAGATTTCACTATTTAAAAAAAAAAAAAAAACCAAGAAAGGAATTTTAGGCTGGGGGTGACATCATTGCATGCTCATGTTGGTGCTGGGTAAAAATAAAATAAAATCTGTAAATGTCAGCCGAATTAAAGTGCATTTTAAAATAACCCCAGTAACATTTATGGCAGAATTTGAAGGCATACACACATGTATTCATAAAATGAGGATCCAACCATGTGACTCAAGCTGGTATAATCATCTGATGCCCCTTCCTAGAGTACAGGGTATAAATAGCCTCTACTTAGGCACAGCTTAGTTATGTTTCTTTGATGGTCAGTTTATAAAAGTTAGATTTTGCTAATCTTGGCTACAAATTTTAGAGTGCTTTGAAATCTGCTCTTGCTGTGTTTGGTGGCCAACACATACTGAATGGTTCCTGGAGGAGGTAGCATTTGGGTCTAGGCAGATTATACTCTCCTTGGAATCAGTCTCTCTTGATAGCCCATGGAGATGGGTTTGATCATCTCTAGTGATACCCAGGAGTATCCCATTCATATTTCAAGGGGACAGTAACCTTTTGGCTACATTCTGTCCAGCTGCAAGAAGAAGGCCACATCGTCAAAACGACACGAACTACGGAGCCACAGATTATTGGCACAGACATTACAAAGATGCACTCAGTCCTGGCCATTCCAGAGCACATAAAATGTGCTAATAAATGCTCAGGCGGCCTGGATGTGGGCCCCAGCCTTTGTTGTCCCTGTGCTTTGCCCGCCCGTGGCTTAGGAAGTGAGGCATTGACTTGCCTTTTGGACAAATCTTTCTGCCGCTCTGCTCCAGTTATTCAGTTCAGCTTCAGGAAGCATTGGCTCCATTGTTTTATCCTCTGAACTTGTTTTCAGCAGAATTCACTGTGTGATAGAGCTGAGAATGTACCCTTGCCCTTAGTATAAATCCTCTCACACCCAGTAGAAAGTGCCCGTTTACTTATGTCCCTTTTGTTGTTTGGTCGCTAAGTTGTGTCTGACTCTTTGTGACCCCATGGACTGCAGTGTGCCATGTGTCCCTGTCCTTCACCATCCCCTGGTCGCGCAAACTCATGTCCACTGAGTCGGTGATGCCATCCAACCATCTCACCCTTTGATGTCCCCTTTTCCTCCCACCTTCAATCTTTCCCAACATCAGGGTCCTTTCAATGAGTCAGCTCTTCCCATCAGGCGGCCAAAGTATTGGAACTTTAGCTTAAGCATCAGTCCTTCCAATGAATATTCAGGGTTGATTTCCTTTCGTATTAACTGGTTTGATCTTCTTGTTGTCCAAGGGACTCTCAACAGTCTTCTCTAGCACCACAATTTGAAAGCATCATGTCCCTTTACTTCATCCATTTGCTATTGTAGTCCACCAGCCAGTAAACATTTACTGAGAAAATAGAATTTTCCAGGTACTCTGCTGGGCTCCAGGTACATACATGTGGGTAAGATGTAGCCTTGTCTTTGCAGAACCCACAGTCTGGTAAAGACAAGCAAGTGGGTAATCCCAGTGTTATGGACTTCATGTACTGACATAGCTGGTGTTTGAGAAGAACAGAAACAGTGAATAACTTCCAAAGTGTGTGTGCAGTCATGGTGGTGGGTGAAAAGTCGCTTTCACCTGTTTCAATAATGTCCGGAATTATGGGGAAAGTTAATCACAATTGCCTGGAGCCAGTGTGAGGAACTCCGCCCATGGCAAAGGTCATGAGGAAGGAGGCTCGGCATACGCAAAGGTGGGATCAAGCCTCAGGAGAACCCCTGTTCTCTAGCATCTACCCCCAAAACCAGAGTCTGCCTACTTTACTGCTTTATTCTTTCACCTACACCTCTGACTTTACAGGGGGCTATCCCCCACCACCTCTCTCTGTAAAGGAGTTAACTTAGGACTCCAGATAATTAATCTCCTGGGTGTGACAAGGGTGTCTCAGATCAAACCTCTCTGCTGGCAGACTAGCTTCTGTGACAGGATTATCCACACACTTGCTACTACTACATGATTGTTTACAACCTCTCAACCATAAGCTGTGGAAAATTCTGAAAGAGATGGGAATACCAGACAACCTAACCTGCCTCTTGAGAAATCTGTATGCAGGTCAGGAAGCAACAGTTAGAACTGGACATGGAACAACAGACTGGTTACAAATAGGAAAAGGATTACATCAAGGCTGTATATTGTCACCCTGCTTATTTAACTTCTATGCAGAGTACATCATGAGAAACCCTGGGCTGGAAGAAGCACAAACTGGAATCAAGACCACCAGGAGAAATATCAATAACCTCAGATATGAAGATGACACCACCCTTATGGCAGAAAGTGAGGAGGAACTAAAAAGCCTCTTGATGAAAGTGAAAGAGGAGAGTGAAAAAGTTGGCTTAAAGTTCAACATTCAGAAAACAAAGATCATGACCTCTGGTCCCATCACTTCATGGGAAATAGATGGGGAAACAGTGGAAACAGTGTCAGATTTTATTTTTGGGGGACTCCAAAATCACTGCAAACGGTGACTGCAGCCATGAAATTAGAAGACACTTACTCCTTGGAAGAAAAGTTATGACCAGCCTGGATAGTATATTCAAAAGCAGACACATTACTTTGCCGACTAAGGTCCGCCTAGTCAAGGCTATGGTTTTTCCTGTGGTCATGTATGGATGTGAAAGTTGGACTGTGAAGAAAGCTGAGCGCCNTCATGAGAAACGCTGGAATGGAAGAAACACAAGCTGGAATCAAGATTGCCGGGAGAAATATCAATAACCTCAGATATGCTGATGACACCACCCTTATGGCAGAAAGTGAAGGGGAACTAAAAAGCCTCTTGATGAAAGTGAAAGAGGAGAGAGAAAAAGTTGGCTTAAAGCTCAACATTCAGAAAACGAAGATCATGGCATCTGGTCCCATCTCTTCATGGGAAACAGATGGGGAAACAGTGGAAACAGTGTCAGATTTTATTTTGGGGGGCTACAAAATCACTGCAGATGGTGACTGCAGCCATGAAATTAAAAGACACTTACTCCTTGGAAGAAAAGTTATGACCAACCTAGACAGCATATTCAAAAGCAGAGACATTACTTTGCTGACAAAGGTCCGTCTAGTCAAGGCTATGGTTTTTCCTGTGGTCATGTATGGATGTGAGAGTTGGACTGTGAAGAAGACTGAGTCCCGAAGAATTGATGCTTTTGAACTGTGGTGTTGGAGAAGACTCTTGAGAGTCCCTTGGACTGCAAGGAGATCCAACCAGTCCATTCTGAAGGAGATCAACCCTGAGATTTCTTTGGAAGGAATGATGCTAAAGCTGAAACTCCAGTACTTTGGCCACCTCATGCGAAGAGTTGACTTACTGGAAAAGACTCTGATGCTGGGAGGGATTGGGGGCAGGAGGAGAAGGGGACGACAGAGGATGAGATGGCTGGATGGCATTACCGACTCGATGGACATGAGTCTGAGTGAACTCCGGGAGTTAGTGATGGACAGGGAGGCCTGGCGTGCTGCGATTCATGGGGTTGCAAAGAGTCGGACACGACTGAGCGACTGAACTGACTGATGTTTGAGTCACTGAATTAGGTACTGTGGTGCAGCTACAATTTTTGAGGATGGGATCTGAAGATATTTAAAATATTTTATTTCTAATGTATTATGTGGACTAATAAATAATTCTCACAGTAAGTTTTAATATGTACTAAGACAAGCCCTTCTGTCCTTGCTTCCTTTTTGTAACCTTTTTGGCTAACTTGCCGTTTAGTTTTCCAAATGAACTTTAAAATCATTTCATTTTTCACTCTCTGCTGAAACACACACACACACATTCACAAACTTTGAGACTGAAGTGTACTGGCATAAAGTCTATTTGATAACGTAAGGTTTTTTTTTTTTTTAATTTCATGGAATATTTCTTTCTTTATGCCACTAAGTGTTCTCTTCCAAAAACATGTTTCACGTTTCTATTTGTTGAGATCCATTATTTCATGTATAGTTGAGGATCTACCTGAATTCCCCAAGCTCACAATAGTGGGACATCTTTATTACACTTTCCTTTTTGAAAATTGAGAAATGGCCCTGCTACTTTCTCACACTTCATTATTTTAACTTGAATTTTAAAAACTATAAACATATCATCTCGTTTAAAATGTTTTTGGCCATTTCATTTTGTGGCCAAGGAAAAATTAAGTTATTTAGGTTCATCTTGTTTTAGGGCTCAATATCAATTCTTTCTGAGCTTCCCTTGTGGCTCAGCTGGTACAGAATCTGCCTACAATGCGTGAGTCCTGGGTTCAACCCCTGAGGTTGGCAAGATCCCCTTGAGAAAAGAATGGCTACCTGCTCCAGTATTCCGGCCTTTAGAATTGCACGGACTGTATAATCTGTGAGGCTGCAAAGAGTCAGACACAACTGAGAGACTTTCACACACTCACTTACTCGTCAATTTTTTCCAACTTTTACCTTTTTTAGTTCTTACTTTTGATTAATGTCGAAGTGATTTTTCCTTTGGTTAATATTGAGTGGTTTAATCTTAAAGTGTAAAAGTAGGGAGATCGTGAATTCTTTCTTATACAGTCATGTTCACTGGTTATCGTTCCTGTAGAATTCCATGGGTAGTGGCTTTTTTTGTAAGTGATTTGTAGAATCAATTGACTTGTATATTAAATAATTTTAACCTGCTTTTTATTCCTTTGAAAGTAACCTATTTAGCACTTTATATTTTTTATACTTTTAACATTTTCCTAGATCTCTTGAAATAAATTCTTAAAAAACTCACCACATTATTTTTAAGCACAGCGGTCTTCACATATTCATTTTATTTGAAATGTGGTAGGCACTCTTACTCACAGTAAGTTTTAATATGCACTAAGACGAGCCCTTCTGCGCTTGCTTCCTTTTTGTAACCTTTCTGCTACTTGCCATTTAGTTTTCCAAACGAACTTTAAAATCATCTCATTTTTCACTCTCTCCTAAAACACACACACACACACATATTGCTATTTCAAGTTTTTTTTTTTGTCTCGAGAAGTTTCCCCCATACTAATTTTTAAAATATTATTTATATTTTCTCTCTTTTGGAAACATGTACTATGTGAGTTAGCACTCTAGGATCTGCTAAGAAATACCCTTTACAGTCTCTCTCAATTTCACTTTTGTTCTTATCCTCAACTTACGGCTCTATTAGGAGGATATGTTTCTGAGAAGCCTGGGATCAGAATTGCTTTTAAGTTATTATTTGCAAATACTTTATTTTTGCAGTCTGAATTATTACTATTTTTAGAGTATTTCTAGGTTCACAACCAAATTAAGAGGAGGGTAGAGTGATTTCTCATATACACTCACCACTTCCCCTAATGGATAGCCACCCCCGTCATGAATGCTCCAATCAGAGTGGTAATTTGTTACAACTGATGAACTTATATTGACACATCATAATCATAATCACCCAAAGTTGATAGTTTATAAGAGTTCACTCTTGAGGTGGTCTATAGATTTGGACCAATAATTTTTGTTTCAAATATCAAAATGTAGTTTAAAACATTAAAAGACTTATTTGGTACCTATTATGAACAGAAATAATTCAGGACTGATGTAGTTCATCAGGATTAAATTTTCATTTGAAGTTCTTAATTTTTTAAGGCAATTTATTTCACCAGAACAATCCCTGTTCCTTAGCTTTAAACTGAATCAGAATTGCTCTTAGTAAAACCCTTGTGAAATTTAGTAGAATATTTGAAACTCTTCACCTGTTACTAGACATAGAGATTTTTGTAAATATACAAATTTCTATTTTGGGGGGAGATACTACATTTAAAACTAGGCATTTCTTTGTGTTTAAAATTTTCCCCTTATAGTTGGTATGTATAGAACCACCTGGAAGGCTTTCTTTAAAATCCATGATCCTAATTGAGATGGATTCTTATATGCAGAGTATATCATGAAAAATGCTGGGCTGGATGAAGCACAAGCTAGATAGAATCAAGACTGGCAAGACAAATATCAACAACCTCAGATATGCAAATGACATGACCCTTATGGCAGAAAGCAAAGAACTTAAAGAGCCTCTTGCTGAAAGTGATAGAGGAGAGTGAAAAAGTTGGCTTAAAGCTCAACATTCAGAAAACTAAGATCACGGCATCTGTTTCCATCACTTCATGGCAAAGAGATGGGGAAACAGTGAGAGACTTTAATGTTTTGGGCTCCAAAATCACTGCAGATGGTGACTGCAGCCATGAAATTAAAAGATGCTTACTCTTTGGAAGGAAAGTTATGACCAACCTAGACAGCATATTAAAAAGAGGAGGCATTATTTTGCCAACAAAAGTCCATCTAGTCAAAGCTATTGTTTTTCCAGTAGTCATGTATGGATGTGAGAGTTGGACTGTAAAGAAAGCTGAGCACAGAAGAATTGATACTTTTGAACTGTGGTGTTGAAGACTCTTGAGAGTCCCTTGGACTACAGGGAGATCCAACCAGTCCATTCTAAAGGAGATCAGTTCTGGGTGTTCATTGGAAGGATTGATACTGAAGCTGAAACTCCAATACTTTGGCCACCTCATGTGAAGAACTGACTGACTCATTTGAAAAGACTGATGCTGGGAGGGATTGAAGGTGGGAGGAGAAGGGTGCGACAGAAGATGAGATGGTTAGATGGCATCACCGACTCAATGGACATGGGTTTGGGTGGATTCCGGGAGTTGGTGATGGACATGGAGTCCTGGCGTGCTGCAGTTGATAGGGTCGCGAAGAGTCGAACAGGACTGAGCTTCTGAACTGAACCAAACTTCCTTGGCAGACTCTGATTGGCTGCTGCTGCTGCTGTGTGCTTCAGTAGTGTCCGACTCTGTGCGACCCCACAGACGGCAGCCCATTGGGCACCACCATCCCTGGGATTCTCCAGGCAAGAACACTGGAGTGCGTTGCCATTTCCTTCTCCAATGCGTGAAAGTGNAAGGTTGACCTGCCTCCAGACCAGAAGATATTGTGAACAAATGTAAGACCCTTATAAGAACAAAGATATGCTGATAAGGGTCGGAGCAGCTCACCCTGTGTGACTCTGTTTCTTACATTTATCTCTATGTATAACTAAAAGTATAAAAGTGGACCTGGAAAATGAAGAAATGGGACCAGTTCCTGGAAAGACTGGTTTCCCCCATGTGGTCTTTTCTCGTTCTTTTCTTTTCTGGCTGAATTCACATCTGGAGCATGGAGGCTCGCCATGTCTACTTACTTGCCCTGGCTTCTAAGACCCATGTGAGAGGGAGCCCAAGGCAGGGCAACCTCTGCTATTCAAGTGGGCGCCGGTGGCCTACATAGGTGGTGCAAACTCCTTGTCTCAGAGTTTTATTGGCTTTCTGTTGGCTTTCCGCGTAAACCAAGTTATTCAGCCTCTTTTCTCCACTAATATTTTCCTGCTATACTACCCTTTTCTAATCTTTCTTCATATCTATAATTAAATAGTTCTTTTCAGGACGCTGACTCCATCCCCGCTTCGAATTTCCTGGATCCACCGGGGCTGGACCCTGGCACACAATACTTTTCCAAGTCCTGTGAATTGCCCTGCAAACACTCCCCCAAAAAGATGGAAAGTCATTGCTGCAAAGCTGTAGTTCTCACCTGAGGGTTATTTTGGGTCCCTATTTTCCCTGTGCCCAGGAATATGAGCAGTGTCTAAAGACATTTTTGCTCATCATATCTGGATGGGGCTGGCAATCTGTTGGCATCTAATGGGTACAGGTTGGGGATGCTGTTAGATATCCCTCAGCATACAGATCAGCTCCCACAGCAAATCATCATTTGGGGGCCTAAAGGATATTCATTGGAAGGACTGTTGCTGAAGCTGAAACTCCAGTACTTTGGCCACCTGATGTGAAGAGCTGACTCATTGGAAAAGACCCTGATGCTGGGAAAGATGGAGGGCAAAAGAAGAAGGGTGAGGCAGAGGAGGAGGTGGTTGGATGGCATCACTGACTCAGTGGGCATGAATTTGAGGAAACTCCAGGAGATAGTGAAGGACAGGGGAGCCTGGCATGCTGCAGTCCATGGGTCACAAAGAGTCAGACATAATAACTGAACAACAACAATAAAAGCATCAGTGTGCCAAGAACATAATTTGTTTTAAAGTAATAAAGTACACACGCAGAAGATGGTCATGCTAGCCACAATATGTGGTCAATGGCAGTCAAGTACATTCTGTTACATGAAAGAAATCTCTGTTTACATTCGCTATACTCTCCTGTGCCTCAATCATTTCTTGGGCCCCAGATAAATGACTTTCTTTATTGGACCAGTTTTTGAATGTAGATAGACATTTTCTTTCCCCAAGTTTCTTCCAAGTGAAAGTTGCTTAGCCGTGTCCAACTCTGCGACCCCGTGGACTATACAGTCCAGGGAATTCTCCAGGCCAGAATACTGGAGTGGGTAGCTGTTCCCTTCTCCAGGGGATCTTCCCAACCCAGGGATCGAACCCAGGTCCACCGCATTGCAGGCAGATTCTTTACCAGCTGAGCCACCAGGGAGGCCCTAACCTGGAGACAAACAGGGCTTCTGTGGCCAGCCAGTGGGCTTCCTGAGCCCGTCCCCGCTCTCTCCCCAGGCTCCCCGGAACTGAGGTCTGGCCTCTCAGGGCCTGTCTGTCCGCCCTCCAGCAGCTGCCCTTCTCCAGCTCTGGTCGTGACGTGCTGACTCAGATCTCTGCCTCCCCCATCCTGCCACCAACTGGTCACAGTCCTGAAACCAGTCTTTGATGGTTTCCTTTTAGTTTCCTTTCCTTTCCATAGATAACTCTTAGAGGAACTTGACAGATGAGCCTTTCTTGCAAAATTTTCCCTTTTATTTAAAAAGCATCTATAAATGTTTCAAGTCCTGGAGTCTAAGCACCCATGCCCTGCTAACATCTGTGCGCTGTTTTCAGATGAGGCAAAGCAAGAAGGCTTTGGCTCCTCTTCCCGAGGGTGACTCCCTGCTTCTTCAGACCAGGCTTTGCTGATGGTTGGGTGATTTGGAATGGCTAAGCTGCCCATCTTAATGTTTACTTAATAATGCATTTTTAAATACAAGTTCTTGTTCACATGAATAATTGGATGTTCTAGGACATTATAAAATTCAGGTCCTCATGGGCTGCTCTGATGTATCAGGTATTTGAAAACTCAGATTTGGTCTTCACTATTATCTTAAACACAGTTTTTGTGTCTTATAATGATTTTCAGTTCAGTTCAGTCCCTCAGTGGTATCCAACTCTTTGCAGCCCCATGGACTGCAGCGTGCCAGGCCTCCCTGTCTATCACCAACTCCTGGTGTTTACTCAAACTCATGCCCAGTGAGTCAGTGATGCCATCCAACCATCTCATCCTCTGTCATCCTCTTCTCCTGCCTTCAATCTTTCCCAGCATCAGGGTCTTTTCAAATAAAATACTTTTCTTTGTATCAGGTGGCCAAAGTATTGGAGTTTCAGCTTTAACATCAGTCCTTCCAATGAATATGATCTTAGATGTAATCATTTCATTCAACCTAATAGTAGCAATGATGATAGTGGCAAACTTGTATTAGCCTCTTAATAGATACCAGTCATTTTGCTAAATAGCCACATGACTTGTTAACACTTCAATATCACAAAAGCCCTATGAGAAGAATCTTATATTCTCTTCGTTTGGCTGATGAGGACACTGTACCTTTGAAAAGCTGTTTTGTTTCCTGAGGTTACATGTGAACCTACCACTGACACCCAGTGGGGGACTTGATTAGAATGAAAATCATCTTTCTTTTAATTTTGTCATATAATGAATCATATTCCCAAATGTTATTATAGCTTGGTAATGGTCATGATTATCATAGAAAGTAATACACAAGAACTCTGAATTGATGCCGTAATCTTCTAAAATCTTTGCTAATGAAAATGTCATGTATCTTGACTGTATTTTACAAACAGAGAAAGGGCGTTCTGACATATGCATGGGTTCTGCAACCAGCCACCTCTCCCAAATTTATTTGTATCCTTTACTTACGGCTGTCGTTATAACTTTATTTTATCCCCTGTCACAATATATATGCCTCAATATCAAATATTCACTGGGAAATTTGCACTTCACATTTAGAGCTGCTATGTAGATTCATTTTGTTGTTGTTTATAAAAATATTGCACATAGATGTTTGAAAATTTAGCAGTGTCAGTATTTGTATAAAAACAGATTAACTAGAAATCACAGCTGAGTGAACTAAATCAATGGTTTAAAACTGTTGTAGAAAAAGAGAACCGAATAAATAACCAGCTTCTTGGAAAACCCTCCCGCTGTTCACCTCTGCTCCCAAGTCTGCATCACCCTGGGTCCCAGCAAGGCATGCCAGGGTCTTATGAATCTGAGTAGCTCTCTATCCTCACCCCCTCATATTCCCACTGCCAGCTCAAACTCCTACCATTTTGAACTAACAAAGAGGCCTCAACACAATGCAAACCAGAGTGGCAATTAGTCAATTGAAAAATTCAGAGTACACAGGGAGTCAGAAAACTGATACAATGTGCCTTCAGTATTTTATTATAACATTAAAGATACACTTTTACACTCATTTATCAATGTTCTGATATAAGGCCAAAACGTTTTCTTTGAGTGAAGATTGGAAAACTCTAGACTGGCTGGAGTTACGTGTCATTTTTCTTGGATAAACCACAATCATAATGCCTTCTATATAATTTCCAGATTTAGTATTTTAAAACGGAATGCGCGAAATTTTGAGTGCCACACTCTTTTAAGTCTTGTAGACTTCTCCCAAACTTATACAGAAGTTTTACTCACACTTAATTTGTGTCTTTCCTTTTCATATTTACTTGGTTGGCTTGATATTTAATACCATCACAGTATAAAAAGAACCCTCCATGTAAGCAGGCTTGTGAGTAACAAGAAGGACTTGGTGAGTCAATAAACCAACTGAGAAGTGTATTTGGTGCTTGAGAGAGGCATGCAGGTTGGAAGAGGGTGCTCTGTAGACTTTGGGATCTGTATCTGTTGTGGGTCTTGGAGACCCACAGTGAGCTGTAGGAATGTAGTTCACGGCCCAGGTTTTATTGGTCCTGCAGCTTCCAAGGTGCATTAGCCTGCCAGTCATCTCTGAACATTTCCTTTGTCTGGAATGCTCTATAGCAAACGCTGAACGTATGAACTTTCAAGTTGCGAACTTTCAAAGATGCAGACATGCATTCCATCAACATCTGCAGCTGGACCTCCGTCTCCTGTTGCTGACGGTCCTTCAGCTCTGCCAGCTTCCACCTCCTTTCCTTCCTTCAGTTAGTAACTCTTCTTGCCTGTTCACTGGATGCCAGCCCCTGTGTGCCAGCTGTTGTACTGTACTGCTCTACTTTTCAAGGTACAAAACTGTAAGATTAAAAATGTTTATTTTTTTGTGTTTGTTTTTTAGGTATTACTTGTGTGAAAAGTATTATAAACCTACTGCAGCACAGTACTGTGTAGCTGAGGCTTCCCAAGTAGCTCAGTGGTAAAAAACCTGTCTTCCAATACAGGGTATGTGGATCCAATCCCTGAGAGTCAGAAAGATCCCCTGGAGAAGGAAATGGCAATCCACTCCAGTATTCTTGCCTAGAAAATCCCATGGACTATACAGTCCATGGGCTAGAAAAGAGTCAGACATGACTTAGCGACTAAATGGCACTATAGAGCTGATTATGTTAGTTAGGTACCTAGGCTAACTTTGTTGCACTTACAAACGTGCTCTCGGAATGAAACTTGTTCCCTCATTTGCCAAACTCCTATTCACCTTTCAAGACTTAAATCAGTCCTTTCTCAGCAAAGCCTGTTCCCAAATCCCACCACCCACTCACCTCTCTTAATTCCTCAGAGACCTCTGCATGTCTTTCATTCTATATTTACACTTTTTCATGAAATCCTGTACTATATTTGCTTTTCCTTCCTACTAGACTCTAAACTCTCAATGGCAGAACATTTTTCTGTCTTTTATCTCTGAGTCCTGGTACAGAACTTGGTGGCTAGCATGTCCCGTGAATTCTGCTCAGCTGAACGAATGTGTGGGCATCCAGCTGATGGGAGACATCTCCTATCTCCTAAGGCTCCTGTGACCACAATCTAGCTTGGGCTCTGTAAGCTGTGTGTGGCTGGTGACACTTAGATTAGTAAAAATTGCTGTGAAATGAACACTTGACTTCCTCGGTGGCACCGGTCACAGTCCCGTGAGTCTGCTGACACAGAGCCTGCCCGGCCCTGAAGTGAGTTCCGATAGAGGTGGCTCCTGGTCCTTTTGAAAGCTCCAGTTGTCACGCCAAGGAAGAAGCATTGTCTCTGCTCCTTCCCCAGAGGATGGGTTGTCCTTCTTGATTTTTTTTTTTTTTCCTGCTTCTTATCACAGCAGTTCCTTCCTTCCGACAACTTTGCTGATAAATTTAGTCCTTCCTATTGGGCTGTGGTTCCAAGCTTTCTTAACACATTTTTATGGAAAGTGGTGTGCTTTAATAGCTTTGATGTTGAGGGCTATTTGAGATAAAGGCTGCAGTTTGCTGGTCTAAATCCCATTCGCACAATCTCAGTTGCAAACACCCTTATCCATGGTCATCCGGAATGTAATAACACACAGCTTCACAGCTGATTTCTTCCCATCCCAGCTCTTCGAGGTGGTGGCTCTGGTTTGGGGCAGCTCAGAGGGATTTGAGTGTGTGTGATACTCTAGTGAGACTCAAGGATAACTGACCAAATGGTGCTTCTAAAAACATTCAGCTTTTAAGAAATATTCCATACATAGTATCTTATTTGGCTCTCTCAGCTGCTTCTTTAAGGGCATCATATTTGAAGCCGCTGGTCTGAAGGTAGCAAAATAACAGCAAAATAACAGCTACTTTCATCTGTCCTGTGCTTTGTAGTTGTGCAAAACACTTTCAAAGAGCAGTGTCTCTTTTCTAGGAATGAGTTGTGGCAATTTTCTAATCAGTTGAAACATGAGCCAGTCGATATGTCATTCTTTCAGCTAAAGCCAGAGATATTCCTTTTACTGTGCTTTTATCAGTTCATATTCAACAAATTAAGTCATCTTTAATTATTTCATTGTATCATAATTTATGCCAATTTATGTTGGAGCTTGAGGTGGCAATAGCTCCTAATATAACTTTTACACTCTGTTTTTAAGCCCTTTTCTCCCATCTGGTCTTTCCCTTGGTTAAAAACATGTATGACTGACTCATGTTGCTGTATGGTAGAGACCGCCACTACGTTGTAAAGCAATTGTCTTCCAATGGAAAAAAAAAAGTCGATTATAAAGATAGCCATCAGAAAACCAAGTATTAACAGAAACCATTTTTAAAGTAAGCCTTACTTACACTTGCATGGCTCAGTTCTGGAGCTCGGATTTTTGTGGACGGTTTTGGTTCCATGGATTTGTAGAGCTGGGGGAGCCCAGGAGTGCACAGCCAGCCGGTTCTCTCCCCGCCTCCACCTTCCTGGCCCACGCTGGTCTCCTTTCTCCCGGCCCCCTCCCAATGATGCTTCCCTCCACTCCTCTCTTCCTTCTCCTCCAGGCCTCTGTCAATCTCTTTTATTCCCAGCATCTCCAAACAAATAAACATTAAACACACACACAGAGATGCACACGCCTAGGCTGGAGTTTGTGAGCCCGATGTTCACATGTGACATTGGGGCACCCAGCCCACCCGTCACCAGTATTATTCTGGGCACCTGTTGCTGGAGTGATGATGACATGGGATGAGATTCAAAGTGTTCCCAGTGTTGTCCCCACAGATGCATGTTTCACTCCAGCTACAGAAAGAGGGCATTTCTTTAGTTATAAGCAAAAATCCTATTTTCCTTGACAGTAGTCAATGAAACAGTGAAGCCTGAAGGATAGGACATAGGAGAGATCTGAGCCCCCAGGGTCCCACCCCAGCTCTGCCCAGAGTGGCCACATGCTTCAGGTGGGACACTGGTCCCCCTTACTCTTTCTGATGCGTTTCAAACCAGGACGCTTGGAGTTATCTGGTTGTTACTATGATTAGGGGATTCTGTGTTCAGGGGCCCTATGTTCTGAAATCCACAATCCTACCTGGAAAGGACCCAAACGTCAACAGCCTCCATGTTGAAAAATATTGGGTAGAGTACCTCTAGGTTTTTTTCTAAACTTAAAATTCTGTGATTAGAAATTAGGGATACTTCTTGAACAATGAAAATGAGAAATGATTAAGCTAAGTATAAATATTTCCCAAGTTTTAAAACCAATGTATTTATATGATTATTCATTTAAGGATGCATTTAAAAATCATCACTCTCATGTTAAAAATTAAAGAGCAAAAAGTTAAAGGATGAAAAATAATAAGATCTATGGAAGTGAATGAATGATACACTGAGAGAAGATATACCATCTGAGGTCCCAGCAAGATTCTACCGAATGTGCACATACTACATATATACACCTTTTGTGTGCAAAGCATGACTTATCCCATGGAAGGGGCACAGTCTAGATGGAAAAGAGCCAACCTACAGAAAATGCAGCAATCAGGGCAGGACAAAGGCAGAGATGGAGATGCACATAATGTTAGGACTTGAAGGCAAGGCCACGAGAGAAGAGGTGAACGGAAGGAAAGGGGAGCAAGGGCGTTTGAAAGACAGGAACAGAAATGGGAGAGAGGAGTGAAAACATTTGTGAATCTCCATCAGGGACAGGAATGAACATTCCATCTTACTTTATCCCACTTAATTCTCATCATGGTCCTGGGATGAAAGAGTTATCATTACCATCTTATAGACAAATATACTGAGGTTTGAAGAATTGGTGGAAAGCTACACAAACAAGTAAATGATGGTAGATCCAGGTCTGGAGAGGAGAGCATTTCAGGAATGGCATGGTTTGCTGCTGTGTACCGGGTCCCTATTTTCCTAAGAGAGTATTTATCTTTTTACTGTTTAATGACTTTTTTTTAAATATTGTGATAAAATACACATCACACAAAGTTCACTAGCATGAGCACTTCATTGTGTAAATTCCATGATGTTAAGTACGTTCACACCGTTGTGAAACCATCACCACCATCATCTCCAGGAGATTCTCATCCTGCAAAACTCTGACCCTTTGCACCCGTTAAACACTAACTCCTCATTCCCCTTCCCCAAGCCCTTGGTAACCACCAGCCTACTTTCTGTCTCTCTGTATTCGCTACTCTTGGGACCTCACGTAGGTGGACTCACAGTACTTTTCCTTCTAGATTCACACATGAGTCCGGATTTTGCTTATGCGGTCATCTGTCAGTGGACGCTTGGGCTGCTTCCACTTTAATCTATTGTGAATGATGCTGCTGTGAACATAGGTGTACAAGCATCTGTTTGAATCTCCACTTTCAATTCTTTTGGGTAAATACTCAGAAGCGAAATCAATTCTATATCTAATTTTTAGAGGAACTGTCATATCACTGTCCACAGTGGTTGCACCAATTTACAGTCCTACCAGCAAGGCACGAAGGTTCCATTTTCTCCATAATTTTTTTTTTTTTTTGGTTGTTGTTGTTTGGTTGGTTGCATATTTGAAAATGGTCATATTGATGGGTGTGAAGAACTATCTCATCATGGTTTGAGTTTCATGATTATTAAAAACTCCTTATATGGGGAGGTTGTTAG
The DNA here is from genome assembly GCA_006410675.1 of Oreotragus oreotragus. NCBI lineage: Eukaryota > Metazoa > Chordata > Mammalia > Artiodactyla > Bovidae > Oreotragus > Oreotragus oreotragus. Next base: position 682,320 of record SJYX01023749.1, read on the forward strand.
TTCTGGCTTATTTTCTCTCTCATCTTCTTCTCTCTTAGGTCTCCTGGGTCCTCCCATTCAACTTTGATCAACACCCCCAGATTGACCACCTCTTGGCTTCCATGCTCCTGTCTTCATTTCCTGCAACCTTCCTGGCACATTCCAATTCTCTCTGATGTCAAGGGAATAAACCTCTTGTGCACATACCAATTCTACTCTTTAATCTACATCTAGATCAGTCCTAAAAGCCCCAGACAGGACCCAGGGAAATAACATCAGAGTTTAAATCGCAAGTCTCAGTAAAAGGTCAGACATAGCAGATTTTCCTGTACCCTCACCAAGTTTTCAGTATTTATTAAACAGATATGTAATGCCCATAAAAATTAAGTCACATTTTACCTATTGCAGAGGGAAAGAAAAAGAAAACCCTTTCTAATGGCCTTGCTATGAGTTGCTGCAGGAAGAATTAGCCATCAAGTTGAATATTACACATAAAACAGCAATAAATATTATATTCATAACCCAAAATGAATCTCATCAACCATTTACGAAGAACACCCAGTTTATTTAATGGAGTTGTATTAATACATTGCTGGGCAGATAATGGCTCCAGGCTGCTTGTTTTAATGAGATGTCTGCCATTGGATAGGCATTCAGGCTTACTTTCATAAGCCTACTGAGAAGATGGGATATTTTAGTCCTTTTCCTTCCTTGTATGAAATAAAAGAAATAAGTCAGAAACCTCCATGCTGAAAAGTGCTGGAAATGATTTATTTAGAGAATTGAGTCACACATAGCTACCCATGTTTTTTTGTGAAACCCAGTTTATTCTGGGTACTCCTACCTTGAGCAGAGAAGGGTCTGTCATAAGGGACCAGCGGTGTTAAGAAATCCTGTCTACTGAAACACATGAAGGTGAAAGTGTTAGTCGCTCAGTCGTGTCTGACTCTTTGTGACCCCATGGACTATATAGCCCACCAGGCTCCTCTGTACTGGAGTGGGTTGTCATTTCCTTCTCCAGTGAGACACTGAGATACATACCTGTGAGAGATTTACTATCTCAATGGCTCTGAGCTCTTCCAGGGAGCCAGCTTCCACCCATTCATGACATTTTCACCAAAGCTCTGCAACTGTGTCAGACAGTCAGTCAGTTCAGTCGCTCAGTCATGTCCGACTATTTGCAACCCCATGAATCGCAGCACGCCAGGCCTCCCTGTCCATCACCAACTCCCAGAGTTCACTCAGACTCACGTCCATCAAGTTGGTGATGCCATCCAGACATCTTATCCTCTGTCGTCCCCTTCTCCTCCTGCCCCTAATCCCTCCCAGCATCAGAGTCTTTTCCAAGAGTCTTGGCCAACTCTTCACATGAGGTGGCCAAAGTACTGGAGTTTCAGCTTTAGCATCATTCCTTCCAAAGAACTCCCAGGATCGATCTCCTTTAGAATGGACTGGTTGGATGTCCTTGCAGTCCAAGGGACTCTCAAGAGTCTTCTCCAACACCACAGTTCAAAAGCATCAATTCTTCGACCCTCAGCTTTCTTCACAGTCCAACTTTCACATCCATACATGATCACAGGAAAAAAACCATAACCTTGCCTAGACGGACCTTTGCTGGCAAAGTAATGTCTCTGCTTTTGACTATGTTCTCTAGGTTGGTCATAACTTTCCTTCCAAGGAGTAAGTGTCTTTTAATTTCATGGCTGCAATCACCATCTGCAGTGATTTTGGAGCCCCCCAAAATAAAGTCTGACACTGTTTCCCCATCTATTTGCCATGAAATGATGGGACCAGATGCCATGATCCTAGTTTTCTGAATGTTGAGCTTTAAGCCAACTTTTTCACTCTCCTCTTTCACTTTCATCAAGAGGCTTTTTAGTTCCTCTTCACTTTCTGCCCTAAGGGTGGTGTCATCTGCATATCTGAGGTGATTGATATTTCTCCCGGCAATCTTGATTCCAGCTTGTGCTTCTTCCAGCCCAGATGTGTATAAGAGACAGGCCTACTTTACTGCTTTATTCTTTCACCTACACCTCTGACTTTACAGGGGGCTATCCCCCACCACCTCTCTCTGTAAAGGAGTTAACTTAGGACTCCAGATAATTAATCTCCTGGGTGTGACAAGGGTGTCTCAGATCAAACCTCTCTGCTGGCAGACTAGCTTCTGTGACAGGATTATCCACAC
>SJYX01023749.1:691097-705819 GCA_006410675.1 Oreotragus oreotragus
CTATCAGATCTAATCCCTTGAATCTATTTCTCACTTCCACTGTATAATCGTAAAGGATTTGACTTAGGTCATACCTGAATTGTCTAGCGGTTTTCCCTACTTTCTTCAATTTAAGTCTGAATTTGGCAATAAGGAGTTCATGATCTGAGCCACAGTCAGCTCCCAGTCTTGTTTTTGCTGACTGAATAGAGCTTCTCCATCTTTGGCTGCAAAGAATATAATCAATCTGATCTTGATATTGACAATCTGGTGATGTCCATGTGTAGAGTCTTCTCTTGTGTTGTTGGAAGAGAGTGTTTGCTAGGACCAGTGCATTCTCTTGGCAAAACTCTATTAGCCTTTGCTCTGTTTCATTCTGTACTCAAGGACCAAATTTGCCTGTTACTCCAGGTGTTTCTTGACTTCTTATTTTTGCATTCCAGTCTCCTAAAATGAAAAAGACATCTTTTTTCGGGTGTTAGTTCTAGAAGGTCTTGTAGGTCTTCATAGAACCATTGAACTTCAGCTTCCTCAGCATTACTGGTCGGGGCATAGCCTTGGATTACTGTGATACTGAATGGTTTGCCTTGGAAATGAACAGAGATATTCTGTCCTTTTTGAGATTGCATCCGAGTACTGCATTTTGAACTCTTTTGTTTTTTTTATAATGGCTACTCCATTTCGTCTAAGGGATTCTGGCCCACAGTAGTAGATATAATGGTTATTTGAGTTAAAGTCACCCATTGCAGTCCATTTTAGTTCACTGATCTTTACACCCCAGATTTTACCTCCTAAGCACTACTCTCTCTTCTACTAATCTTGTGAGCTCCTTGTTGGCAAGGACTAAATTTTCTTTTTTGTTTTTTTCACTCACTCCTGTGCTGAGCAAACATCACCCCAAAACAGGATGAACCACTGAAAGAGTTGACATGGAACCCGCTGTTATCCTGGTCCGGAACAAGGCCACGCTGGCAGGCTGGAGGAGTAGGCCCTGCCTGCTGTACCCTTGCAGCCTTTCACTTTATCTGTGCCTCTCCTCTTTGTTGTCTCACCATAGTTTCGACCTCCTTTTTCATTTAACATGTTGTGGCAGGAAAATCACATCATTGGCTTTATTTTCACCTACCACAAATACTTCTTTGGTGTCTACTATGTGCTACTGAGGAAGGCTGCATGAACAAAACCTGTTCCAAAGCATTGCTTTGTGGTTCTTGTGTGGCATCATTAGACTGGTGCATAGAGTGTGTTATGTGGCTTTGAAGAAGGAGCAGATTGGTTTGTAGGCACAGTGAATGACCTTGAGTGACCTTATAATATTTGCTTTTATTTCTCAGAGTTATTGTTTAGCTTCTTTCTTTTTAAAAAAAGATTATTTTTGATAATGAACAATGTTTAATTGTTGAATTAATTACAGTATGGCTTCTGTTTTATGTTTTGGATTTTTGGCCCCAAGGCATGTGGGATCTTAGCCCCCTGACCAGGGATTGAATCTGCCGCCCCTGCATTGGAAGATGACGTCTTAACCACTGGACCCCCATGGAAGTCCTGGCTTATTTCTTTATCCTGCTTTTTAAACTGGTCAAAAATGTTTGCCAAGTTGCCTAGTCTACACAATCATGGTAATAGCAGGCTTACAACAGCAAACAAGCTCTGGTATAGATATCAGTGTCTTCACACAGCAAAGGTTTATTTCTTGCTCATCTCTTGGTCTGGGGAGAGGTGAGATTCTCCTGCAGGCTCTCCTCTGAGCAGAAAAGTCCCACGGTGGATCCTCTTGCAGTTAAGTCATCGGAGCCCTTAGCTCCCCAGGATGAAAATGTGGCGAAGAAGGCCAACCTTGTAAGTGGCTGGCCTTGTTTCTGCTCACTTCCCACTAGCCTGACCCCAGTCTCCTGGACTGAATCTAACTGAGAGGGGACCCAAGAAGCCAAGAGCACGTGGCTGTTTGGTAAACACCAAGAGTAGCTCCTGCACTGAGATATTGTGAATTTAGCCAGAAAAACTAATCAGGCATGTGCTTTGTAGACTGTGGAACACTATGCCAGATTCTAAAGGCAGCAAGATAGGATATCAAAAAGGAGGAGAAAGAACTTCCATTTCAGCCTCTACCACTAAACAGTGAATGTATTAGGTAGGTCACACAGCACGTGTAGATTTCAGCTTTCTCACTGGCAAAGGGAAGATGTTGCACTTAATGAAGTACAAAGTCCAGTTTAGCTTTAAAATTCTTCTTTCTAGGAGCTTGCAATTCAGTTGGAAATATGAAATGAAACAAAGCAACACTCTGTTAAATCATTTAGAATTCCTAAATGCAGATACAATCAGAACAGAGCTGGTTTCACCAGCTGGTGGGGTACAATTTATTATAAACAAAAGGGCTTCATGCTCCCTCTGCCAAATCACAGCGGTGTGTTTAAATACTAGCAGTATTTCACACTCTCATGTTTCATTTATTTTATTTTCCCAGAGCTTGACTTTTTCCTTTATGCTTGCAGTAGGATGATTTTCTTCATTTGTAACATGCGCAGCTTCTTTGAATAAGTTTAAGCTATGGTTGGAGAAGGAAATGGCACCCCCCCGCCCCCAGTACTCTTGCTTGGAAAATCCCATGGATGGAGGAGCATGATAGGCTGCAGTCCATAGGGTCACAAAGAGTCCGACACGACTGAACGACTTCACTTTCACTTTCATGCATTGGAGAAGGAAATGGCAACCCACTCCAGTGTTCAGTGTCAGTTTGGAAGTTCTTTAGGATAATTTGCTACCAATTCTATCACCCAAAGTATGAAACAAATAAGTGGCTTAAAGCAACGCACATTTTTAAACTCACAGTTTCTGAGGTCAGGAAATGTGACAGGTCTTGGCTGATGTCCTAGCACAGGAGCCCTGATGGGGTGCAGTCAAATCTGCTGTATCACCTGGGCCTAGTCCTCCTAGGGTTCGCCTCGGACAGGTTCTGCCGTGGCTGATGGCAGAACTCAATTCCTGGGGACAGTTGGACGGAGGCCTCAGCTCCTTGCCAGGTGTGTGGCTCATGGCGCTCTTGCTGGCCTCACCTCAGTGGGGCCAGAGCAAGAAGATGCAAGTGCCAGTGCTGCCACCTCTGCCCAGAAAGGCACCCCTCCTGCAGGAGAGGGGTCTTATCAACGTGACCACTGTAGGTGAGGACCGCTGGGGCACCTTCAGCAGCTGACCATCACAAGGACCAAACTATTCTTAGGGTAGTTAAAAGCGAGGCTCTATTCAGTGAGCACGAATTTTTCAAGGGCCAGTTTATGCAACTCCTGAAGGTATAAACAACTAAGACACCCCATTGTCCAATCATTGATGTTACTGAGTTTCTATGTGAAAAGAATTTTTGAATTCTAAAATGTAGCATGTTTCTATGATAAAAATCACTTAATTAAATGCTTCCCTAGAAAGACATGAATAAACTTTTTTTCCTGGAGTTGGTTCTTCTGCCAATAGTTTTCCGTGATCAGCTAGCTGGCGTACAGCTAGATGTATAAAGGAGACAGAACACTACACCTGACAGACAAGAGGCAACTTTTCATTACCTCCACTGATCAATTTTTCCAGTGTGCCAAGGGACACCTAGCCCATCTGAAAGACTGGATTCCATCCTAGCCTTTCATAATCAAAGGGACATTCATTTCTTACACGTTAAATGCCAAAACATCATCTCAGAAAATAAAGTCAAAGAAGGAAAAAAAGAAAAAAAAGAAAAAGGCTGGCTACAGAAATCTTGCAGCCAGATTGTGAGATAAAGCTAACCTTATACAGTTTGCAAAACACTGGCATTTCATCATCTTTTATTTATGGAATTCATTAAAGTGGGATGCTAATCTATCGTGCACTAAAAGAGATGCTGTAACCAGTCCTCAGGAACATCTGGGCCATGAACTCTGAGGTAGCAGGTGAATCAGCTGCCTCAGCATGAAGCTTACCAGCCGGGGGTGACTGGTGAGCATTTCCCTTTCGTTTCCAGGTTCTGCCGGGACCTACCCCCCGGGCAGAAGACGCTCAGCTGGTATGAATAGAAGTCCTTATTTCTTCTATGACTGTGCACTCCTGTGGAAACAATGATTATTTTTATTAGACCCTGAAGGAATCCGTTTCCTCAGACATGGCAGAGGCACCTGTTAAATCATTCAGCATCAGAAAGGTTAAATATTTATCTCTGGATGTATTATGATAATATGCCTCCCAGATTCAGCTCCTCTAGGCAGAATTGGCTCCCACAGGTCAACTGATGAAGCCTTTGGAAATCTGAATGGCATTCCCATGATGGCAGCGTTTTCTTTGGTCAAAAACCTGCAGGCTGGACATGCAGCTGTCTGGTGGGGAGGGTGGTCAGAGCAAACCAGAGGCTCTCTCCCATCACTGGCGGGGACGTAGCCTCAGGAGGCTTTATGCTGCCCTCACCACCCATGAGTGAACGCTCTGGACCCCACACAAGACAAGACTCTCAGTAGCCCTGTGTCCTCTCAAAGATGAAGTCCAAGTTCGCATGGAATGCAAGGTTCTCCATCATCCGACTCATTTACTTTCTCCTGGGGTCTTCCTCCACCCCACTGTTTGTGATCTGGGAAGACAGCCCATTTAAATTATTCTCACACATTCGTTTATCTTTCAACTCTTAGTCTCTGCCAAGAATGAGCTCTCATTTCTCCTCAAAACAATCAACTTTTAGTCGACATTTAAAATTGACTCAAATCTCAGGTTCTCTGTCCACATCTCCTAGAAGATGCATCCCCTCCAATGACCTTCTGCTTTTTTAATATACGTATTTATGTGCATATCTTACTTGATGGACTTCCAGGGTCAGGACTCTCTTCTTTGTCACCGACCACAGAGCCTGGAACAGAGTAGAGGCTCAATAAATATGCATTGAGCGAATGAGTTAATATGATCAGTGGAAATGGCACAGAGACACTCAGCAATGTTAAAGGCAATAATGAACTTAATGATGATAATGATATTGAATAACAGTGGTGAAAAGTGTGAGAAATTCCGCTGAGGATAGATGATTTCATGTATCTGTGATGTAATCTAGCTGCCGGAGATTTTGCCTCAACTGTAGTAATGAGGTTATGCATCAGTAAAGTGGTGATACTGATCATCTATACTGGGCTCTGAGGGAACTGAGAAACACCTTTACAATCAGATTTTGCCCCTACGCTCTCTCTTAGGGCTGGCAGATCTGTGATTTCTTCCCATCAAACTCTTCTACCATCATTTGCTCTTAATTACTCTTGCTTTTTGCTCTGATTTTTATTTTCTAATTTTAGTTGTAGTGTAGTTGGTTTACAACATTGTGCTAGTCTCAGGTGTTTAGCAAAGTGACTCAGATACATGTCTCTATACATATTTTCCATTATAAACTTCTATAAAACTTTGAATATAGTTCCCTGTGCGATACAGTAAATCCTTGTTGTTTATTTTATGTGTAGTGGTCTGTGCCTGTACATTTCATGCTTCTAATTTATCCACCACTATTTCCCCTTTGGTAACCAAAAGTTTCATTTTTATATCTGTAAGTCTATTTCTGTTTTGTACATAGATACATTTGTATTGTAGTTCAGATTTTACATATAAGTTTCTCTGTCTGACTTCATACTACATTCTTTAGATTCTTTCATTTGTTGCAAATAGCAATATTTCATTCTTTTCTATGGCTAATATTTCATTATATATGCATATATATAAGTGTATATGTGTATGCTGCTGCTACTGCTACTTCAGTCGTGTCCAACTCTGTGCGACCCCATAGACGGGAGCCCACCAGGCTTCCCCGTCCCTGGGATTCTCCAGGCAAGAACACTGGAGTGGGTTGCCATTTCCTTCTCCAATGCATGAAAGTGAAAAGTGAAAGTGAAGTCGCTCAGTCGTGCCCGACTCTCAGCAACCCCATGGACTGCAGCCCACGAGGCTCCTCCATCCATGGGAGTTTCCATGCAAGAGTGCTGGAGTGGGGTGCCATTGCCTTCTTTGGCAAAGCTGAGCATTTGCCTCTTAAACTTTCACATGAGGAACATTGGTGGTAGTAGGGGGGAGGGTAAAAGTGTTTACCAGGCAATGAGTCACCTTGCCATGCAGTTTAAGGCAAGTAATGCTGGACCTTTTCAGTAAGCGGCCCCAGTGGCAGAACTCCCATGTTTCTTTATGCTGGAGAAAGCAAAATTAAACTTCTGCTTCTTTGTACCATCAAAAATTCTGGAGAATGGCACATGAGAAGAATACGCATACACACACACACACACACACACACACACACACACACATTATATGGGGCTTCTCTGGTGGCTCAGCAGTAAAGAATCCACCTGCAATTCAGGAGCTGCAGGAGATGCGGGTTCGATCCCTGGGTGGGGAAGATCCCCGGGAGGAAGGCATGGCAACCCACCCCAGTATTCTTGCCTGGAGAATCCCATGGGCAGGAGAACCTGGTGGGCTACAGTCCATAGGGTCACAAAGAGTCAGATATGACTGAAGCGACCGAGCACACAGGCAGACATACATTTTATATACATATATACATATACGCCATAGCTTCTCAAATCAAACTTCTCTCCACGGGCATTTGAATTATTTCTATAAACATTTGAGCCGTCTTCTATGTCTGTGAGTCTGCTTCTGCTACCATAAGTCTCCTAGTACTGGCATCACATCATGTAGTGAAGATGTGGTGGCCACACCAGGCTTGTGGGCTGGAGCCCAGACGCAGTGCTTCCTGCACCCTTTGCATCTGGGTGAGGCAAGCTTCCTGCACCCTTTGCATCTGGGTGAGGCAGCCCGTCTGTCCTCCTGTGACTCAGAGGACAAAGCGAGAAATGACTCATCCTAGAGGAGAAGGGACTTGGGCAGAGCTTTTGACACATAACGCCTTTCTACACATCACTCCCGCTGAGCTCCCTAGAGGCAGTGTGATGTTGGTCTGTGACAGGGAGCCGCAGCAGGGCTGTTCCCATTGCTGTTGTGGGAGTTCAGGTGCCTTTATGAGCAGAGCACACCCGGAACTCCTGGGGCATCTGCCTGCTGTCACACTCTGTTAGCTCCAGCAGTCACCCCTGTTTGTGCACTGACATGTCTACATGAGGGGCTCATGGGGGTGGGACGTGCCAGATGTGGGACCATGGCTCCTTCCTGGCCTGGCCCACCTGCCCTCTCTGGGACTTGGGTTCTTGTGCTCTACATGTCGTGATCAAACTGGAGAGTTTGTGGGTCCCAGGGGTCGGTGATTCTAAGGTGGTCCCTGCATTGATGTGCCTGTGAGCAAGAACAGGAGTCGGTGTGTGTGGGGGTCTTTATAAAGGCAGTCCGTATATGTATTCTTTTTCAGATTCTTTCCCCTGATTGGTCGCTGCAAAATGTTGAGCGTAGTTCCCTGTGCTGAACACGCAGTGGGTCCTTGTTGGTTGTCGTTTCTCTATATAGTGGTGGATACGTTCATCTCAAACTCCTGATACATCCCTCCCTCTACTTCTCTCCTTTTTAACTGTAGGTTTGTTTCCTAGGTCTGTGAGTCCATTTCTGCTTTGCAATAAGTTCACTTATGTCTTTTTGAAAGTTTTCTTAAAGATCCATTGGATAACTTTCCCCTAAACCTGGAAGGCTTCCAGTTTCAATATTTTCTGATCTGGGTCTTATCTCAAGACTTGATCAAAGATGGTTACTAGATTTATTGTGGTGATTATTTCATAGTGCATGTAAATATCAAATAATTAAGCAATACACCCTAAACTAACATAGTAGTGTACATCAACTATATTTCAATTTAAAAGACTTGATGAAGACAAAAAAGAAAGGCAGTTCAAATTCCAGAGCCCCATGGAAGGCCATGAAATTCAGGGTTTCCCTGGTCACTCCTCTTAGAAATAGGCTTGGCAAAGTCAGGGTTGAGGTTGTCTCACCTTTGCCAGCTCAGGATGGAGAATCCCTGCCTCATTCCTGAGAAGGTCTTCAGCCACCTCAGGCTTCTCCCTGAAACCATTCAGATGCTAGCTTCTCCCATGAACTGCCCTTCAGGATCTTACTCCTTGCAGAGGAAAGAGAATGTGCCCATAACTTGGGTGAGCTCCTGAGCGAATTTAGGTGCCAAGAAACACAGAATCTCCACAACTTAAGCTCCAGGAACTAGGGGCAACTGAAGAACTTCAGAGAATCATGGCAGCTCAGTAGAACCAAGGATACTTTGTGGACCCTGTCACTCTGCAGAGCATCTAAAACAAGATGAGGAACTTCCCAAGTGGTCCAGTGGTAAAGTCTCTCTGATTCCAATGCAGGGGAATATGATTCAAAAGTCATTGTCAGATCTTCAGTGATCCATTTATGGAGAAAAACACATTCCACTTAATATACAGATTCATCTAAGAAGGGTTTCATTTTGTTTTTTTATTTTTGCCCTGAGCATACATCTTGGTCCCCAAAAACACTAGAATGTTTCCTACCAATAAAGCATGTACTAAATATACTATTATTTGAAGGACAGATGTCACTACTATCAAACCTGATATAAAAATAAAAATAATTTTTTGCTCTGTCACAAAAACATATTCACCATGAGAAAACTCTGAGCAACTTATCCTTTTCAGTTCAGTTCAGTTCAGTCGCTCAGTCGTGTCCGACTCTTTGCGACCCCATGAATCACAGCACGCCAGGCCTCCCTGTCCATCACCAACTCCCGGAGTTCACTCAGACTCACGTGCATCGAGTCCGTGATGCCATCCAGCCATCTCATCCTCGGTCGTCCCCTTCTCCTCCTGCCCCCAATCCCTCCCAGCATCAGAGTCTTTTCCAATGAGTCAACTCTTCTCATGAAGTGGCCAAAGTACTGGAGTTTCAGCTTTAGCATCATTACTTTCAAGGAAATCCCAGGGTTGATCTCCTTCAGAATGGACTGGTTGGATCTCCTTGCAGTCCAAGGGACTCTCAAGAGTCTTCTCCAACACCACAGTTCAAAAGCATCAATTCTTCGGCGCTCAGCCTTCTTCACAGCCCAACTCTCACATCCATACATGACCACTGGAAAAACCATAGCCTTGACTAGATGGACCTTAGTCGGCAAAGTAATGTCTCTGCTTTTGAATATGCTATCTAGGTTGGTCATAACTTTTCTCCCAAGGAGTAAACGTCCTTTAATTTCGTGGCTACAGTCACCATCTGCAGTGATTTTGGAGCCCCAAAAAATCAAGTCTGACACTGTTTCCACTGTTTTCCCATCTATTTCCCATGGAGTGATGGGACCAGATGCCATGATCTTCGTTTTCTGAGTGTTGAGCTTTAAGCCAACTTTTTCACTCTCCTCTTTTACTTTCATTAAGAGGCTTTTTAGTTCCTCTTCACTTTCTGCCAAAAGGGTGTTGTCATCTGCATATTCTCTTAGTGAGTCTAATAATTTAAATGAAAATATTCACTCAAATAGAAGGGAATTGAATTTAGTTCAGTTCAGTTCAGTTCAGTTCAGTCAGTCGTGTTCGACTCTGTGACCCCATGGACTGCAGCATGCCAGGCCTCCATCACTGACTCCCGGACTTTTACCCAAGCTCGTGTTTATCGAGTCTGTGATGCCATCCAACCATGTCATCCTCTGTCATCCCCTTCTCCTCCTGCCTTTAATCTTTCCCAGCATCAGGGTCTTTTCAAATAAGTCAGCTTTTCACGTCAGGTGGCCAAAGTATTGGAGTTTAAGCATCAGTCCTTCCAATGAATATTCAGGACCTATTCTCTTTAGGATGGACTGGTTGGAGCTCCTTGCTGTCCAAGGGACTCTCAAGAGTCTTCTCCAACCACAGTTCAAAAGCATCAATACTTTGGTGCTAAGTTTTCTTTATAGTCCTACTCTGACAACCATATATGAGTCTGTATTTAACACTTGGGCTTCCCTGGTGGCTAAATGGTAAAGAATTTACTTGCCAAGCAGGAAACATGTGTTTGATCCTTGAGTTGGGAAGATGCCCTGGAGAAGGAAATGGCAACCCACTCCAGTGTTCTTGCCTGGAGAATCCCATGGGCAGAGGAGCCTGGCAGGCTACAGTCCATGGCTGTAGCCATCGGATGTGACTGAATGAGTAAACAACAGACAACAAATATTTAGAGGTAACAGTCCTTCCACTGGGAGAAATCAACTTTCCCTTGCCTCTTTCCAATTAACTGCCTTTATTAAACTACTACCGGCATGCACACGCACACACACACACACACACATACACACACTGACTCACTCTATACCCTGTCTAAGGAAGTGAACAGTTTCAGCTGCTTTCAGGCCATTCTGGAGGGAGAACCAGCTTGAGTCCTGACATGAGCACAGCAAGAGCTTCTCCCCAGGCCATCTGCTACTGACCATTCATCCCCAGTCACCAGCTCCATCCCTCTTCCTGACTGGGATCAATGGCCTGTGACAAGAATTCAATGCTGTCTTCAGCTTCCAGATTGAGTGATGTCGGGGCTTTTCCTCTGGAGAGCACCTTCAGGACTGCTCCCTGACCTTGAATTTCAGTCTCCCAGCTGTCACTGGTGCAGCCAAGGGAGAACTAGGTCCCCAGTCTTGTCTCTGGGTTTCCCCTAGCTCCTCCCAGCCAGAGAATGCCCTAGGATACATGGAAAATCTTGTGTCATAAAGCTGACTCTTATCCTGTGATGTCATGCTCAGTCTCATGTGCTTGGGTTTTCATTGCAGTTCTAACATAGATACTGGTGTTCCATAACAAAAAAATAACTACTTGAAAAATTAATAGAATGAATAGAGAGAAAAGCAGAAGGATAGATTCATTCTTTTAACTTTTGAGAGTTTGATATTGAAAGTGAAGTCGCTCAGTCATGTCCAACTCTTAGTGACCCCAAGGGCTGTAGCCCGGCAGGCTCCTCTGTCCATGGGGTTTTCCAGGCAAGAATACTGGAGTGGGTTGCCATTTTCTTCTCCATTTGATATTGAAATTCCAACTAAAAATCTTAATTTATTTCCTTAAAGAATATTTGAAACATACAGTGGAACTGTATGCAATTTTGTTCTGTATTTCCCAAGTCTCCTGTAAATGTATTATCATACTTTCAGAATGTAAAAAAGAGAAATAGGTACTTGAATATGAAACAGCTATATTAAATCAGATTAGAATAAGGACTAACTCAATTCTGACTTCATTTTTTTTCTTTGTTAAAAAAAGAAAGCCCTTTGCAAAATATTATGCACCAAATATACTCAGCAATAATCACTATTTCTCAGGCTAGACAAGTGAGTAAACCTAAGTTTTCATGGGTTCAGAAATCTGTTCAATAATTCATGTTCTTGGACCAAAGAAATCTTGGGACATGGAAAAGCACTTTGTTTCTTCTATGCTCAACTCTGTAAAAGGGTGTGTTGCTGGATCTCCAGAATGTCAGTTTATTTCAATTTGTGTCATTAGGCAACACTCAGGGCCACATAAATTATATGGGCTACACATTTTTATGTTGATTCTAACTTTAAGGATATTTCAATTACTTTCTATCAACCTTGTATAATGACTTTTATTAATAAACACCCTGAAATCAGATTTACTCATTTAAATGACCTGTGTAACTTTGCCTAGTTACACATTTCAATCTCTGTGATATTATTGCATAAATATGTGAAAATCATTCCCAGTTCCATTATAATTTGCTGTATGTTTTTCTATAAACAAGGGATCACATTCATGGAAGCATTCACTTCCTTGCTGAAATCTTGAGACAGAAATATCATGCCTCACAGAACTAAGGTCAAAAATCAGTAGACCAAGCAAAACCTTCATTTTATTTCTAGTGGATCCTTTAATCAATGGTATGGATTCAATTTTCCAGCTGCATTTTCAAAGACCCATTTTTACCTAAGCCTAGCTCAAATGCTCAATCAATAATCATTTAAATGTACAGCTAATTTCAACCAGATAGTCATCTTACTTTTGAGTGAGCTTTTGGATGAAAGGAACCACTGACAGTTATATTTGGTTTGCAATTTGAAAAATTAATCTTTACTGAAAGTTTTCCTTTTAATATTGAGAAGAATTAAATGATATTTTTTCTTGCAGCAAGCCTGAGTCTCCGTCACATAAATTTTATCTCTCCCAAATATCTGTCACACAAACAAGCTATTATTTTCCATTAATAGGACTTTTGAAAATATGAAGGCAGACTCTTGCTGTTACAACTCCTGGACTCTTGCCTTGGAGGTCCTTTTCTCTGGACCACTCTCCTTGACTCACATTACTGTTACTGCACATTTCAAACATACACAGGGAAATGTGCTTGTAGGTACTAGGAAGGGAAAGGAGAACCAAATATATAAGCCTTTTTTTTGTTGTTTTGTTTTTTGTTTTTTTTGTTATTCAGCCTCTTTTCTCCACTTATTTTCCTACTACACTATTTCTTTCTAATCTCCCTCCATATCTTTAATTAAGCAGTTAATTCCTCAGATGCCAATTCCGTCCCTGCTTCGAATTCCCTGGATCCACTGAGATTGGAACCTGGCAGAAACTATAATGAGTTAGATCTGNCTCTTTTCTCCACTTATTTTCCTACTACACTATTTCTTTCTAATCTCCCTCCATATCTTTAATTAAGCAGTTAATTCCTCAGATGCCAATTCCGTCCCTGCTTCGAATTCCCTGGATCCACTGAGATTGGAACCTGGCAGAAACTATAATGAGTTAGATCTGTGAAGACTGTATGGAAAGATCTTCAGAAAATTGAGTTGCAAAAGGCAAAATGTATTAACAGAGACATACAGGCAAACGCACATGAAAATATGCTTTTTTTTTTTTGCAAAAATTATTATTTGAGGAATCGTAGAAACAGAGGAGCCTGGTGGGCTGCCATCTATGGGGTTGCACAGAGTCGGACATGACTAAAGCAACTTAGCAGCAGCAGCAGCAGAAACAGTATAGTGACTGCATCTGGAAACACTGGGAAACTCTGATATTGGGTGAACAGGAGGTGTATTTTATATGATTCTATTTTGTAGGTATTCTATTTTTTAACATTTATTATTGTTCATCATACTTTTCAATTTTCTATGCAAAGGAAAATGTTACAGTAAATTTTCATATATAACAAATAAAAGTGAAAGAAGAGGACATGACTGCATCTGGAAACACTGGGAAACTCTGATATTGGGTGAACAGGAGGTGTATTTTATATGATTCTATTTTGTAGGTATTCTATTTTTTAACATTTATTATTGTTCATCATACTTTTCAATTTTCTATGCAAAGGAAAATGTTACAGTAAATTTTCATATATAACAAATAAAAGTGAAAGAAGAGGACAGAATATAGTATTAAATATTTTAATTAGTAAAATTAATAGTTACTATAAAAAATAAGAATCTAAGAGAGAACGCATATCTTTAACAAACTGAATCCTCTGAAGCAGCTGCAGAATAGTCAAGGTTTATGAAAGCCAATATTAGGAATGTTATTCTTTGGTCACCTCATGCGAGGAGCCGACTCGTTGAACAAGTCCATGAGGCTGGGAAAGATTGAGGGCAGAAGGAGAAGGGGACAACAGTGGATGAGATGGCTGGGTGACATAATCGACTCAATGGACATGAATGTGAGCAAACTCTGGGAGATAATGAGGGACAGAGACTCCTGGAGTGCTGCAGTCCATGGAGTCATGAAGAGTTGGACATGACGAGGGACTGAGCAACAACAGTCTGTTTAATGACTCTTAGAAGGACATAAACTATAGTGAGGAAGCAGTGTGTGTGGAAAGCGCTTGTAGGTATTAACAACAAAGTCCTAAACTTGAATTTCACCCTGCTGCACATTGGCATGCTGCTGCTGCTGCTGC
This sequence comes from Oreotragus oreotragus, assembly GCA_006410675.1. Taxonomy (NCBI): domain Eukaryota; kingdom Metazoa; phylum Chordata; class Mammalia; order Artiodactyla; family Bovidae; genus Oreotragus; species Oreotragus oreotragus. The sequence goes on from SJYX01023749.1 coordinate 704,886, forward strand.
TGCTGCTAAGTCACTTCAGTCGTGTCCGACTCTGTGTGACCCCATAGATGGCAGCCCACCAGGCTCCCCCATCCCTGGGATTCTCCAGGCAAGAATACTGGAGTGGGTTGCCATTTCCTTCTCCAATGCATGAAAGAGAAAAGTGAAAGTGAAGTCGCTCAGTCTGTCTGACTGTTAGCGACCCCATGGACTGCAGCCCACCAGGCTACTCCATCCATTGGATTTTCCAGGCAAGAGTACTGGGGTGGGGTGCCATTGCCTTCCCCGGCGCATTGGCATAGATGCCTCGAAATGCTGAGTTTGTCTTGTTTATCACGGCATTCACAGAATGACAGTTCTCTAGGATGTCTCTTTATTTAACCACTTATNCAGGCTACTCCATCCATTGGATTTTCCAGGCAAGAGTACTGGGGTGGGGTGCCATTGCCTTCCCCGGCGCATTGGCATAGATGCCTCGAAATGCTGAGTTTGTCTTGTTTATCACGGCATTCACAGAATGACAGTTCTCTAGGATGTCTCTTTATTTAACCACTTATCTGGGTTACTGTCTGCCAGGCGCCATGCAAGGAAATGGGGATGAGCCAGAAGAAGCTCCTGTCATGGAATCTGCAGACTCATGGGATTAAAAGAAAGAGGACAACTGTGAAAAAGGCTGCGTGAGGGACACACAGGTCAAAGAGACTAAGGTGAAACGCAAATCGGATGGGAGGTGAGAGAAGACTCTCCTAAGGAGTGAAGATTAAGCTGAGGCCTGCTGAAGGAGAGGGAAGACAGAGGGAGCTCTGATACAGCGGGGTCCAGGAGGCAGAGAGAGTGATGGGCAGCATGAAGGGATGGACGCAGGTAAGGAGGAGACAACGAGGCACAGCACTTGGGGTGTGAGGGGAAAATGTAGACACACCTTTCATCAAGTGTGTATATAGATATAGATACC
>SJYX01023749.1:716286-736401 GCA_006410675.1 Oreotragus oreotragus
AAAAAAAAAAAAAAGTATCTAAGCTCCTTATGTCTGAGTAAAACTCTCAAGATGACATCGTGCAAGTTGTGTCATTGATACTATCCCGAGTGCCTCACTTAGGCGCCCTGGGTGTGGCACTTTCTCTTTGATCCCAGGTTCCTCTCCTCTGGAAAGAGCAGTCACAGTTCTGTCCTCCTGTGGCTAGTGCAGGGTCAGATCCAGAGTCCAGCTGATAAGCTGAATCCTGACAGGCAAAAGATGGAGCATGCACCATCCGGTGATGTGAGTACCAGTTCAGCCTCTTCATTCTTACTCTGTGTGAAGATTAGCGTGCCGTGGATGCAGAGAAGGAGAGCACACCCTTGTGTTCCAGCTTTCAGGCTGCAGTGCCATGAATGGGAAATAGCACAGCAGTAGCAGCTGGAGCCGGCGAGGCGTGGGGGTCACGAGAAGGGCTCTGCAGTCAGACAGCCCGAGCCCCAGGTCCTGCTCCATTGCTGCTGCCCCCAGAGCATTACCAGCATCACTGTGACTCATCTTTATCATCCTGGAAATGAGACAGTAATAGTTTCTACTTCAGGATAGCTCCGAGATAATCAACAATAACATAGTCCCTAGCATATAATGTGGGCTTCATAAAAGGACAAGCTGGCTGAAAGAGCATTAATTATGAAGTCATTTTAATATCTCTTATGGGAAAGTTATGAAGATCTAAATGAAGACTTCATATTAGGGGTAGAAATGACAAGGTAGTCAAGACTTAACATTTCTGGAAATGATAGATAATTTAGACCAAATTTCCTAAATGAAAGAATGAAATTTTTAAAAAAAGCTAAAAATATATCCCAGGGTTAACCAAATAGTGAAAAATTACAAGGCCAAAAAAAAAAAAAAAGAGAGAGAGAGAGAGAGAGAAGACACCTAGAACACAGATAAATTTTCAAAGCTCTAAGACTTAACATTTCTGGAAATGATAGGTAATTTAGACCAAATTTCCTAAATGAAAGAATGAAATTTTTAAAAAAAGCTAAAAATATATCCCAGGGTTAACCAAATAGTGAAAAATTACAAGGCCAAAAAAAAAAAAAAAGAGAGAGAGAGAGAGAGAGAAGACACCTAGAACACAGATAAATTTTCAAAGCTCATATCCACTTAGATCTTGAAAGCATTTGAGACCCTGGGAGAACCTAAGTTGCATTTTTGGCAACTTAGGAGAGCAAGTAGGTTAAGTTAAATTTACAGAGATTTCCAATGTGGGTGCTCTGATAAGCACAATCTACTTTAGGCTAGTCCTGTCCAGATAAGAGGAGCTTGACCTGACATAAAAACAACAATCAGCAGAAACATCTGATTGTCCAGGAACATTCAAACCTGGATTTCTGTAAAGGTGGTCCCAGACCAGAAGACCCTCACTTGCCTGCCAGATGGATGCAGATAAATATCATCTGTTGGAAAAAGTGACAGTATTATAACCCTCCAATTATACCTTCAACTAATTTTGAACAAGCACAACACAAGTCAAAGATAACTAATATACAAAGAAACAAGACACCATGATTAAGAATCAAGAAAATAAGACACAAAGAAATATCTTATTAAGTCCTGATGTATTAGGATGATTAGCCAAAGAATAAAAAAATAACCACATTTACTATGTCTAAAGAAATAAGATACAAGCTTGAAATATCTTGTGTTCCATCTTACATAATTCCAAGAACTGGCCTCAAGTAAATGGGAACATACTGACCCCGGAGTTGAGGACTGTGCGCTCATGTGTGCTGAGTCTCTTCAGTCATGTCCATCTTTGTGATTCTATGGACTGTAGATGGCCAGGCTCCTCTGTCCTTGGGATTCTTCAGGCAAGAACACTGGAGTGGGTTGTCATGCTCTCCTCCAGGGTATAATTCCGACCCAGAGATCAAACCCACATCGCCTGCCACTCCCGCATTGCAGGTGGATTCTTTACCACTGAACCACTAGGGAAGCCCAGAGTTGAGGGTTCAGTTCACTTCAGTCACTCAGTCATGTCCAGTCTTTGCAACTCCATGAACCGCAGCACGCCAGGCCTTGCTGTCCATCACCAACTCCCGGAGTTCACCCAAACTCATGTCTATTGAGTCAGTGATGCCATCCAGCCATCTCATCCTCTGTCTCCTTTTCCTCCTCCCCTCAATCTTTCCCANAACTGGAATTCCATCACATCCTCTAGCTTTGTTCATAGTGATGCTTCCTAAGGCCCACTTGACTTCACATTCCAGGATGTCTGGCTGTAGGTGAGGGATCACACCATCATGATTATCTGGATCATGAAGATATTTTTTGTACAGTTCTTCTGTGCATTCTTGCTACCTTTTCTTAATATCTTCTACTTTTGTTAGGTCCATACCATTTCCATCCTTTATTGAGCCCATCTTTGCAGGAAATGTTCACTTGGTATCTCTAATTTTCTTGAAGAGATCTCTAGCCTTTCCCATTCTATCATGTTCCTCTATTTCTTTGCACTGAATCCTGAGGAAGGCTTTCTTATCTCTCCTTGCTATTCTTTAGAACTCTGCATTCAGATGCTTATATCTTTCCTTTCTCCTTTGCTTTTCACTTCTCTTCTTATCACAGCTATTTGTAAAACCTCCTCTGACAGCCATTTTGCATTTTTGCATATCTTTTCCTTGGGGATGGTCTTGATCCCTGTCTCCTGTACAATGTCAGGATTAGAACTCTGCATTCAGATGCTTATATCTTTCCTTTCTCCTTTGCTTTTCACTTCTCTTCTTATCACAGCTATTTGTAAAACCTCCTCTGACAGCCATTTTGCGTTTTTGCATATCTTTTCCTTGGGGATGGTCTTGATCCCTGTCTCCTGTACAATGTCAGGGACCTCTGTCTGTAGTTCATCAGGCACTCTGTCTATCAGATCTAGTCCCTTAAGTCTGTTTCTCACTTCCACTGTATAATTATAAAGGATTTGATTTCCATCATACATGAATGGTCTAGTGGTTTCCCCTACTTCCAATTTAAGTCTGAATTTGGCAATAAGGAGTTCATGATCTGAGCCACAGTCAGCTCCCAGTCTTGTTTTTTTGACTGTATAGAGCTTCTCCATCTTTGGCTGCANCTCACTTCTACTGTATAATCATTAGGGATTTGACTTATGTCATACCTGAATGGTCTAGTGGTTTTCCCTACTTTCTTCAATTTAAGTCTGAATTTGGCAATAAGGAGTTCATGATCTGAGCCACAGTCAGCTCCCAGGAGCAAAGCAGTGAGTGGTGGAGAGGAGATACCCCATGTGTATCATTTAAATCTCAATAAAGCTGGGGGGGCGGAGCTTAATTAAAATATTTAAATTCCCTTCCTTTCTCACAAAAATAACAACTGAAGAGTCTCTTCTTGATTTTTGATGTCTTTTCAGATAAAGACACTTCCTATTAATATTGTCATTTTCTAGCTTGAGGCCTTTATAAATATGCTGTGGCAGGACTCAACAATAAGCTTATGCAGGATAGTTACTTATCCTTTGCAGATTCATATATATTGGAGCAAAAAAATTCTTTTTAATTCCTAGGAATTGTCAAAGTACTTTCCCAAGAAACTATTTCCCCAGGCAAGAGTTGAAGGCAGGACCAGTTTCTGAGCAGACAGCAGGAGGGATTACATGCCGATTGCAATTAGAACAAGCAAGAGAATTCACCTAGAGAGCAGAAACACAATTCCTTTTATGGCTTATTAGAAGCCTCCCAGTCTCCCTCGGTAGTGGTATCCATCAAACAGCTAACATTCTGAAACTCCCTCAGAGGTTGTTGGAGTGAAAACAAATTTGTTTTTAGTGCAGTCTCCTCAGGAAAGAAACCTTACAAAATCATTTGCCTTGTTGGCCTGTCCACCTGCTATAATAACTATTGATCCCGCAGGCCAGGTTCACCCGACTCTGATGGAGGGGCAGAGGGTCTGCAGTCGCACAGAGTCTCATAAATTTCTCGTGATTTCTTCTGGTCCCTTCAGAAGAGTTGTTTAATGGTATCATTTCGAAGAGTACAGAAAAGCAAACAAGTTTCTGCTGTGAAGTTGTCACTGTAGTGGAAGATGATTGCACTGGAAAGAGTTCAGATGGAAAAAGATGTTTGTAGTTGCTCGTTGTTTTCTGTTAACAAGCAAAGTGAGCTCCATATATAACTCCACAGACCAGCAGGCATCTTTGCTTCTGATAGTTGCGTCCCGAAACTTTATAATTAATTCCACTCTTGGGTTTTGCACAACCGAGCTGCTGACCTTCTTGTTCATGGCTGTTGAATGTCACCAGTTCCCAGAAGTGTACTGCCAGGATGGACAGGCTTTCTAAGAGGTTTCTAGTGGGTCAGACTGTGGGTGCAACAAGCAAGAATTAAGAAAAATGTCGAGAAGGAAGGGAAAGACCCTCCCACAGTAATAAATACCAGGATGACAAGTCATATTCAAGTCTTGGATAAAGTCAGTATCTGAGAGGGTCCAGGGCTGAGTGTGATGGGGCATCTGTCTGCTTATAGAATTTGCAGCTGAAACTTGGGGGTATCCCTGCAAAGACACCTAAAGGCACCTTTTAGTCCCAGGGATGTATTCAAGAAGCTATAAGAAACTAGGGGTGAGGCCAGGGAGGGCTTTGAAGGCTGATACAGGTGAAAGAGTAGAGTGAAAAAACTCGGCTGAAAACTCATATTCAAAAAACCCATATTCAAAAAACTAAGATCCTTACTTCTGGTCCCATCACTTTATGGCAAGTAGTAGGGGAAAAAATGAAAGCAGTGACAGATTTTATTTTCTTGGGCTTCAAAATCACTGCGNTGCTTATAGAATTTGCAGCTGAAACTTGGGGGTATCCCTGCAAAGACACCTAAAGGCACCTTTTAGTCCCAGGGATGTATTCAAGAAGCTATAAGAAACTAGGGGTGAGGCCAGGGAGGGCTTTGAAGGCTGATACAGGTGAAAGAGTAGAGTGAAAAAACTCGGCTGAAAACTCATATTCAAAAAACCCATATTCAAAAAACTAAGATCCTTACTTCTGGTCCCATCACTTTATGGCAAGTAGTAGGGGAAAAAATGAAAGCAGTGACAGATTTTATTTTCTTGGGCTTCAAAATCACTGCAGATGGTAACTTCAGCCACACAATTAAAAGATGCTTGTTTCTTGGAGGGAAAGCTATGACAAACTTAGATAGCATGTTAAAAACCAGAGACATCACTTTGCTGACAAAGGTCTGTCTAGTCAAAGCTGTGGTCTTTCCAGTAGTCCTGTACAGATGGATGTGAGAGATGGACCATAACGAAGGCTGGACACTGAAGAACTGACACTTTCAGATTGTGGTGCTGGAGAAGACTCTTGAGAGCCCTTTGAACTGGAAAGAGATCCAACCAGTCCATCCTAAAGGAGATCAGTCCTGAATAGTCATTGGAAGGACTGATGTTGAAGCTGAAGCTCCAATCCTTTGGTCACCTGATGTGAAGAGCCGACTCACTGGAAAAGATCCTGATGCCAGGAAAGATTGAAGGCAGGAGAAGAAGGGGGTGACAGAGGATGAGATGGTTAGGTGGCATCATCAACTCAAGGGACATGAATTTGAGCAAACTCTGGGAGATAGTGAAGGTCAGGGAAGCCTGGTGTACTGCAGTCCATGGAGTCGCAGAGTCAGACACGACTGAGCAAATGAACAACAACAGGATACAGCATCCTGTGGGGCCCACATCCCAGGGAAAAGGGAGCTCAGATATGTGAGCAGCTTTGGAAGGGGCAAGGATGGTGTGGCCAACACCTGAGGCCACCTTCTACTCTTGTTCCACACCTGAAGTTCCAGTTTTTCTCTCTAATGACAAGGCAAAACAACCAAAATCACTTATGTACAATTATATATGTATACATATATATATGTATATACATGTTATTTTGAATATAAAATATATTTTGGTTTTTATATTAAAATATATATATATCATTTTCCCACTTGCAAGTGAGAAAACTAGCTCCTATTACCTTATTCTAGCTAAGACCTCAGAGGTTGCATCACAGGATGAGAAAACCAGCAGGATGGCTGGATCCTAATTGCAGATGGTTCGAAACTGGTGGTGGGCTTCCCTAGTGGCTCAAATGATAAAGAATCTGCCTTCAATGCAGGAGACCTGGGTTCGATCACTGGGTTGGGAAGATCCCCTGGAGAAAGGAATGGCTACCCACTCCAGTATTCTTGCCTGGAGAATTCCATGGACAGAGGAGTTTGGCAGGCTGCAGTCCATGGGGTCACAAAGAGCTGGACACGACTGAGTGACTAGGGACTGGAGCTACGATGAAACACAAATCATTTACTTCCATAATTTCCATATTGCAACCCTTTCTACCAGAAAAGAAAGAGGTTGCATTAACAATATACGGAATTATTGCTTAAGCACAATGTGAAAATAAGACCAACTTGAGAGCTGGCTGGGTTGGAAAAGGCATCTATTAAATTTGGGGGGAAATAGTCCAAATGGAAATGAATACATTTCCCAGTGATTCTTGGAATGTTAGCTCCTCTTAGTCAGGTATAATAATTATTTCTCCTGGTGCTATTACTGTATACCCATTTTCCAATCTCTGCAGCCATACTGTCGAATGCCAAGAAGGAACCCAAAGATTGAAAAGGGGAAAGGGGAAAGGGAGGGATTGTTTTTGTGAAACTACTGTTTCATAAAACATGGAACATAGAACAACAGAGCTCTAAAGCCTTGCTTAAATGAATCAATATGACTACAGAGAAATTGTAATAAAATATAACTTTAAAAAATACCATGGATCAAATATAAGATGTGCAACTGGATAAAATTTTGACAGATCTGCAGTGGACCAGCAGGGCTGCCCTCGTGAGGAAATTAAGTCCTGTTGGAAATGAGCAAGTGGAGCTGAAGAGCTGGGAATTTCATTTTCTGAGCTTCCACCCCCGTAACCAAGTAGGGAATCAGGTTACAAATACAGGTTGTCTTTAAACTAATAACCTGGTGAAATAGTGGGGGGAGGTGGGTGGCATTGCCTGCTGCCCCGAAAGTGAAAAGTGAAATTCACTCAGTCGTGTCCGACTCTTTGCAACCCCATGGACTATACAGTCCATGGAATTCTCCAGGCCAGAATGCTGGAGTGGCTAGCCGGTCCCTTCTCCAGGGGATCTTCCCAACCCAGGAATCGAACCGGGGTCTCCTGCATTGCAGGTGGATTCTTTACCAACTGAGCATAAATTTATATACTCTGTAGTTGCATCCAAACACATACTGGCTAAGTACGTTGAGTGTGTCTCTCACAACATAAATATAATTAAGACTCTAAATCAACTTTTTCCCACAGTGTTAACAATACAGATTTAAAGGTAGATTAAAATTTAAAAGTACACGCAAAAGAGACACAGGAGCGGACAGGCGGGAAAAGCAGAACTGCTTGCTCCGCGTCTCACCTGCCTTTCTAGACGCAGGCGTGGGCACTGATATAAACCGCCGTTGCTTAGAGCTGGGTTTGCTGCTGCTGAACGACCAGCTTCAGAGTCCCAGCCCCCACGAAGTGCTGGGGAGAGACCCGCAGGTGAAGATCCAGCAGTAGCAGAGCGGGCGCCAGGGCTTGGTGACTCAGGAGCTAACACGTGCGGTCAAATAGCTGAGCTGGTTTCAGTTTCCCTCAGCAGATCTAGACGACTACACCAGGTACTGTCAGCACGGCTGATTGCTTAAAAAGTGGTCATTTTTTCAAAGGAGAAAAATTCATTACTTAAGAGGTGAAACCAATGAGGGAAAAAAAAANAGACTGAGTGCTAAAGAATTGATGATTTTGAACTGTGGTGCTGGAGAAGACTCTTGAGAGTCCCTTGTACTGCAAGCAGATCAAACCAGTCAATCTTAAAGGAAATCAACCCTGAATATTCATTGGGAGGACTGATGCTGAAGCGCCAGTTCTTTGTCTACCTGATGCAAAGAGCCAACTCACTGAAAAATACCCTGATGGTGGGAAAGACTGAGGGCAAGAGAAGGGGAAGGCAGAGGATGAGATGGTTAGATAACATCACCAACTCAGTGGGCATGAGTTGGAGTAAGCTCATGGAGATAGTAAAGGACAGGGAAGTCTGGTGTGCTGCAGTCCATGGGTCCAAAGCATCAGACACAATTTAGTGACTGAACAAGAAATATTGAATATCTAGAAAGAAAACTATAATGTTTGTGATAAAAATAATTGATGGGATTACTAGCAGATTAGATGTTTAAGAAAAAATAGTGATCTTGAATATATAGCAAAAGACATAATTGAAAATGAAGCAACAAGAGAAAAGGAATGTTGGGAAAAAAAATTAGCACCTGGGAGTAGTGGGCAAACTTCTAATAGGCATATAATTGGTGTCACTGAAGGAGAGCCAAGAACAGGAGGAATAAAACTATTTGCATAATTAATAACTAAATGTTTTAAGGTTTGGTGAAAACTCTATAATCCACAGACCCAAAAGTCTGATGAATCCCAGGGCAAAGAAAAGTGAAAGTTAGTCACTTAGTTGTGTCCGAGTCTTTGTGACCCCATGAACTATAGCCCACCAGGCTCCTCTGTCCTTGGGATTCTCCAGGCAAGAATACTGGAGTTGGTTGCCATTTCATTCTCCAGTCCCAGGGCAAGATGTATTTAAAAACCCACACAGATGCAGTTTATCATCAAACTGTTCAAGCCAGTGAGAAAAACAGTATCTTAACATCAACCAGAGGAAAAATATATGCATTGCAAAGAGAAAAAAATGCAAAAATGTTAGAAGCTTTCTTGTTAGGAATGATGAAGTTTGTGTTTGCTATTTGCTCAGTCATGTCCGACTCTATGAAACACCATGGATTGTAGCCTGCCACGCTCCTCTGTACATGGGATTTTCCAGGCGAGGATACTGGAGTGGGTAGCCATTTCCTTCTCCGGAGGATCTGCCCAACCCAGGGATCGAACCTGGGTCTCCTGCATTGCAGGCAGACTCATTACAGTCTAAGCCACCAGGGAAGCCTCTGAAATGATGAAGGGGAGAGACAATGAAGCAACATCTCTGAAGTTTTAGATGTAAAATGCTCTCAACCAAAATTCTATGCAAGCACACACACACATAATGGGAGTCCCAGAGAAAGAGGAAAAGAAAGAGGCAGAAAGAGCATTTGTAGAAACACATTTTTCTTGAATAAACACTCCTTGGATGGTTATAAGCTTATTGTTAATTTCCAGAGATCTGAAAAATTTGGTATCAACATTTTTGCTGTATTTCTCATTGCTCTAACAGAGGAGCCAATTTTGGAGAATTATTCTTACTGCACCAGAGGAGGGGAGTTCTATATTGCCTTTATAAAAATCTCTATTTTTTTTAAACTACTGAAATACCTAAATTGCATTTGAAATAATAAAACATCTGTTTAAAACAGACTGTTCAGGCAAAGAAAAAAAACGTTTTTAAACTGTCATATATGTTATGAATAGTGTATTCTCAGAAGAGCAACTTATATGATTGGAGATAAAAAATGGATTTCTTGGGATGAAGCATATTTGAGACATGATTTTGCTGTCATTTTAAGCTAAATTTGTTTACTTTTAATGATTGTATATGTCTTTAACATCTAGCATTCATATTTCTCACAGCATTTGTCCTTGTTAGTGATAAGTAAATATTATACATATATCATTTACTATACATATTATTATATATATTTTGCAATTGTCAAATTATATTTTACTAGTGGGAGAGAAGATCATTGACAATATATAGTAATTTTATATGTGATGTCTAAGAAATTTTGGCTTTTCTAGTGTCACATAACTTCTCAGCAAAACCAGAACTAATCTCTGACTTTTTATACCAAAATGCATAACTTAGGTAGAGGGAATCTGTACTTTGTCCTTGCAATATGATTTCAGTTATGTAAAAATACTTGACTGGGTAGGAACAGATTTTAGAATTTCAGGGAAAAAAGTGCTTTTATCATACTGCTAAGGTTCTAATTTCTTAGTGCAATGTTTACCATTTGTTTTCAAAGAATCACCTGCTTCAAGTAGAAAAAGTTTGAGCTAAAGCAAAGTCCTTGTCCCCTTTGTTGCCTGCCCAAGGGAAGTCCTATGTGACTTTAGAAGTGCCCTCGAACTTCAGGACAGGTGGTACTTCTTTCCTCGGGAGATCCTGGGACTCAGACAGCAGCTTAGAGGTGAGAACCGCAGGGAAGAGGTTTTACACCTGCACTTGAGGACCTGGGGTTGGTGTCCATCCATGAAATCTACCAAGAATCCCTTCAAAGCACTTGTCCTTGAACCACTCTGTGTCAGCCCTCTGAGAGCAAATGCAGCCTTTTCTGGATATGATAAAGTCTTATTGCCTTTGCCTAATCAAGGACAAAGGTGCCTTTGTTTTGCCCTTTTTGACATGGATTCTAAAAGGGAGAAAATGGTAATTAACTCCTTTACTTTGTGTGATTAAAACCAAATAGCAGAGCCATTGCCTTTCCACGGGATAAATAATGAATTTTACAAACTTAAGGAGAAACGTTGGCTCAATTGTTAAAGAATCTGCCTGCAGTGCAGGAGACTCAGCTTCAGTCCCTGAGTCGGGAAGATCTCCTGGAATAGGAAATGGCAACCCACTCCAATATTGTTGCCTGGAGAATTCCATGAACAGAGGAGCCTGGCTGGTTACAGTCCATGGAGTTGCAAAGAGTCAGACATGACTGAGCGACTAAACATCAACAACGTACACACACATATGTATCTAATTATTATTCTTGTGTTTCTACCTAATAGTCAACTATGCCAACTTAGAATGTGTAACCGAGATATACTATCATCTACTAGGTAACCTACATGTAAATCAGAAAAAATATAAAGTTAGGAGTACAGAGATTCAGGTTGCATTTCTGGTTGGACATAAATAATAATATAACAACATAATATCAGCTTATCAAATGCAAATATTATGAAAGGTGCTTTATATACATTAAATCTTCATTTTCAAGACAACTTCATAAATCAGATGCTATTGTGTTGCAGTGATGAAGCTGCATCTCAGAGGCTGCTTGTACCTGGCTCACTTTGTGCAGCGAGTTTTGGGGAGGACCCTGAGGCTGAGGTCAGGACTCCTGTACAGTGCACCACCTCCCAGCCATCATTGTGGGGCTTGCTATTCGCCCTCTGCCACCTCAGGTTCTCAGCTGCCAAATCAGAAAACAATATCTGTCCAGCCTCCTGCAGAGCACAAGGTAAAGCAAATGACGTAATGGGTTTTGCAAATACGGTTTTCTAATGGTGTGCCTGCTTTGTGATTTTAATTTTTCTAGCAGGCTGTGATCTCCCAAGGACAGTTGAATCACAATTTGATCCCTTTAATCACAAACAATTCCTCCAAAGTGACATATGTGATGACGAGAAACAATTTTCCAGTTCAGTCTTTAACATCCACCCAAAATAACACCCTGGGGTTTTAGCCTTTCTCCTGTCCATCAGTGGTTATAGCTGAAATGGTTTCCACTGAACTCTGAGGACTACATTTCTCCCTAAGGTGGCATTTTCACCATTAGGAAAGTTCTTCAAGGACCTTGCAGGGAGATGGGTGTGGGGAAGGTCACCATGACAGTCACCTGACCCTGAGACAGCCTCAGCCCACTCCGCCTATTGTAGCTCTGACGGGAACCCCAGAGGTCTGCTGTCTGCTGAGCCAGCTTCACCCATGTGGAGATGCAAAGGGCATCTCAACTCTGCTCATTCTCTACTAAGTTTTTCTTGAAGTTAGTTTCTAGGAAGGGGGCTAAAGCATGCTAGTTTGTCCCTAGATTACTCAACATCACAAATGTAAATAGCTCTGCCTCCTTGGCCTGTCTGTGTGTTCTCTTAAAACCAATGCATGTATCATCACCACCAATCATTCTATGGAATAAGACTGTAAAGAAAGAATAAAACTACTTTACTTTGTAAATCTCACTCATGAAGTCATTCATCTGTTTTTTTTTGTTGTTGTTTTGTTTTGTTTTAATTCCTCTTTCTCATGATGCTGAATGAGGGGACCTGAGACGCTTATAGTCTTAGAAGATAGAAGTCTTAGAGTTTACCTCAGCACTTCAGTTTTACACGGTGATAATCAGTACTGCTGTTGGTTTCTCAGTAAACAGTGCCAAAAAGCAAAACAGAAAACAACCATCTGGCTTATAAAGCTTTGTGCCTATGTCCGGTAAATTCTGACCCTTCACAACCTCAAGAAAAAGCAAGCTCCAAGCAAATAAACCATGTGAGCTCCAAAATGAGCTCTGAATAGTCAATATTGTATGAAGCAATAACAAGAAAGGAAACCAGCCCGAGGCCAGTGAGTCAGAGAAGGGCCAGAAAGAAAAGCCTGCAACCAGTGGGACCACTGAGAGTCCAGCTGCCCCCATATTTCTGGGCCCAAGGATGCAACCCTTTATAAGAACTTGAGTGAGGAGGGGTCTAACTGCAACAAAACCTCCTCTGACCACAGCAGGCTCCAGGAAATGGATGACGGTGAAGAAAGAAAATAAGCTTGAAACCACCTCCCATGAATACATTCATACTTCCAGGGGCCATTTGTGATCCATGTCTTAAGATACAATGGGCCGAGGGGGGAAAGGAGGGGTGCGGGGGATGAACAGGGAGACTGGGTTTGACATACGTACACAGTGGATATTATGCATAAAATAGGTAACTAATGAGAACCTTCTGTATAGCACAGGAAACTCTTCTCAATTGTTCTCTGCAATGACCTAAATGGGAAGAGGATAAGATGGTTGGATGGCATCATCGATTCAATGGACATGAGTCTGAGTAAACTCAGGGAGTTGGTGACGCACAGGGAGTCCTGGCATGCTGTGGTGCATGGGGTGGCAAAGACTTGGACACGACTGAACTGAACTGAACTGAACTGAAATGAGAAAGGACTCCAAAAAAGAGGGGATATATGTATACTTGTAGCTTATTCATTCTGCTGTACAGTAGAGACTAATGCAATGTTGTAAAGCAACTATACGTCAAGTAAAAGTTTTAAAAAAAGATGCAGTAGTCCAAAGTCCATGATAAACATTAAATTTGCACAAGTTCCATTCAGTTCAGTCACTCAGTAGTGTCCGACTCTTTGCGACCCCATGAATCGAAGCATGCCAGGCCTCCCTGTCCATCACCATCTCCCGGAGTTCACTCAGATTCACATTCATCAAGTCAGTGATGCCATCCAGCCATCTCATCCTTTGTCGTCCCCTTCTCTTCCTGCCTCCAATCCCTCCCAGCATCAGAGTCTTTTCCAATGAGTCAACTCTTCGCATGAGGTGGCCAAAGTATTGGAGTTTCAGCTTTAGCATCATTCCTTCCAAAGAAATCCCAGGGCTGATCTCCTTCAGAATGGACTGGTTGGATCTCCTTGCAGTCCAAGGGACTCTCAAGAGTCTTCTCCAACACCACAGTTCAAAAGCATCAATTCTTTGGCACTCATCCTTCTTCACATGCTAGTAAAATAATGCTTAAAATTCTCCAAGACAGGCTTCAGCAATACATGAACCGTGAACTTCCATATGTTCAAGTTGGTTATAGAAAAGAGAGAGGAACCAGAGATCAAATTGCCAACATCTGTTGGATCATTGAAAAAGCAAGAGGGTTCCAGAAAAACATCTGTTTCTGCTTTATTGACTATGCCAAAGCATTTGACTGTGTGGATCACAATAAACTGTGGAAAATTCTGAAAGAGATGGGAATACCAGACCACCTGACTTGCCTCTTGAGAAACCTGTATGCAGGTCAGGAAGCAACAGTTAGAACTAGACATGGAATAACAGACTGGTTCCAAATAGGAAAAGGAGTACGTCAAGGCTGTATATTGTCATCCTGCTTATTTAACTTATATGCAAAGTACATCATGAGAAACGCTGGGCTGGAGGAAGCACAAGCTGGAATCAAGATTGCTGGGAGAAAGATCAATAACCTCAGATATGCAGATGACACCACCCTTATGGCAGAAAGTGAAGAGGAACTAAAAAGCCTCTTGATGAAAGTGAAAGAGGAAAGTGAAAAAGTTGGCTTAAAGCCCAACATTCAGAAAACGAAGATCATGGCATCCGGTCCCATCACTTCACGGCAAATAGATGGGGAAACAGTGGAAACAGTGGCTGACTTTACATTTCTGGGCTGCAAAATCACTGAGATAGTGATTGCAGCCATGAAATTAAAAGACGCTTACTCCTTGGAAAGAAAGTTATGACCAACCTAGATAGCATATTCAAAAGCAGAGACATTACTTTGCCAACAAAGGGCCATCTAGTCAAGGCTATGGTTTTTCCAGTGGTCATGTATGGATGTGAGAGTTGGACTATAAAGAAATCTGAGTGATGAAGAATTGATGCTTTTGAACTGTGGTGTTGGAGAAGACTCTTGAGAGTCCCTTGGACTGCAGAAGATCCAACCACTCCATCCTAACAAAGATCAGTCCTGGATATACTTTGGAAGGACTGATGCTGAAGCTGAAATTCCAATACTTTGGCTACCTCATGCAAAGACCTGACTCATTTGAAAAGATCCTGATGCTGGCAAAGATTAAGGGCAGGAGAAGAAGGGGAAAACACAGGATGAGATGGTTCGATGGCATCACCAACTTGATGGACATGAATTTGGGTGGATTCTAGGAGTTGGTGATGGACAGGGAGGCCTGGCGTGCTGTGGTTCATGGGGTCGCAAAGAGTCAGACATGACTGAGCGAATGAACTTAACTGAACTGATGATAACTAAATTCATCAGGTGTCTATTATATATTGAGAAGATTTTACACACACACAAAGACTGAAATCACATGTGAGTCATCATTTACTACTAGGTAGCTTGAGACCTAGAAAGAAGGCGTGACCTTCCAAGGCCAGGGCCCAGCACAGGGTCTGCATCTGCTGGTGAGCAAGGTGCTTAGTGTAGATGTAGGATCAGCATGAAGGGGATCTCCTGTACCTTTATCATCATGCCTGGTAGAGTTATCTCAGGATCAGAAAGAACTTTGGCATATGTGTGTATGCATATATATATATATATATATATATATATGATGGACAGCAAGGAGATCAAACCAGTCCATCCTAAATTATATCCACCCTGAATATTTATTGGAAGGACTGATGCTGAAGCTGAAGCTTCAATACTTTGGCGAACTGAAATGAAGAGCCAACTCATTAGAAAAGACCCTGATGCTGGCAGATTAGGGGCACCAGGAGAAGGGGATGACAGAGGATGAGATGATTGCATAGCATCACCAAATCAATGGACATGACTTTGAGCAAGCTCTGGGAGATGGTGAAGGACAGGGAAGCCTGGCGTGCTGCAGTCCATGGGGTCACAAACAGTGGGACACGACTGAGAGACTTAACAACAACTGAGAATTCATACAAGATTTGATTTAAGTCATGTCTGGCTGGTCTATTATTTTTCCCAGTTTTCTGTACTTTAAGCCTGAATTTTGGTATGAGAAGCTGATAATCTGAACCACAGTCAACTCTAGGTCTTATTTTTGCTGATTGTATAAATATATATATATATATATATATGATGGACAGCAAGGAGATCAAACCAGTCCATCCTAAATTATATCCACCCTGAATATTTATTGGAAGGACTGATGCTGAAGCTGAAGCTTCAATACTTTGGCGAACTGAAATGAAGAGCCAACTCATTAGAAAAGACCCTGATGCTGGCAGATTAGGGGCACCAGGAGAAGGGGATGACAGAGGATGAGATGATTGCATAGCATCACCAAATCAATGGACATGACTTTGAGCAAGCTCTGGGAGATGGTGAAGGACAGGGAAGCCTGGCGTGCTGCAGTCCATGGGGTCACAAACAGTGGGACACGACTGAGAGACTTAACAACAACTGAGAATTCATACAAGATTTGATTTAAGTCATGTCTGGCTGGTCTATTATTTTTCCCAGTTTTCTGTACTTTAAGCCTGAATTTTGGTATGAGAAGCTGATAATCTGAACCACAGTCAACTCTAGGTCTTATTTTTGCTGATTGTATACAGTTTCTCCATCTTCAGCTACAAAGAATGTAATCAATTTGATTTCAGTGTTAACCATTTGGTGATGTTCATGTGTTGCTGAAAAGGGGCACTTGCTATGGCTAGTGTATTCTCTTGGGAGAATTCAGTTATCCTTTTCCCTGCTTCATTTTGTTCTCCAAGGCCAAACTTGCCTTTTACTCCAGGTATATCTTGACTTTCTACTTTTGCATTCCAATCCCCAATGATGAATAAAACATTTGGGGGGGTGGGTGTTAGTTCTAGGAATAGATTCAATAATGAATAGATTCAAGGGACTAGATCTAGTTAACCGTGTGCCTGAATAACTATGGACAGAGGTCCATAATATTGTCCAGGAGGCAGTAAACAAAACCATCCTGAAGAAATAGAAAAGCAAGAAGGCAAAATGGTTATCTAAGGAGACTTTGCAAATAGGAGAAGAAAGAAGTGAAAAGCAAGGTAGAGAGGGAAATGTATATCCAATTAAATGCAGATTCCCCCCCACCGCAAAAAAAAAAAAAAAAAACATAGCTAGAAGAGACAAGAAGGTCTTCAATGAACAATGCTTAATAATAGAAGAAAACAACAAAAGGAGAAAGACCAGAGATTTCTTCAGAAAAATTGGAAACATCAAGGAAGCATTCCACCAAAAGAGGGGTACAAAAAAGGATAATGGTAGAGACTAGTAGAGGCTGAAGAGATTGAGGAGAGATGAAAAGAATAAATGGAAGAGCTGTATAGAAAAGGTCTCAATGAAGTGGATAACTATGATGGTGTGTTTGGTCATACAGAGCCAGACATTCTGGAGTGCAAAGTCAAGTGGCCTTAGGAAGCACTACTGTTCATAAAGCTAATAGATGTGATGAAATTCCAGCAGAACTATTCAGATCCCTAAAGGATAATTCCATCAAGGTTATGCATTCATTTTGTCAGCTAATCTGGAAGACCCAGAGTGGCCACAAGACTGGAAAAGGTCAACCATCATCTCAGTCTCCAAGAATGGTAGTACCAAAGAATGTGCTAACCATCAGACCATCTCACTCATCTCCCAGGCTGGTAAGGTCATGCTTAAAATCTTGCATGCTAGACTTCAGCATTATGTGAGCCAAAAACTTCCAGATGTCCAAGCTGGGTTTGGAAAAGGAAGATGAACTAGAGATCAGGTTGCAAACATTCTCTGGATTATGGAGAAAGCAAGGGAATTTCAGAAAAACATCTATCTCTGTTTTATGGACGACACTAAAGACTTTGACTGTGTGGATCATGGCAAACTATGGAAAGCTCTTAGATGGGAATACCAGACCATCTTACCTGTCCCCTGACAAGCCTGTATGTGGATCAAGAAGCAACAGTTTGGTTCAAGATCGAGGAAAGTGGACAACAGGGCTGTCTGCTGTCACCCTGTTTGTTTAACCTATATGCTGAGCACATCTGGAGAAATGCCAGGCCGGATGAGTTACAAGCTGGAATCAAGACAGGGGGGAAAACATCAACAACCTCAGATATGCGAATGATACCATTCTAATGGCAGTAAGCAAAGAGGAATTAAAGAGTGTCTTGAGGGTGAAGGAGGAAAGTGAAAGAGCTGGCTTAAGACTGCTGCTGCTGCTAAGTTGTTTCAGTTGTGTCCGACTCTGTGCAACCCCATAGATGGCAGCCCACTAGGCTCTGCCATCCCTGGGATTCTCCAGGCAAGAACACTGGAGTGGGTTGCCATTTCCTTCTCCAATGCATGAAAGTGAAAAGTCAAAGTGAAGTCATTCAGTCGTACCCAACTCTTAGCAACCAAATGGACTGCAGCCTACCAGGCTCCTTCATCCGTGGGATTTTCCAGGCAAGAGTACTGAAAATAAGATCATGGAATCTGGTCCCATTCAGCCCAGTTTAGTTCAGTCACTCAGTCATAGCCGACTCTTTGTAACCCCAGGACATCATCAGCACGCCAGGCTTCCCTTTCCATCACCAACTCCTAGAGCTTGCTCAAACTCACGTCGGAGTCTGTGATGCCATCCAACCATCTCATCCTCTGTCATCCCCTTCTCCTCCTGCCTTCAGTCTGTCCCAGCACCAGGGTCTTTTCCAATGAGTCAGTTCTTTGCATCAGATGGCCAAAATACTGGAGCTTCAGCCTCAGTCCTTCAAAGAATATTCAGGACTGATTTCCTTTAGGATAGACTGGTTGGATCTCCTTGTAGTCCAGGGACTACTGGGAGTCTTCTCCAGCACCACAGTTCAAAGCATCAGTTCTTTAGCACTCGGCTTTCTTTATAGCCTAGCTCTCATATCCATACATGACTGCTGGAAAAACCATAGCTTTGACTAGGTGGACCTTTGTCGACAAACTAACGTCTCTGCTTTTTAATATGCTATCTAGATTGATCGTAGCTTTTCTTCCATGGAGCCAGCGTCTTTTAATTTCATGGCTGCAGTCACCATCTCCAGTGATTTTGGAGCCTAAGAAAATTAAGTCCGTCACTGTTTGCATTGTTTGCCCATCTATTTGCCATGAAGTGATGGGACCAGATGCCACGATCTTCGGTTTTTGAATGTTGAGGTTTAAGCCAGCTTTTTCACCCTTCTCTTTCACTTTTGTCAAGAGGCTCCATCACTTCATGGCAAATAAAAGGAGAAAAGGTGAAAGTGGTGACAGATTTCCTCCTCTTGGGTTCCAAAATCACTGAAGATGGTGACTGCAGCCATGAAATCAGAAGACTATTGCTTTTTGGCAGGAAAGTGATGACAAAGATAGACAATGTGTTGAAAAGCAGAGACATTACTCTGCCGACAAAGGTCCATATTGTCAAGGGTATGGTCTTCCCAGTGGTCATGTCTGGTTGTGAGAGTGGGATGGTAAAGGAGGAAGAGAGCCGAAAAATTGATGCTTTCAACTGTGGTGTTGGAGAAGACTCCTGAAAGTCCCCTGGACACCAAGGAGATCAAACCAGTCAATTTTAAGAGAGATCAACCCTGAATATTCACTGGAAGGACTGATACTTGAGCTGAAGCTCCAGTATTTTTGTCATCTGATGCACACAGATGACTCATTGCAAAAGTCCCAGATACTGGGAAAGACTGAGGGCAGAAGAAGAGGGCTTCAGAGGATGATATGGCTGGATGGCATGACTGACGTAATAGACGTGAACTTGGGCAAAATCTGGGGGATGGTGAGGGACAAGGAGGCCTAGTGTGCTATAGTACATGGGCTCACAAAGAGTCAGACGTGACTGGTTGTTTGAACAAAAACAACAATGGGTTTCCCAGTGGCAAGAAATCCGCCTGCCAAGCAGGAAATGCGGGTTTGATCGCTGGGTTGGGAAGATCACCTGGAGAAGGAGATGGCATTGCACTGCAGTTTTCTTGCCTGGAAAATCCCATGAACAGAGGAGCCTGGTGGGCTACAGTCACAAAGAATCAGACATTACTTAGCAACTACGACAACAACTATAATTATAGTTTATAAATAGTGTAAATATATAATCACAATTGCATTTGTAAAAATATAATTGAAAATATATAATCACAATTACATAGGTATATATAATTATGATACAGATATGAAAGTGAAAGTGTTAGTTGTTCAGTCATGTCCAACTCTTTGCAGCCCCATGGACTGTCGACCGCCAGGTTCCCCTGTCCATGGAATTTTCCAACAACAATACTAGAGTGGATTGCTTTCTCCTTCTCCAGGCTGTCTTTCCAATCCAAGGATTGAACCAGGGTCTCCTGCATGGCAGACGGATTCTTTTACCCTTTGAGCCACCAGGGAAGCCCCCCAAAATATAATTATATCAGTTCAGTTCAGTCGCTCAGTCATGTCCAAGTCTTCGCAACGCCATGGACTGCAGCACACCAGGCCTCCCTGTCCATCACCAACTCCCGGAGTTTACCCAAACTCATGTCCATTAGTTGGTAATACCATTCAACCATTTCATCCTCTGTCATCCTCTTCTCCTCCTACCTTCAATCTTTTCCAGCATCAGGGTCTTTTCAAATGAGTCAGCTCTTTGCATTAGGTGGCCAAAATATTGGAGTCTTGGCTTCAACATCAGTCCTTCTAATGAACACTTAGGACTGATCTCCTTTAGGATAGACTGGATGGATCTCCTT
>SJYX01023749.1:739107-756562 GCA_006410675.1 Oreotragus oreotragus
TCTTTTAGGATTTGAAATAGCTCAACTGGAATTCCATCACCTGCACTAGCTTTGTTCATAGTGATGCTTCCTAAGGCCCACTTGACTTCACATTCCAGGATGTCTGGCTCTAGGTGAGTGATCACACCATCATGATTATCTTGGTTTTGAAGATCTTTTTCATACAGTTCTTCTGTGTATTCTTGCCACCTCTTCTTAATATCTTCTGCTTCTGTTAGGTCCCTACCATTTCTGTCCTTTATTGAGCCCATCTTTACATGAAATGTTCCCTTGGTATCTCTAATTTTCTTGAAGAGATCTCTAGTCTTTCCCATTTTATTGTTTTCCTCTATTTCTTTGCACTGATCACTGAGGAAGGCTGATCTTTCCCTGTTATTTTTTGGAACTCTACATTGAAATGGGTATATCTTTCATTTTCTCCTTTGCTTTTCACTTCTCTTCTTTTCATAGCTATCTGTAAGGCCTCCTCAGACAGCCATTTTGCTTTTTTGCATTTCTTTTTCTTGGAGATGGTCTTTATAGTTCATATCTGAATGGTCCAGTGGTTTTCCTTACTTCCTTTAATTTAACCCTAAATTTGGCAATAAGGAGTTCATGATCTGAGTCACAGTCAGCTCCCGGTCTTGTTTATGCTCACTGTATAGAGCTTCTCCATCTTTGGCTGCAAAGAATATAATCAATCCTATTTCAGTGTTGGCCATCTGGTGAAGTTCATGTGTAGAGCCTTCTTTTGTGTTATTGGAAGAGGGTGTTAGGCTCTGGCCAGTGCATTCTCTTGACAGAACTCTGTTAGCATTTTCCCTGCTTCATTCTGTACTCCAAGGCCAAATTTGCCTGTTAATCCAGGTGTTTCTTGACTTCCTACTTTTGCATTCCAGTCCCCTATAATGAAAAGGACATCTTTTATTCATGTGTAGAGCCTTCTTTTGTGTTATTGGAAGAGGGTGTTAGGCTCTGACCAGTGCATTCTCTTGACAGAACTCTATTAGCATTTTCCCTGCTTCATTCTGTGCTCCAAGGCCAAATTTGCCTGTTAATCCAGGTGTTTCTTGACTTCCTACTTTTGCATTCCAGTCTCCTGTGATGAAAAGGACATCTTTTTTCAGTGTTAGTTCTTAAAGGTCTTGTAGGTGTTCATAGAACCATTCAACTTATTTTCATATAATTGCAATCAAACCAAATTATTATTTAGCAAGTCTAGCCTGCTAAACACTGTCCTTCCATAAGGATCCCTGGGCCTGAGGAAGTAGCAGAGATTCTCAGAACTGATAGGATCCCCACACCTGAACTGAATGATTTCTCTTCCTCTCTGGCTCTGAGTTTCTAAAATTCTTTAATTCAGGTCAAAGACAGATCAAGAATGGATTTGTTCTCTCATTTCTGATTGATCCCCATTTCCTTCACTATTCTTTCCTCTGACAGGATTCAACTCACAGACTGTGATCTTTTGGTAGTTGCTGATCAAACTGACACACAATAGATAACACTGAAACACATCTTACACATTTTGTAGTAAACAAAGTAGTCTTTGGATAATGAAGCCTTATCTTTAATCAAGTGGTCTTTTTCTTTAGAAAGGAAGAAGATGTCCTGGATCTGCAGGCACCATGATTGTTGGGCTGTGGTGGGTCTGAGATGGACATGCTGTTACTTTGGTTTTTCTTTAGAGATGTGTCCTGTTGCACTTAGGTGAGGTTCATTTTGTCTCACTTGAAGTTCCTTCAACTTCATGACAGTCTGGATTGAAGCTGAGCTACAGGGGACAAAATAAACAAATCTAACATCCCATTTCCTTGCTCAAATGACACTTCAAATACAGCATCAAAACATGAAAAATTGTCACTCTTTTCATGTGAAGGACAACTAAGGAGTGGGGTTTCCTCCTAGGGAGTTAACTGACTTTAGTTTACAAACCCTGTTTTGTAAGACTTACAGCTGGGCTGCTGCTGCTGCTGCTGCTAAGTTGCTTCAGTCGTGTCCAACTCTGTGTGACCCCACAGACAGCAGCCCACCAGGCTCCCCCATCTCTGGGATTCTCCAGGCAAGAACCCTAGAGTGGGCTGCCATCTTCTTTTCCAATGCATGAAAGTGAAAAGTGAAAGTGAAGTCGCTAAGTCGTGTCCGACCCTCAGTGACCTTATGAACTGCAGCCTTCCAGGCTCCTCCATCCATGGGATTTTCCAGGCAAGAGTACTGGAGTGGGGTGCCATTGCCTTCTCCACAGCTGGGCTGCTACTGCGCTAATGCTAGAATCCGCTCCTGGAGGGGACAGGAAACTAGCTTCGATGTGACAGCCAGATACGGCAGCAGGATGTCCATCCTGAGTGGAAATGGTTTAATGAGGAGTTATTAGTTTTTATGTTGTCTGTCAGATCCTGTGGACTAGAGATTTTTTGAAACACTGATCTGAATCTGAGTTATCATTTTCAGTATTTTCTTTCTCGTGGGTTCAATCCCTGAGTCAGAACTATCCCCTGGAGAAAGGTATGGCAACCCACTCCAGTAGTTTTGCTTGGAGAATCCCATGGGCGGAGGAGCCTGGTGGACTAGAGTCCACGGAGTTGCACAGAGTCATATAGGACTGAAGCAACTTAGCACGCACAAGCAAGCATTCTCCTTCTAAACTCCAAATAAGGCTGTTGCAGAATTCCAGATTTTAAATTATCTTCAAAATATGAACTTTTACTAAATCAAAACATGCATGTGATTTGGACACAGTGATTTGTGGGAGAAAGAAAAACATTAATTTAGCCCTGTGTAAGTCAGGAGGAATCCCTGGGTCTGTAGATTTGCAGGAGAAATCAGGACAAAAAGATGAGACTCTGAATCAGGGAAGGAGCACCAGGGATTTAAGAGAGAGACCCCCCTGGAGAGACACAATGACGGGAAACTTGGGATTTGGCAAAGCAAAAGAGTAGGCACTTTAGCGTTTCTTTAAAAGGGCAACTTTGCAGGCTTGACCCAGCAGGGACAGGGTTAGACCTCTGTCCAGCAGGAAGCAGCACCTCTGAGTGTTCTGAAACCCACCTTGGAGAAGTTGTGAGCATTTGAGGTCAAGTGCACTTGCTTTGGTCAGAAGGTCATGGGATCCGAACTCTTTCTTAATACAAACATGATTCCCAATTGCAGTCACCAAGCAGTTGACCTCAGTTGGCCTCTGCTCAGAGCAAATGCCCAAGGAAACAAGATTTCTCTGCTGCCCACACCCAGGGCTCCCTCCACTGCCCAGGCCTCCAGGGCATGCCCACTCTTCTAGTGCTATTTGGAAGGAAGAAGGAGGAAAACAATAACATTTGGATTGTCTGTCCTTTTCCTAGGGGAATGTGCACTTACATTGAGATGCTTTAAAAGAACTTAATCCTAAATAAGACTGAGAAATAGTAGAGTATGGAATGTTTGTGAGTGCCTACCTAAAATCTGCAATAAATTTGTTATATGGGATCTCTGAGAACAATGTGCTTTTGAAGATGCTCATAGTATATCTGTCCCTTTGCCTTTGTCTTGTAGTTTGTTTACATTGGACAAATCCATGCTTTCTGTCCATCTTCACTACAGACATACTGATCTCACCAACTTAACAATCTATGCTTCTAAGATGTAGTTTCCTCACCTTCAAAAGAGGCAAAATATTTGCTCTTAGGGTAGTAGTCAGGATTTGGTGGGTAATGTATGGGAAAGTGCAATCTTGAGAGTAACATTAGTCCTGTAATAAATGATTTTTCGAGTGAAGGTAGATTTTGCATTTTTGAAAGAACATTTATCGTTTTTACTCTTTTTAAATTTTTAAATTGAAGTGAAGTATAGTTGATTTGGAAATTTATAGTATAGCAAATTTGGAAAATTCAGCAGTGGCCACAGGACTGGAAAAGGTCATTTTTCATTTCAGTCCCAAAGAAAGGCAATTCCAAAGAATGTTCAAACTACCTCACAATTGCACTCATCTCACACAATAGCAAAGTTGTACTCAAAATTCTCCAAGCTAGGCTTCAACAGTATGTGGACTGTGAACTAACTTCCATATGTTCAAGCTGGATTTAGAAAAGGCAGAGGAAACAGAAATCAAACTGCCAACATCTGTTGGATCATCAGAAAAGCAAGAGAGCTTCAGAAAAACATCTACTTCTGCTTTATTGTCTACACCAAAGCCTTTGACTGTGTGAATAACAATGAACTGTGGAAAATTCTTCAAGAGGTGGGAACACCAGACCACCAGACCTGCCTCTTGAGAAACCTGTATGCAGGTTAAGAAGCAACAGTGAGAAATGGACATGGAAAAACAGACTGGTTCCAAATAGGGAAAAGAGTACATCAAGGCTGTATATTGTCACTCTGCTTATTTAACTTATATTCAGAGTACATCATGAGAAACGCTGGGCTGGATGAAATCAAGCTGGAATCAAGATTGCTTGGAGAAATATCAAGAATCTCAGATATGCAGATGACACCAACCTAATGGCAGAAAGCAAAGAAGAACTAAAGAGCGTCTTGTTGAAAGTGAAAGAAGAGAGTGAAAAAGTTGGCTTAAAAGTCAACATTCAGAAAACTAAGATCATGGCATCTGGTACCATCACTTCATGGCAAATAGATGGGCAAACAATGGAAACAGTGACAGCTTTTATTTTGGGGGGCTCCAAAATCACTGCAGATGGTGACTACAGCCATGAAATTAAAAGATGCTTGCTCCTTGAAAACAAAGCTATGACCAACCTAGACGGCATATTAAAAAGCAGAGACTACTTTACTGACAAAGGTCCATCTAGTTGAAGCTATGGTTTTTCCAGTAGTCATGTATAGATGTTAGAGTTGGACTATAAAGAAAGTTCAACACTGAAGAATTGACGCTTTTGAACTGTGGTGTTGGAGAATGCTCTTGAGATTCCCTTGGACTGAAAGGTGATCAAACTAGTCAATTTTAAAGGAAACCAGTCTTGAATATCCATTGGAAGGACAGATGCTGAAGCTGAAACTTTAATACTTTGGCCACCTGATGCAAAGAACTGACTCACTGGAAAAGACCCGGATGCTGGGAAAGATTGAAGGCAGGAGGAGAAGGGGATGACAGAGGATGAGATAGTTGGATGACATCACTGATTCGATGGACATGAGTTTGAGCAAGCTTCAGGAGTTGGTGATGGACAGGGAAGCCTGGTGTGCTGCAGTCCATGGGGTCGCAGAGAGTTGGACATGGCTGAGAGACTGAACTGAATAGTTGATTTAAAATGCTCTGTTAGTTTCTGGTGTACAGCAAAGAATTTCATCATATATGTACAACTTCTTAAGTGGCTTGGTGACAGAGAATCACCTGCCAATATAGGGATACAAGTTCGACCCTTTGGTTGGGAAGATCCTTGGAGTAGGAAATGGCAACCTGTTCCAGTATTATTTCCCGTAAAACTCCATGAACAGAGGAGCCTGGCAGGCTACAGACCATGAGTTCACAAAGAGTCAGACACGAGTTAGTGATTGATCAAGCACACACACACACACACTTATTAATATATATTTATATATGCACACTCCCTGGCTCACACTGTAAAGAATCTGCCTGCAATGCGAGAGACTCAGGTTCGAGCCCTGGGTTGGGAAGATCCCCTGGAGAAGGGAATGCAACTCACTCTAGCATACTTGCTTGGAGGTTTCCATGGACAGAGGAGCCTGGCAAGCTACATTCCATGGGGTTGCAAAGAGTCAGACATGACTGAGGGATTAACACTTTCATATTTATATATATTTCTTCATATCCTTTTCCATTGTAGTTTATTGCAGGGTATTGAATACAGTCCCCAGTGCTATCAGTAGGTCCTTGTTGTCTATCTATTCTGTATATAGTAGTTTGTTAAGTGCAAACTCGTCATTTATCCCTCCCCAAGTCTTTCCCTTTGGCAGCCCTAAATTTGTTTTCTATGTCTGTGAATTTCTTCCTGGTTTGTAAACAAGCTCATTTGCATCATATTTTAGATTTCACATATAAGTGATATCCTGTGGTATTTGTCTTTCCTGGTCTGACTTACTTAGTATAATAATCTCTAAGTTCATCCATGTTGCTACAAACAGCATTATTTCATTCTTTCTTATGGCTGAGTAGTAGTCCATTGTATATTTGTAACATATCTTCTTTATCCATTCATCCATTGATGGACACTTAGGTCGCTCCCATGTCTTGGCTATTGTGAACCGTGCTACTGTGAACACTGGGGTGCATGTATCTATGTGAATTAAAGTTTCTGAACATTTCCCATTTTCGAATGTCATTGGTAACCTTTCTCTAAACTAGCAAATACATATATCTCTGACCAGATCTCTTCCCATTGTAGTGAGGAGGAGGGAATCGTCTAGGTCCACTTACTGTGGAAGTGATATAAAATTTTCTTATGTAAGATTATTCCTTTAGGATAGACTGGTTGAATTTCCTTTAGGATTGATTCCTAAATCCTAAAGGAAATCAGTCCTGAATATTCTTTGGAAAGACTGATGTCAAAGCTGAAACTCCTATACTTTGGCTGCCTGATGCAAAGAACTGACTCATTGGAAAAGACTCTGATGCTGGGAAAGATTGAAGGCGAGAGGAGAAGGGGATGACAGAGGATGAGACGGTTGGATGACATCACCGACTCGATGGACGTGAGTTTGAATAGACTCCGGGAGTTGGTGATGGATGGGGAGGTCTGGCGTGCGTCCATGGGGTCACAAAGAGTAGGACACGATGGAGCGACTGAACTGAACTGAACTGAAGATTATTCACGCTACCTTTTCCTACCTGGGGGTTCGGAAGGAGACCTTTACTAATGAGAATGTGGAAAGAATGGAGCAAGTGGTAACGAGAGTGGAGCTGCTGCCTAACTGAGGCAACGTCGGAAGATGGTGGACGTTGACCGCGCTAAGGTCACAGGCTTGGAGAGCAAAGAGAACTGGGGTTTGGCCAGGTATCAGCTCTATAAGCCTGAGAGCATCCATTCAGCATTGCTTCCTGAGCTGTAAGAGGGAGCACAGGCAGCTGCAGTCCTCCGGGAGGCTGACCCCATGCTGAGCCTGAAGTTCATGGTGCAGGACCAGGGGGGCAGGCACTGGGCTGTGTGCAGCACCCAGGAGGGTGAGGACCTGAGGCAGCATCATGGCAGGTGCCAGCGACCAGACACATACAAATGGGAAGAGGGATGTCCCCACAAGCCAGCAAGGCTGTCAGAGTGAACCCTGAGATTGTAATTTGGTGCAGTCGCGGGAGTTGTGACAGTTGTATTTAGAAATCTCAGGATGAACAAACACCATTCTTCACATAAAATGAAACTCTGAAAAACTCAGAATCAGAGTACATGCTTTCAATTATCTTCTCAGAAGGTAAGTTGGCTTTACACAAATTCATTATGTGATAATCCTTAGATTCACTATTCACATATGTGTGCACATGGAGTGCAAGGAGAGATTAAATGACTCCAACAATCATATTATTCCAATCAGTATTACTAATCCATCATTGTTGTTCAGTCACTAAGTCATGTCCAGCTCTTTGTGATCCCATGGACTGCAGCACACTAGGCCTCCCTGTCCTTCACTGCCTCCCAGAGTTCGCTCAAACTCATGCTCTTTGAGTTGGTGATGCCATCCAACCATCTCATCCTCTGTTGCCCTCTTCTTCCCTCAGTCTTTCCCGGCATCAGGAATGAGGTGGCTCTTTCCAATGAGTTGGCTCTTCAGGTGGCCAAAGTATTGCACTTTCAGCATCAGTCCTTCCAGTGAATATTCAGGGTTGATTTTCTTTAGGATTGGTGGATTTGATCTCCTTGCAGTCCAAGGGACTCTCCAAGAGTCTATCCCAGCACCACAATCTGAAAGTACCAATTGCTAGTTTATGCTGAAGTATTAATATTGATTCTCTCAGTCTTCAGGGGGCAGACAAGTCCACGGCTAACTTAGTGATCTGCGCAAATACTTTAATCTTTCATGGGTACCAGAGTGTGGAATGTTAGGGAAGTGCTACTTTCCATGGCTGCCAAGGGCAGACCCTGATAGGTGTGCAGTCTGTAGGTCAGAGTAAAGCATATTCCCAGCACTGGCCAAGCAGCACACAGACCTCTGTCTTCACTACTAAAGCTGCTCAACAGACGTGATGCTGTGTAATCTATCTGTCAGGCAGAAAATGAACTCCATCCTCCGCATTTTCACCAATAATATATTATTTTTTCTTCTGTCTTTCTGGAGGTATACTATTCTGCAGGTGTGCCCCCGCCCCTCCCCCACTTTACTTGTAAATGTTAGAAAATTGGAATAATGCTTTCATCTCTGACTCCCATTCACAGAGTTGATGTGGGCAAGATTTATCTTCTGAAATGGATCAGCATGAATTAGAAGTGGGTGGGAGAAGCTGATAAGAAAATCCTCACAACAGGGCAGCTTCCAAGCCATTTCTCGCTAATAACACAGCCTGTTGTCAGCGCTGCCACTGGGGCCAACACCTCTGCCTTTGGAAAAAAAAAAGGCATACATCTTCTGGAACAAGCAGCATACGGGGTAGGATCTGTATCTAAAATTCAAGTTAAAATGAACAATTAGATCTTGACAGAGAGAACATTGATGGAGTGGCTTAAAATACACATTTAGAGTACAGAGAAATCATGAACATGGAGATGCTTCAGGCTTTTCCTCTGTGCCTCATGCATGGGACCTGGGCTGTGTTGAGCTACTCTTACAGTAGTTATTCATCAGAGATTCTCTGGACTCCTAATAACTAATCACGCTCCAAGCAGTAGTGATTTTTCTTTCTTCAGTGGCTCAGATGGTAAAGAATCTGGCTGCAGTGCAGGAGAAAGAAAGAAAGAAAGTGAAATCATACAGTCGTGTCTGACTCTTTGCAACCCCATGGACTGTAGCCTACCAGGCTTCTCCTTCCATGGGATTTTCCAGGCAAGAGTACTGGAGTGGGTTGCCATTTTCTTCTCCAGGAGATCTTCCCAACCCAGGGATCGAACCCAGGTCTCCTGCACTGCAGGCAGACGCTTTACCCTCTGAGCCACTAGGACGCCTATGCAGGAGACCAGGGTTCATTCCCTGGATCAAGATGATTCCCTGGAGGAGGATATGGTAACCCACTCCAAAATTCTTGCCAGGAGAATTCCATGGACAAAGGAGCTTGGCAGGCTACAACACATGGGGTCACAAAGAGTCGGACATGACTGAGAGACTAACACACTTGAGTTGTTTTATAAAACAGCTATCCCAGGTGAAGAAATCTCTTCTTGGTAGTAGAAAACAGGTATTAACTAATTTTCATGTTTATACTATTAGATTCTACAATTTTTGCTATGCAATGAAATACAGAGGATAATTTAACGAAATGTTGGTAAGTCATACGTGTACTTTCAACGCATTTAAGCATGATTCAAAATAAAGATAAGGTATCATTCCGTTTCTGTTAAAAGTAAAAAAAAAAATAAAATAAAAAAGTAAAAAAAAAAAGTTTTCTCTCAAATTAAATCTATCATTCAGAAACCTTTGAAAATGCTCAGACATACCTATTTGCAGGCTTTCCCCAATGGCTCAGTGGGTAAAGAATTTGCCTGCAATGCAGGAGATGTGAGTTCGATCCCTGGGTCAGAGAGATCCCCTGGAGAAGGAAATGACAACCCACTCCAGTATTCTTGCCTGGGAAATCCCATGGACAAAGGAGCCTGGTAGGCTACAGTCCATAGGGTTGCAAAGTCAGACAGAACTTAGCAGCTAAACAACAACAGCATCATCTATTTGTAGTTACAAAAAGTGAAGTCGGAGATGTAACGAACATTGGCCCAAACTAGACAAAATAGCACCAAGGGTCCCCTTGAAACCCAAGTCCTCGGTCCAAGCTTCTTGTGACGGCCGGCTGCCCCAGGTGGCACCTACTAGGCTCTGTTCCTCTAACATATCTCCTATCTTGTTCATTCCTTTTTGTTACTACCTTTCTTGAACCTACCTGCAGTTTGTACTACTTTTTATGTTTATTAATGAAGAAATATTACAGTGTTAAAAGAGTTGACCCTCTCCTTTCCTCCATCTTGAACACAGGCCAACATGGATGCATGGAGGAGAAGGCCAGGTCTGCAAGTGCCGTGGAATAGACTAGACTCCAGACCTCCTCCCAGTGCCCAGGCCTGCATTGTGCAGGACTAAAGTCCTACATGATCTCACACTTCTGGGAGGAGCCAACCTTTCAGTCCCCAGCTTCATGAAGTCAGTTACTCTCAGCAGGCTTTGTGCAGAGAAGTGGGAGGGTAGGGGTATCAGTGGAGTGGATTTGGGAGCTTTGCTCACATTCTCAGAGGCCTTATCAGCCATGAGGCTGCCACACATCCCAGAGTGGACCCAGAGATGGGATTTCTGACCCTGTATCCCTATTAGTTTCTCATTTCTCTCCTGATGGGCTTGTCCATAGCTTGCCTTAACCACATCAGAAGATCGATGTCAGAAGATCCATGTGTTGAAATGAATCATAAAATCTTAAAATATGGCAAAAAATAAAATAAAATCTTTAAATTGTAAAATATGATTCAGGATATAATTGAAGATCAGAGTGAGCCCCAAATAACCTTTTCTCCATCTGCAGTGGCTAAATCATGTCTTAGTAAATTAAATTATATATTTGTTGCTTTTTTAAAGTTGCTAAGTCATGTCCGACCCTTTTGCCTGGTCAACCACAAATCTGTGTTTGTAGTTTATGGTCTTTTGTGGAAATCACGGTGCTAGACCTTCCTGGGGAGGAAGGGGAGCAGTGGAGCAGGTCTGATCTTCAAGACTCTGTTCAGAGATTTCATCATCTGTCTAGGTTGGCCAAGAGCTTCTTTATATTTCAGTTCCCTTGCAAAAACAGTTGAAAAGTAATTCAAATACTCAGCCCTACATAAATGAATATATGGGATTCCTTTGATCTCAAAGGACTTCCCAGCTGGTGCCTGTGTAAAGAACCAACCTGCCAATGCAGGAGACAGAAGAGATGTGGGTTCAGTCCCTAGTCTATAAAAACATGATTATGATGGACATAAAGACAAACACCCAGGTTAAAAAATCCAAAGGTTTCAAAAGGAAAATATTGTAAGAGTGGTTCAAAATAACAACAAAATACCTAGGGTTGGGAAGACTGCCTTTCGTTAAAGCCTTCATCGTGGGATCCTGGGTATGGAGAAAAGGGTAGTTTCCCCAGAAGGAGCTAATCTGTGGTCCAAGACTCCCCCAGAGGAGAAGTGGTGTTAGCCAGCAGTTCTGAGGCGCCAGAGTGGAGAGAGGTCCCGGGCACACACATCTCTGCTTTGGGTCTTCATCTGAGGGTGAAATGGGCAGGTAACAGAGCAGGTAACAGGGTAGGTGGAGAGAACGGGGCAGAAGAACCCCAGGCCTTACTGAGAGGTTTTTGCTTTTAAAGTGTTTGGGATAAAGAAAGGGTACAACTGTGATAGAAGTTTCAAAGATGGCAACATGCCCTCCTCTAAGTGAAGAATCAACTCCCCATCTGAGTGAACAACCAGGGATGTGAGTTTAACATATCAACGGGGTAGAAATTGGAACTTGTTCTTGTTTGGATTGGCCTCACTTGGGGGGTGGCCTGGGAATAACGTCTGCAGGCATCTAGGGACATGTCCACACACGCAGGCCCCTCTGACTTTGCTGATGGATTCGCTGGCCAGGGCATGGAACAGATACAGGAAAGAAAGCTGCATCAAAGGACCAGGTGAGGAATTGTGGGTTCACACTCTGTTGTCGAGGACAAATTGCCAGCACTCACAGGGGCCCAGATTGCAATACGTAAAGAAGAGAATCTTAAATCACATGCCGGCTGAGATGATCTTAGACCTGAGAATTAATTATATCAGTTCAAAAGTACACACATCTATTTCATCAAAGACATTCAAAATTTGATAAAATACATTATGGAAATGAATTTACTTGTGCTTTAATTTAACCATTGTTAATTCAATTGTTTCAGTGCTATCCATTTTTTTTAATCCAGATTTTTTTTTTTTTGAAAGAACAGTTTCAGATTCATAATTAAGTGGAGCAGAAGGCACAAAAGTTTCCCTACACCTCCTTCCCCACCTGCCACACAGCTTTCCCCTTTACCATTGTCCCCACCAGAGGGTACATTTGTACGATTGATGAACCACAATGACACACAATCATTGCCTAACATTTATCATTTACATCAGGGTCCCTCTTAGTTTCACACATTCTATGGGTCTAGACAAATGTATAATGTCACATACTCACCATCGTAATATCATACTGAGTTTTTTTTGCTTTCCCAAAGCTCCTCTGAGTCCTACTTATTCATTCAATTTTTAGCAAACATTGTTTTGAGGATGTACTCTTGGCCAGGCAGTGTGATGGGCAGGGGCTTCAAAGACAATTTAGCTCTTCAAAGGACACAGTGAAAAGCCAGGAGAGGTGAGAGTTTAATGTTTTCTTCCCTTATTCGAAGCTCCCTAAACTTTATAAAAAATGTCTAGCCAGGGAAGGTGGAGGCTTCAAGTAAGAGCCAGAGGTTGATTAATGATTAAGGAAAAGTAACAAGCCTAGCTAGGAAATATTTTAGTTAAATATAAGTAGCAAGATGTTTCCCCCCCCCCTTTTCAAATTTCTGATAAACTTTCATCTTCCTGACTCTCTATGTGCAAGTTAAAATACCTCTACTAGCATCTTCCCCTGTGCCAGGCATTTTTCTGACTTTTCTCTTTGGGGACAGACCATAATTAAATGCTGTTTGAATATGTGAACATCCATAAATCCAGCTCTCTGTATATGTTTAAGATCCAACCAAAGCAGGATTTTTTTTAAAGCGTGCCATGTTTATACTTTTAATTTAACATTAGTGGGACATCTGCCAAGCTAACATAGACCCTCCTCTATCACTGGAAAATCCAATTAGGACTTGTTCTGAGTTTGATTATCAGTCAGAAACATGCATTCGGAAACATTCATTAGAGAGCTGCTGAGAGTTGTGATAAGGCAGCAGACGGCTGAATTATGGAGCCGTTGCCCTCTCCCCTGCAGTGTTACATCTGCCTGCTAAAAGGCGAGGGACCCTGCACTCTCAGGGTGCTATTGCATGCTGAGGGGTGCCCTTCTTACTCTTCCGATGGTACCCCGCCTTTCAAGACATGATGCTACAGACAACGGTGAATGGCAACCCTGACCACAGTCCATGACAGCTGCTCCCGGGTGGGCATGATCAAGCTTTAATGTTGGACTTGGAGACTGTGTATGTGGTACCTGGAGGGTCCACATATACAGAGGAAGGTCCCAGCATACCTAGTGGGTGGGGGAATCTGAAAGGTGGCATCCTCCTGCCCTCTGTCATAAAGCTGCAATTCTCACCATGAATTTCTAGATTAATCTGGTGCTAGTTGCTAACTCTGGACTGGACTTGTTGAGGTGGCCCTAATCATTCCAAGAGGACTTTGAGAGACTCAAGGACAGGCCCAGCACTGCGTAATAAGGAGGAGAGGAAGGAGGTCTGCGGACTCTCTTTTCTCAGGACCATTTCTTTGATCTAGGTTTTGAGGTTAGAATTTTTTTTTTAATGCTTTACTTAAAAATTCTTAAACCCCACCCTAGTACTCTTGCCTGGAAAATCCAATGGACCGAGTAGCCTGGTGGGCTGCAGTCCATGGGGTCGCTAACAGTCGGACAGACTGAGCGACTTCACTTTCACTTTTCTCTTTCATGCATTGGAGAAGGAAAGGGCAACCCACTCCAGTGTTCTTGCCTGGAGAATCCCAGGGACGGGGGAGCCTGGTGGGCTNAATACGTAAAGAAGAGAATCTTAAATCACATGCCGGCTGAGATGATCTTAGA
The DNA here is from genome assembly GCA_006410675.1 of Oreotragus oreotragus. Classification (NCBI taxonomy): domain Eukaryota; kingdom Metazoa; phylum Chordata; class Mammalia; order Artiodactyla; family Bovidae; genus Oreotragus; species Oreotragus oreotragus. The sequence continues at coordinate 752,923 of SJYX01023749.1, forward strand.
CCTGAGAATTAATTATATCAGTTCAAAAGTACACACATCTATTTCATCAAAGACATTCAAAATTTGATAAAATACATTATGGAAATGAATTTACTTGTGCTTTAATTTAACCATTGTTAATTCAATTGTTTCAGTGCTATCCATTTTTTTTAATCCAGATTTTTTTTTTTTTGAAAGAACAGTTTCAGATTCATAATTAAGTGGAGCAGAAGGCACAAAAGTTTCCCTACACCTCCTTCCCCACCTGCCACACAGCTTTNTGTTAATTCAATTGTTTCAGTGCTATCCATTTTTTTTAATCCAGATTTTTTTTTTTTTGAAAGAACAGTTTCAGATTCATAATTAAGTGGAGCAGAAGGCACAAAAGTTTCCCTACACCTCCTTCCCCACCTGCCACACAGCTTCCCCCTTTACCATTGTCCCCACCAGAGGGTACATTTGTACGATTGATGAACCACAATGACACACAATCATTGCCTAACATTTATCATTTACATCAGGGTCCCTCTTAGTTTCACACATTCTATGGGTCTAGACAAATGTATAATGTCACATACTCACCATCGTAATATCATACTGAGTTTTTTTTGCTTTCCCAAAGCTCCTCTGAGTCCTACTTATTCATTCAATTTTTAGCAAACATTGTTTTGAGGATGTACTCTTGGCCAGGCAGTGTGATGGGCAGGGGCTTCAAAGACAATTTAGCTCTTCAAAGGACACAGTGAAAAGCCAGGAGAGGTGAGAGTTTAATGTTTTCTTCCCTTATTCGAAGCTCCCTAAACTTTATAAAAAATGTCTAGCCAGGGAAGGTGGAGGCTTCAAGTAAGAGCCAGAGGTTGATTAATGATTAAGGAAAAGTAACAAGCCTAGCTAGGAAATATTTTAGTTAAATATAAGTAGCAAGATGTTTCCCCCCCCCCTTTTCAAATTTCTGATAAACTTTCATCTTCCTGACTCTCTATGTGCAAGTTAAAATACCTCTACTAGCATCTTCCCCTGTGCCAGGCATTTTTCTGACTTTTCTCTTTGGGGACAGACCATAATTAAATGCTGTTTGAATATGTGAACATCCATAAATCCAGCTCTCTGTATATGTTTAAGATCCAACCAAAGCAGGATTTTTTTTAAAGCGTGCCATGTTTATACTTTTAATTTAACATTAGTGGGACATCTGCCAAGCTAACATAGACCCTCCTCTATCACTAGAAAATCCAATTAGGACTTGTTCTGAGTTTGATTATCAGTCAGAAACATGCATTCGGAAACATTCATTAGAGAGCTGCTGAGAGTTGTGATAAGGCAGCAGACGGCTGAATTATGGAGCCGTTGCCCTCTCCCCTGCAGTGTTACATCTGCCTGCTAAAAGGTGAGGGACCCTGCACTCTCAGGGTGCTATTGCATGCTGAGGGGTGCCCTTCTTACTCTTCCGATGGTACCCCGCCTTTCAAGACATGATGCTACAGACAACGGTGAATGGCAACCCTGACCACAGTCCATGACAGCTGCTCCCGGGTGGGCATGATCAAGCTTTAATGTTGGACTTGGAGACTGTGTATGTGGTACCTGGAGGGTCCACATATACAGAGGAAGGTCCCAGCATACCTAGTGGGTGGGGGAATCTGAAAGGTGGCATCCTCCTGCCCTCTGTCATAAAGCTGCAATTCTCACCATGAATTTCTAGATTAATCTGGTGCTAGTTGCTAACTCTGGACTGGACTTGTTGAGGTGGCCCTAATCATTCCAAGAGGACTTTGAGAGACTCAAGGACAGGCCCAGCACTGCGTAATAAGGAGGAGAGGAAGGAGGTCTGCGGACTCTCTTTTCTCAGGACCATTTCTTTGATCTAGGTTTTGAGGTTAGAATTTTTTTTTTAATGCTTTACTTAAAAATTCTTAAACCCCACCCTAGTACTCTTGCCTGGAAAATCCAATGGACCGAGTAGCCTGGTGGGCTGCAGTCCATGGGGTCGCTAACAGTCGGACAGACTGAGCGACTTCACTTTCACTTTTCTCTTTCATGCATTGGAGAAGGAAAGGGCAACCCACTCCAGTGTTCTTGCCTGGAGAATCCCAGGGACGGGGGAGCCTGGTGGGCTGCCGTCTATGGGGTCACACAGAGTCGGACACGACAGAAGTGACTTAGCAGCAGTAGCATATAGTTAATTAACAAAGTTATGTTAGTTTCAGGTGTACAAAAAAATGATTCAGTTATACATACATATATCTATTCTTTTTCAATTTAGTTTATTACAGAGCATAGAGTTCCCTGTGCTATACAGCGGATCCTTGTTGGTTATCTATTTTAAATACAGCAGAGCGTACATATCAACCCCAAACTCCCTAACTATCCCTCCCGCTGATTAAGTTCATTTAGAGTGCTCTTCTAAAATGCTATTTTTTAAATAAAACAATTTGACGAAAATGAATAGAATATGGCTAACTCAGCAAACTCGAGGACAGCACTCATCTAAAACGATAAAAGGACTACTTTTCCCCTCTCGTTGGGTGTTGGGATTATGATATAGCTGAGTGCTCCTTTCAGGGCCTCCAGTGGTCTTCTGCTCCCAGAGTGGCTCCAGGCCTCAGGGCGTGGGACCTGTCAGCAGACTGCCCCCCACCCCCTCTTAAGAGGCCCATGCTGGGGCTGCCATTCCGCTGTCAGCTAACAGGATCAAAGACTTCTGAGCAGCTTATTTGAAAAACATTTGAGTAATTTAGCTCTTAATGGCTTCAGTGTGTTTGCTATTTCAGACATTAAATCGATCATTTTTAAAGTTTAAAAATGGGAAAAATTTGTTTTCAGATTGGCTGTTCCATCCAATGAACAATATTCATTCCCTGCATAAACTAAGACACCAAATTAATTAACACAGCCTTCAATGTAGTACAAGAGTGTGTATGAAAATGGTTAACCTTGCCTGGAAAAAAAAAGTTTAACTTTGTATTTTCTAAAGAAAGTAAGTTGGTTTCTATCTATCAGTATAACATTCCTCATAGAGTGTCTGAAATAATGGAGGGCTTTACAGTCAGTTGGATTTCCCTGGTGGCTCAGATGGTAAAGAATCTGCTTCCAGTGCAAGAGACCTGGGTTCGATCCCTGGGTCGTGAAGATCCCCTAGAGTAGGGAATGGCAACCCACTCCAGGATTCTTGCCTGGAGAATCCCATGGACAGAGGAACCTGGCGGGCTACAGTCTATGGGTTGCAAAGAGTCAGGCAAGACTGAGTGAGTAAAGAACAACCCACTCCAGTGTTCTTGCTTAGAGAGTTCCATGGACAGAGGAGCCTGGTGGCCTGCAGTCCACGGGGAATCACAAAGACATGAACATGACTGAGTGACTTTCACACACGCATTACAATCTGATGCTTCAAGATGGCAGTTTCAGGATGGAGCCATGTGCATGAAATTTAAGTACCTTCATAGGATTGGAGATATTTGATGATAATTAAAATGCTAACCCATATTGGAGGCATATATACTAACAGTAAACACTTTACGTTGGACTCTAAAGGAAACCTTGATATGAACCTGAAGATACTTGAAAATGACATATTTATAAAGTACTCTTTATACGTAAGGGGGCTTCAGTTTAGTTCAATTCAGTCACTCAGTCATGTCCGACTCTTTGCGACCCCATGAAT
>SJYX01023749.1:756662-768528 GCA_006410675.1 Oreotragus oreotragus
GAAAAAAAAAAAAGAAAGAAAATTCTTTACCACAAATGATCATTTGAAATTGAGTCTCAGTGGGCTATGAGATACTGTCTCATGCGGATCATTGATCCATTATTTGGGGAGTGTTTCAGATAGTTTTGAGGATGTTTGTATGTGGTGAGGATGCATGGCCTCTATTCCAAAATTAGGCTGTGGGTCATGGAAGTCTCTTTTCTTGAGTTTGAAGGGAGATTCAAGATGGAGATGAATAAAAACATGTGCATTTTAAAGTGCAGTCATTCAATTTTTTGGTGCTCTTTTTGACTCTTAACATTCTGTTTTCTTCAAATATTCAGTAAAATCTCAGTATTCCAATCCACTGTGTGTGTGTCTCTGTGCGTGTGTGAATCATTCAATCAAGTACAACTCTTTGTCACCCCATGGACTATAGTCCTCCAGAGTCCTCTGCTATGTGATTCTCCAGGAAAGAATACTGGAGTGGGTTGCCATTTCCATTTCCAGGGGATCTTCCTGACCCAGAGATTGAACCCAGCCTTCCCGCACTGCAGGCAGATTCTTTACTGTCTGAGCCACCAGGTACCAAATGTGAATTAAGGAAAAAGATATGAGTTTCTGTTTGTCTAGAGCACTGGTTTTCACCTGGAAGGAGGAGACACTGGTGACATCTGAAGACATGATTTTCTTGTCACCCTTGGAAAAGGGGTTCCTGGCATCTCATGGGTACAGGAAAGACTGCTGTTAAGCATCTTGCATGCAAGGGACAGCCTCACTGCAAAGAATTGCTCAGCTCCACTTGTCAACAGCATCTCGATGGACAAGTCATGGTCTAGAGTATTAAGCAGGGGCCAATATTTGCTGAAGTTAGTTTGATTCTGGTGTTAACAGCAGTTATTAGTAATTAGATATTAACAACTAGTTATTAGCAAATTATTAGTAAAAAACTCTGGGAGATATTGAAGGTCAGGGAAGACTGGCATGCTGCAGTCCATGGGGTTACAAAGAGTCAGATACAACATAGCGACTGGACACTGTAAATAACTGGCAAATTCAAGAGTTAAGATGAATACAAACCTTTCTTGTGTCAATATTTTCCCCAAAGGGTTTTGCTGTAAAATTGGAATATTCAGGGGATTTTATTTGTTTATTTTCATTGCTGTTGGTTTTAGCAAGGTCATAAATGCCTTCAAAAACAGGCTGGACATACAGGCATCTCACCACTGGTTATTATTGTACCAGGTTTCTGCCCTGTTCTATGTTGTTGAACTGGCAGAAATTAAATTTATAAAGTTCTTTTGGTTGACATTCAAGGATAATATGTGTAATATAGCTCTGTGTCAGCCTCTGCACTAAGGATGCTCTGTGTCTAATTTCATGCAAACCTCCTGGCAAGCCACAAAGTAAGTAATTATTTTCTCTTTATTAAGAGAAAGAAGCAAAAGTTTAATTTCAGTAATTTTCCCAGGATCTTAAAATTGGTTAGTGTAGACTTGTGACATTTCTTTCTCCCACTCCTCACATTTTATCATACTCCCACTGTCATTTTTCATCATCATCGCTTTCAGCTGTGACCCAGAAGCTGCACAGAATGCCTACATCCCTTCCGACTTGTGCATTTTAAGGCAGCTGTGAGGTCAGCCTGGAGGCTCGAGACACTCCCAGTCTCCCTGCTCATTCTGGTAGCCAGTCCTTTCCCAGCCTGATTGCCCTCTTCTTTAGCTTCTCTCTGACCTTGACCTCCTGCAGTGGGAAACCACAGAGGCATCTAGTCCCCCTGAGGTGAGGGTGTGGGCACAGCCAGGGCATAATGTCCTTTGAGAGCAAACACTGCATCTCTTTTATTTATCCAAGATGGATTCCAGAAGCCTAGTCCTTAGTGGGGCCCCTCGTCTTTAATCATCGCAATACAGTTACAATGCTACAAATTCAGGTAGTCATACAAACACACATACAAACATATAACACAAAAACTAAAATCTCTATACAGTTATCAATGCATAAATATGTTGAAATATGTTTTATCTCTAAAATAGCTCATTTTAAACAGATTTAGATATAGACATATACAGGAATCTTGGTTTGTTCTTTAGGTGGAGGGAACAGCCTGAAGAGAAGAATGGAAACCTCTGTGGGGAATTCTGTTCCTTAAATATTTGGAGTGGAGTTGCTGAGGTTTAGACTATATGAATCTCCAATGGTAGTCCCTTTGTTTGATATCAGTCCATTCTGAAGGAGATCAAGCCTGGGATTTCTTTGGAAGGAATGATGAGAAGAGTTGACTCATTGGAAAAGACTCTGATGCTGGGAGGGATTGGGGGCGGGAGGAGAAGGGGACGACCGAGAATGAGATGGCTGGATGGCATCACTGACTCGATGGACGTGAGTCTGAGTGAACTCCGGGAGATGGTGATGGACAGGGAGGCCTGGCGTGCTTCGATTCATGGGGTCGCAAAGAGTCGGACACGACTGAGTGACTGAACTGAACTGATTATTTTTAACCTTTATTTGGATTTAGTCTGCGGTTCTTATTCAAACCCCTTGAGTTGCAGTCTTAGTTCATCAATTTTCAGCCCTTCTTCTCTAATGAAAATGTTTATAATTATAAATTTCCTACTATAAACCTCTTTAGTCACATCCTACATGTTTGGCATTGCAGTACCATCACTATCATTTTTATCACTACTATTTGAAACATTTATTATTTTTACTTTGATCCATGACATTTTTAGAAATACATTTTTAATAGTTGCAACTATATGTTTTTTGGACTTGACTCTATATTATTGATTTTTAATTTAATTACCTTTTTTAAGAGAATGTATTCAGCATGGTATTGATTTTCTTGTCTAAAATGTTATCCTTGTTCAGGATTTTAATTCCATTGTGTTTTCTTAGCCACAGAATTAATTTGTTGTTATTTTAATGTAGTAAAGTCAATATTTATTTATATTTACTCACATTTGCCAGGTTTTTTGACTCATATTTTCTTCTGGTATTACACTCTCTCTTTGGGGATCAATTTTATTTTTCCTGATGTATATTCTTTAAGTGTTGCTCTAATGAGAGTTTGTGGTAAATATTTTTAGAGTTTTAAACTTTGTCATAAAATGTAATTATTTTGGTATTATGGGTTCTTTTCCAATGAAGCAAATATTCTTTATCATAGTAAATATTCTTTATCCAGGAAATATACACATGTATTTGGGCTTCCCAGGTGTTGTTAGCGGTAAAGAACTCGCTTGACAAAGCAGGAGACACAAGAGACTTGGGTTCAACCCCTGGGTTGGGAAAATCCCCTGGAGGAGGGCGTGGCCACTCACTCCAGTATTCGTGCCTGGGAAATCCCCTGAACAGAGGAACCTGGTGGACTGCAGTCCATGGGTCTCAAAGAATTGGACACTACTGAAGCAACTTAGCATGCAAGCACACACATATATGAATGTATGTAAGTGTAATGATGTACTATATATATATATATATATATATATATATAAAACAATGAAATATATCTCCCTCTAAAAATGCTTTATCAGTATAGGCTTTTTGGAGTCAAACAAATACTAACTTGTTCAGCATATATCTAGTGAGCACATACTATGGACCGCCTAGGCTCTGGTCTGAAGATTCAGAGATAAAATGCAGTCCGGACGCTTGCGTATTGTACAGAGCCATGTAGAAAATTGCATGAGGGGAATATTCACTTTGGACTCCAAGAACCACATGAAAGTTTTCTAACTGAGTCAGAATAGAAAAGACCAAGTAGAAAAGCTTTTTAGAAGGTTAACACCAGAGCTGAGTCATTAGGAATGAATATGACTTTAACCAGATCTGGTGGAAGTTGCCTGGTATGAAGGACTGAGCTGCTCTGGGGCCAGAGGTGCGCCTGGGGAGCCTCCTGCAGAGACGTGGAGACTCTCAGCTGCTACCCCTGCAGCCGGAGATGGTTCTACCTGCCAGGAACTCATTTATCCTGTTCCATCAGGGTTCCTAATCTGAGACACATCTACAAGATAGGAAAGGAGACATTTCTACTCCCCATAACTGTTGCAGGAATGAATTCAATGCAACTTGTCACGTGGTCAGTGTTTCCTCAACAAGCCTTGGATCCTCATCAACACCTCCGCCCTCCTCCTTCCTTTGAGAAAACACACAGCTCTGCCATCCTTTCTCTCTAATGTTTTTGGCAGTGATTCTCAAAACCACCAGGGAATTATGATGCTCATTTCAGAGATTCTGATTTTATTGGTTTGCAATATGGCCAAGACATCTGCATTAAAAAAAAAAAAAAAAATCCAAGTGACTCTAGTGTGCATCAGCAAAAATAACTGCTGACTTATACTCTCTGTTTGACTGATCGGTTAGCTTTCCTCAACTAGCTGTGCTTAGTCACTCAGTCGTGTTCAACTCTGCGACCCCATGGACTGTAGCCCACCAGGCTCTTCTGTCCATGGGGATTCTACAGGCAAGAATACTGGAATGGGTTGCCATGCCTTCCTCCAGGGATCTTCCCAACCCAGGGATCAAACCCAGGCCTTGTAGGAGGATTCTTTACCATCTGAGCCACCAAGGAGGCCCAAGAACACTGGAATGGGGAGCCTATCCCTTCTCCAGGGAAACTTCCTGACCCAGGAATTGAACTGAGATCTCCTGCATTGCAGGAGGATTCTTTAGCAGCTGAGCTACCTGGGAAGCCCCTTCTTCAACTACGGTTATCCAAAAAACAAACAAACAAAAAATTAAGCCTCACCAAAATTGATTTGAATGATTATGTTCTCAATTTTACAGTCGTGACATATAAGTAGTGATTTTCACTTCATGGGAGAGGAATCAGTTCCTTACTTATGGTAGATACCTCACAGCATTAGACTGAATTTTCTTGTGGAGAGAGGTGATGTTTATAATTGTTGAAAGATATGTCAACAACCAGTGATAAGTTAGTAAATCAGCTCTCTATGGTAGGGAGAAAAAGCTTTGGGATGGTTGCACCTGCCACTTTCCATGGTGCAAATACTCCACCATGACTGATGTTAACCCACCAAATACTTAAGAAAAAGTTTACAACATTCCTGAATAGTTAAAAACTAACTTCCACAACCAGGTGTCACAAATTGGCAGGGCCAGCCTCCAGCACACCAGACATTTCTTGAGAAATTTGTCTACTTGGTATATAGACTAGACCCCATAGACTGTAGCCTACCAGGCTGCTCTGTCCATGGAATTCTCTAGGCAAGAATATTGGAGTGGGTAGCCATTCCCTTCTCCAGGGGGTCTTCCTGACCCAGGGATTGAATCCAGGTCTCCAGCATTGCAGGAAAATTCTTTACCATCTGAGCCACCAGGGAAGGCCCTGTAACACCACAGTTATCAGCTATAAAAGAGTGGGATATGGGTGCAAGAGGAGAAGAAACTACAAGATTATGCAAAGGATTCTTTGAAAGAATCTTGCATATCACATGGTGAGGAAAACCAAATCTCAGAATCAGAAATCATAATACTACTTTTGTTCTTTAAATCTTTGTTCAAAGCAAGGATGAGTGTCCAGAGTAGAAACAGTTGGCTCTTCCTCTCTTTTATTGAACAAAATCATTCACATTCCAAAGACCCCATAGTATATTTCTGGACTCAGAACACATGGAAAACTTGTGACTCACCATCACATAACTACAGATATTCTAATAAGGTGGCAACCTGAAAAAATATCACATGATATTGAAAATAAGAGTGTGTGCGTTGGGGGGAAGAAACCAGACTCCATGCCTCGGAAATACTAGCATGCCATAAAAGTATTTTAGAAATTTGAGAATATTTACTTGAAAGAAAAGAAGACCCGGGACTTTGCTGACAGTTCAGTGTTTAGGACTCCTCACTACCATTGCAAGGGGCATAGGTTCCATCCCTGATTGGAGGACTAAGGTTTCACAAGCCAGGTGGCACAGCCAAAACAAAAAAAGACAAAGAGACCTGAGAATTCATGATTGTTTTTTCCAAATAATTGTCTAAGTAGGGGTTCAAATGACACGACATGGTTATGAACACTGGGAAATGTGTTCACGTCTAAACATAAGGATGGACTTTTTAAAACAGCTTTGAAAGTGGCAAACACTTTGCCAGAGGCTGGGCGATATCTAGTGATATTATTGGAAGAAACCAGGTATCGAATGCGGAAAAGCCACACTGAATTATCTTTCAGAATCTGACCAATCCTGTTCCCCAAGGTTATATTAACCTTGCAACTAGGAAGTGGATGTGATGGACAAAGGCATGGTCCCCATCCTGGGCCAAGCAGAGCTGGGCTGCACCAGACTTCATCATGACTCAGAATGGCACTTAGTTTAAAATCTCAATTTTTTGATGCTAGAAATTTCCATTTAACAATTTCAGACCATGGGTAAGTGAAACTGGGGATAAGAAGAAACTATATGTTATTCCTCCTTATTTCCTTTGGAAGAAAATGTGAGTTACATCCGACATTTAAAAATATTTACAAACAAGCAGAGTGATCTGCATTTCTTATCAATGATTTTGTCATCAAAACTTGCTTTGCCAAGAAGTTTATGTAATTGCAGTTTAGATATATCTTCTTTCCATAGTATTCAGTCATCCTCACATTGCCTATTTTACCTTAATGTAATTAACACTATATTGATCATTTTTATGGCATAGCATCAAACCTCAAAACCCTTTATGGTTTACTGTAAACAAATATTGATTGTCTTTCTCAAGGCTGTGGTTTGTAGGGGCTCGCCTGGTCTTGCCTAGGATTAGGTGGTGTTATTTCAGGCTATGGATTGCTTTCAGGACTGCTACACAATCTCCTATTTTCTTTGGTCTAGTAGTCACATGGGGTGTGTTCCTTTAATAGCAGAGCATAAGGGATGCTTCCATCTAAAACTCACCTGCTAAGACAGGGTAACTCATAGTCCAACACCAAAGATGTGGGAACATATACACCCCAATGTCATATCATGCAAAATCACACAGCAAAGTTAAACTGACAAGACTAATTCAATCAAACAAAAAGAGTATCTGCTCAAGATTTTGTGGATTTTTCTTTGCTGTGGCTATAAAGTCACTACCTTTAGAAATCAATTTTTTAAGCCAGATTCAACTAAGAGAGTTGGACCATAAAGAAGCTTAAATGTCAAAGAATGGATGTTTTTGAACTGTGGTGCTGGAGAAGGTTCTTAAGAGTTCCTTGGACAGCAAGGAAATCGAATGAGTCAATCCTAAAGGAAATCAGTCCTGAATATTCATTGGAAGGACTGATGCTGAAGCTGAAACTGCAGTACTTGGCCACCTGATGGGAAGAGTCAAGTCACTGGAAAAGATCCTGATGCTGGGAAAGATTGAGGGCAGGAGGAGAAAGGGACAATGGAGGATGAGATGGTTAGACAGCAGCATCTGACTCAATAGGCATGAATATGAGCAAACTCCAGGAGTCAGTGAAGGACAGGGAAGCTGGCACACTGCAGTCCATGGGTTTGCAAAGAGTTGGACACAACTTAGCGACTGGAAAAATAGCAACATTCAACACAGCCTCTGAGTCTGATCTATTAACAGCTATGGAACATGCTATATGCCATTATTCATTATGCCTATACTAAAATGTTGCCAGGATTATAAAGTTATCAAAGGTGAAAGTGAAAATGTTAGTTGCTAAACTGTGTCTGACTCTACCATAGTTAAGTTGCTCAGTCATGCCCGACTCTTTGCGACCCCATGGACAGTGAGTGACCTGCACCAAGCTCCTCCGTCCATGGGATTTTCCAGGCAAGAGTACGGGAGTGGGTTGCCACTTCCTTCTCCAGGGATCTTCCTGACCCAGGGATCGAACCCAGGTCTCCCGGATTGTAGACAGATGCTTTACCAACTGTAGTAAACCAAGCTCCTCTGTCCAGGGGATTTTCCAAGCAAGATACGGGAGTGGGTTGTCATTTCCTTCTCCAGGGCTCTTCCCTTCCCAGGGACTGAACCCAGATGTCCTGCATTGCAGGCGGATATTTTACTGTCTGAGCCACCAGGGAAGTCCTAAATTTATCAAAAGGAGATACTATTATTCACCATCCAAATGAGGGACGCTCAAGTCAGAGTTCTCACTCAGAGCAACATATTTGTTCATGAAGTTAAATATGAGCAGGAAAACAAGTGATAAGAAAGGACCTCATGAATGGAGGTCACTGTCCCACAGGGTTTGGCATTCTGTAGGCATTCCACTGGTATTTTTAGCATATGAAAAACTAGCCCCTTGTGTACCCTTTTCCCTTTGAAATCCAATAGAATCCAACACACTACTGGCCACATAGATGATGCCTAAAGTCTGTTGACGCTCCCCTGTCTTGACTCCAAGTTTCTCACCAACCTTCATATTCGAGTATTTTTTAAAATTATTTTTACTGGAGTATAGTTTCTGCTCTACAGCAAAGTGAATATTATACATATACATATATCCACTCTTTCTGAGATTCTTTTCCCATATAGATCATTGCTGAGTATTAAGCAGAATTTCCTGTGCTATACACTGGGTCCATACTAGTTTTCTATTTTGTATATAGCAGTGCTCATGTGTCAGTCCCAATCTACCAAATTATCCCTCCCCTCCCCTTTCCCTCTTGGTAACCATGATTTTTTTTTTCTATTTCTATGACTATTTCTGTTTTGTAAATAGGCTCATTTGTATCAGTTTTCTTTTTTTTTAGGTTTCACATATAAGCAGTATCAAATGATATTTATCTTTGACTTACTTTACTTAATATGATAATCTCTAGATCCACCCATGCATCCATAGATCAATCCATGAAAGGACATTATTTCATTCTATTATATGAGTGAGTAAAGTCGCTCAGTCGTGTCCGACTCTTTGCAACCCTGTGGACTGTTGCCCACCAGGCTCCTCTGTCCATGGGATTCTCCAGGCAAGAATACTGGAGTGGGTTGCCATTCCCTTCTCCAGGGGATCTTCCCGACCCAGGGATTGAACTTAGGTCTCCTGCATTGCAGGCAGATGCTTTAACCTCTGAGCCACCAGGGAAGCCATTCTATTATATGGCTGAGTAATATTCCATTGTATACATGTACCACACCTTCTTTATCCATTCTTCCATGGAACATTTTAAGCGAGTTTGTCTCACCTGTCTACTATTCAATTTATTATCCGTCACCTCCATCCACTGAAATATCACTTCTGCCCCTCTGCACTCACCAAGGTCACCGATGGTCTACTGTCACTTCCAATGTACGGTTCTTAGCCTTTATTTTATAGGATTTATTTGATACCATTGTTCACCCACTTTGGGAAAGGCTCAGCATTCCGTCTCTGGAATGCCACCTTTTGCTGGTTCTTGTCGTTTATTCTGCTCATTTCGCAGCTCTTTCAGGTCCCGTCATCCTTCTAAATGCGCAGGTTGCTCAGAGTTCTTGGTTCCCTGCTCATCCATCTTATATCCTGTCCTCTGTGATAATAGCCACTGTCGTGCCTGCTTCCTTTGTTGTTTCTTCTCTAATGTGTCTCCAGGCTAGAGTTTTTCCCAGGGCTGCAGACACATAAGAAACTCTCCTCCTAGCATCGCCCACTGTATTTTCCTAAGCACTTCACATGTGTCCAGCCCAAATGAAATGCAATTGTATTTCCCCATAAATGCCTTTCTTTCCTTATGTCACTATGTTAGTCTGTAAAATTACCATCTCTCTAATCTCAGAATGACGTGTTGATGGCCACAGTTGGCTCTGTCTGGTCTTGTTTTCTCCACATTCCATGAATTACAAAGTTTAAGGGCGTTGTCTCTCAAATACTTTTTTAGATCCTTTACTCTTTTCTATACTTAGTGCTCTACTAATAATAGCTACAATGTATCAATTACCTAATATGAGCCAGTTCTTATGCTAGCATTTTACTTTTTATTTTGTGCTTGTTTTCTCAGGCAAATGTTAATTTCTTTATGTTATAGATGATAAGACAATCTAGAGATTTGGAAGATGAGAAAAATTAGACTCCAAAAAAAATTAAGTTTCTTGCCCTGGGGCTATGATTCAAAAATTTGTCTCAGTTCAAAGTCTAAGCATGTTCTTTTTTTTATCTGCTCTCCTCTTGTGGGCAAATAGTGTGTATTTGTTTTGAATAATCTACTATATTCCTAATTCTCTTGATTCTATAAAGTTGATAGAACTAATATTTGTTAAATGCTTCAGTATCCCAGGAGCTGGGCCAGATGCTAGAGATAGAAATGTGAATAAGACATCTTTTCTGCCCTCAGTAACTGAAACCTTCACCGTTTCTGAATAATAGAGAGACAGGCATGCATGTTAAGTCACTCAGTCGTGTCCAACTCTTTTTGCAACCCCATGGACTGTAGCCCACCAGGCTCCTTTGTCCATGGAATTCTCCAGACAAGAATATTGGAGTGGGTTGCCATTTCCTTCTCCAGTCATAAATAAAAAATTCATGCAAGAGATATCAGTTTTTGGTTACTCTACAAATTTGGTGACATTGTAATTTATATTATTAAACCCTAGAATGATCATGTTTGGGGGTATTCCTATAAGTTATTCTGGGGTGACTCAAGCCAAGAACGACATTGATCCCAAGTAACTAGGTAATAACTAATTATTTTTATCACAGTTACCAAGACAATTCCTATGTGTTGCTTCAGGCTAGGTTAATATGTCTCATTTAGAAGGACTTCACATTTTTAAAAAGATAAGTTTCAGACATGAAGTTAGATGGTTCAGGATGAAGAGGGGAATTTCATCAGCTTGTCATCTTCCCAGCAACACTGGATCAACACACCCCGGGGGAGTCCATGTGTTAGAGCCGTTCCTTCTCCGCTGCCTTCTGAGATGGAGCTGTAGCAGCTCCACTTTTAAGTGGTAATCAGCAATAATGTATTGCGTGTTCCTTAATGTCAGGATTGGCGATTTAGTGATTGATTATCTGACTGCTGTGTAGTGCTTAAAATAATCCAAACGCAGGAAGTAAATGCGTCGATGGGGAGGAGATTCTGTCATGTAAATTCACACAGTCCAGACCTTCACTGCCACACTCACTGCTGGCAGCAGAAGTGGGTCACCGGAGTGGCTGGCCCCTGATCATTTACTTTCTCAGACACACCATCCATATTCATGATATCCTGCTGTTTGTCTGTCACCTCCAAGAAGCCCTCTCTAGTTTCAGAATCACAATTAACAGAAAACACGCACATTTAGCCAATGAATAGAAGTAGACTAGAACAAGTGTGCATCTGATTTTTTTTCCAGGCTTTTACTCCAGATTGGAAACAGCAATTATTTGGCCATATGGTCCTCTTACCACGTTAGTTCATGCACACTCAGGTACAATGTTCCTAGGAAAAAGTACTCATGAAAGGAAAATATTTATTCATTCATTTTAGAGTTCTGGGGCTTGCTAAACTGCTAACCATTCTGTTCTAGTCAACATGAACAAATGCAGATTATGCAGATAAATACATGCAGCTAAACATAGAGGCACAACCCAGCTCATGTGTCCACATTTTATCTTTCAGGCATAACTAATGCTGATGGGATCATGACATAGTTGCAACCAGTGTAACAGAACTGGGGCAAAGGCCTCTGTCAAACAATGTTTTGTTCACTATTTTTTTTCTCCCTGAGAGTATGATGTGATTTATTAGCAATCAGAAGATGGTATAATTGCTTTCTCCAGAGGATTGCACCTTGATCAGTTTCCCTAAGTGACTAAAGATGACTACAACAGGTAGATGCAGAAATAGGAATATCGATCACCTGGGGGCAGCATTTATTAGTCCCAGTGCAGGGGGAGCAAGTTAGAACTCTGGTCCAAGAGTTAAGATCCCACGTGCCTCGCATGCAAACAAAACAAGACAAAACAAAACAAAACAAAACAAAA
>SJYX01023749.1:791190-805349 GCA_006410675.1 Oreotragus oreotragus
ACAGGATTCAACATAGCCTTTGGCAATAAGTCTGTCAAGTTCAATGGGACTAACTTTTAAAGAAAAATCCAGAGTAAGATTATTATAATTGATTAAAATCAATACATATATAATATAATATGATGACCCAATAGTATCATGTTAGTATATCAGATAATTTGTTTGGAAGATATTTCTGTGTACTCAATTTAACAGAATATTAATTTAGGAGGATATAATAAAAGTAAAGCATCTTTTTTTTAGTTTGACGTTATAATTTGCAATGTAAGTTCTTCAAAATATGTTGTCTCAATTTTCCTTTATAGGAATATCATGAGATTGTCAGGGCATTGTAATTATACACTTTCCAAATTACATATTTTTATGTGTGTGTGATGAAGCTTTATTTCAGGGACAGCATGAAGGTTTTTTCCTATGATGATCCATTTGCATAGGAGCAGTTGTATACCAAGAAAGATTGGAACTTGACCTCAGGTTTCTCCTTACTTGTGTAATATTGTTGCTGCAAAGTCACTTCAGTCATTTTCGACTCTGTGCGACCCCATAGACGGCAGCTCACCAGGCTCCCCCATCTCTGGGATTCTCCAGGCAAGAACACTGGAGTGGGTTGCCATTTCCTTCTCCAACGCATGAAAGTGAAAAATGAAAGTGAAGTCTCCCAGTCGAGTCCGACTCTTTGTGACCCCATGGACTGCAGCCTACCAGGCTCCTCCGCCCATGGGATTTTCCAGGCAAGAGTACTGGAGTGGGGTGCCATCACTTTCTCCTGTGTAATATTAGGCATAGTTAAATTTGGAAATATCAATAGAATTATTGTAAGTTTTAAAATTAGTCTTATTTCTGTGCTGGACCCTGAGGGGGTAATAAGCAATGAGAAAGAAAACATGGTATTTATACAGTACAGCGGTAGAAATAGACATTGTGTGCTGGTGTTTGCCCAGAGACACTGAAGTTAGCATAAAGAATGGGTTGACTCTGCCTTTGCTACTCAAAGAGATATTAAAAACTACAAGCAAAAATCCACAAAGATCATGAGGTTCCATTTTATTCCTTGAGCACTGGCTCCTTCAAGTCAAAACTATTAAAATGCAAAATACACAGATTATTATTATTTTTATTCTATAATAGCATTTTGGGAAACTCGTATAGAACTTATGCGACAGGGTGTCAGGAAGCAGGCACCAGGATGTTTGTTACAGCACTGTTTGTAGAGGCTGAACAGCAGCAACCTTACTATCTGTTGGTAGGGAAATGTTTAGAAGACATATGTTTATGCATATTAAATTCATACTGTGGAATCATATGCAGGTACTTAAAATGGATTATCTCTGTACCTGCTGACATCAAGGCANTGTAGAGGCTGAACAGCAGCAACCTTACTATCTGTTGGTAGGGAAATGTTTAGAAGACATATGTTTATGCATATTAAATTCATACTGTGGAATCATATGCAGGTACTTAAAATGGATTATCTCTGTACCTGTTGACATCAAGGCATAGCCATATACACTGAGGAAGCAAATTGCAGAATAATGCTTATAGTACTGTATCGTGTTGTAAGAATAAATAAAAGCCAAATCAATATATTCATGTATATATGAGTGTATATGTTAGAAAAAGTATAGGGACAACTACTAAACGGTACACAATGCCAGGCATTGAGTAGGATCGAATCCACTGGGTTCAATGCCAACTTCCTTAGGAAAACTGGATTGCAGGATTCGGCAGGGAAGCTTTTTAACCATATCTCTGTGATATTTCATTATTTACAATGTAAGATTCATCACTTTTTCTGTAGGAATCTCCTGTGTTTTTCCAATGCTTGAGTGCATGCTAAGTCACTTCAGTTGTGTCCAACTCTGTGAGACCCCATGCACTGTAGCCCACCAAGCTCCTCTGTCCATGGGATTCTCCAGGCAAGAATCTTGGAGTGGGTTGCCATGTCCTCCTCCAGAGGATCTTCCTGACCCAGCGATCAAACCTGTGTCTCCTGCGGCTCCTGCATCGCAGGCAGATTCTTTACCACTGAGCTGCTGGGGAAGCCCCATATATACACTACCGTGTGTAAAACAGATGGCTAGTGGGAACCTGCTGTATAACATAGGAGGCTCAGCTCGGTGCTCTGCGATCACCTAGCGGGGTGGGATGGGGGGTGGGAGGCAGGCTCAGGAGGGAGGAGATATATGCATACATACAGCTGATTCACTTCACTGTGCAGCAGAAACTAGCATAACATCGTAAAGCAATTATACTTCAATAGAGTATCATTATAATATATGTTTACATCTGTTAGAACTTGTCTCTCTTCCCCACCACCCCATTATCAATAGAGAATATTACTTTGTTTTTTTTTTGTTGTTGTTGTTGTTGTTGCTGCTGCTGCTGTTGTTGTTACTGTTAATGAGTATTTCTGCTATTTTTCTAAGATCTGGGTAAAGATTTAACATTTTTAATGGACTCAGTCTTAAGTTCTTGAGTTTTTGTCCAAGAAGTAAGAAACTATTCATCTTATTCCACCTTGTTTCCACATTACGAAATAGTGTCTAATAACTGCTACTGCTGCTAAGTCACTTCAGTCATGTCCGACTCTGTGTGACCCCAGAGACGGCAGCCCACCAGGCTCCCCCGTCCCTGGGATTCTCTAGGCAAGAACACTGGAGTGGGTTGCCATTTCCTTCTCCAATGCATGAAAGTGAAAAGTGAAAGTGAAGTCGCTCAGTCGTGTCCTACTCCTAGAGACCCCATGGACTGTAGCCTACCAGGTTCTTCCATCCATGGGATTTTCCAGGCAAGAGTACTGGAGTGGGGTGCCATTGCCTTCTCTGAGTGTCTAGGAAAGGCACTTGATAAATGTGTTTGCAAAAATTTAAGGACAAATTCTTCCAAAGATCTAAGATTCAGAGGCAGACTGAGATCTAAACCTCCGTCCCTGGGTCTGTTGTAAAGGTTAAAGTTGGTCATCTATCTGAGACAACAGTATGCAGAGTCTGGCGTGTGATAGGAAACTGATACTTACATAATTTTTCTTAATACCTTCCCACTTAATGATTACTTAAGGATATTTTCCTTTACTTTTCTTAAGTTCTGGTAACAAATCACCTGTAATTGAAATTCTGGCAATTTGGAAATACCCAGTTTCCTCAGATACTTTCTCAGAGACCTAGTCTGTCAACACCTTGAGACAGCAAAGTGAATGAAATTCACAAGGTAAATCTTGAAGGCTTGGATCCTACCTGCTAACTCTATGTGGTCCATGGCTGCTGGAATTGCTCTCTATTGATAGGACTTGGGATTCGTTGTCTTAGCATTTAATTACTGAGAAAATTAGGGAGCTCTGCCTAGATCAGACATAGATTTTTATAACCCAAGTTCCAAGTTTGCATTTGAGGACAGACCTCTACCATTTTTGGCAGACTACAGTCCATAGGGGGGGCAAAGAGTTGGACATGACTGAGCACGCATGCGTGGCTATTAGATACAAGGCATGCTTGTTTTTGACTTAATGTTAGTTGAAAATGCATTAAAATGATTTCTATTCTAAGGAAGCATTTTTTCTCATTTAAGTAGGGGGAGTCACTCAAGTCATGAAGAACTTCCTCTTGGATTACAAACCATGTCTCTCTCCAACATCCTTACAATATTCAAGTCAACCTCTTAGAGTAAGAGACTGAAGGTTGTTTTTTTTTTTTTTTTTTGCTCTGAGATGAAATGTTTCCCTCCTTCTCTGTTTCATGAGGGACTCTTGGTATCCTGGTTATGAATCACATATTTTGCTGCCAGCAACACTTTCGTTGTTGAAATATTCATACAAGATCCTGGACTCCTGTTCCAGCGATTCGCATGAGGGAAAAAAGAAAGCTGCTATTCTGAGCACAGCGTGAACTTCAACTCAAATAAAGCTTTGGCACTGATTTCAGCTTTGAGGATTGCCCGATGTAATGGGAGATACTTTTCCCCATCAGTGTGCTGAATTGCAAAGCTGGGCGTTGGGTGAACTGTCCAGCTGTAGTCCCTCCTGCAAAATGCTGAATGGAGTCAGTATTCTAATAAGACCAGGGTCTGAAAGGTGATGCTCCCAAGAACAGGTGGTCCTGCTCTACACCCAGGTCTGGAGGCACCAAGGAGCTGCCCCCCGGGCAGCTGCAACGCACCTGGCGCCTGAGTCCATAAATGACTTCGGCCTCAGTGCTCTCCCTTGCAGGCAGTCTTAGTGCTGGCGGCTGTTTACAGAATGAAAAAGTGGGGGTGTTAGCTGCTCTTCTGACTTTTTGCAACTCCATGGGCTATAGCCCGCCAGGCTCTTCTGTCTGTGGGGATTCTCCAGTCAGCTTCAGAGAAGGGATGCCCAAATGCTCTAAGATGCGCAGTGTCTGTTCACACATGCTATGCCCAATGTCTACACCACAGAGTGCATGCTTGGTAGCTCAGTCATGTCTGACTCTTTGGTGACTGTAGCCTGCCGGGTTTCTCTGTCCATGTGATTTTCTAGGAAAAAATACTGGAGCTGGTTGCCATTTCCTTCTTTAGGGGATCTTCCCAATCCAGGGATCAAACCTGCGTCTTCTGAGTCTTCTGCATTGACAGGCAGATTCTTTACCACTGAGCCACCTGGGAAACCCATACAACAGAGGGAGAGAGAGTGTGTGTGTGTGTGTGTGTGTGTATTAGTCGCTCAGTTGTGTCTGACTCTTTGAGACCCCATGGACTGTAGCCCGTCAGGCTCCTCTGTCCATGGCATTCTCCAGGCAAGAATACTGGAGTGGGTAACCGTGCTCTGCTCCAAGGAATCTTCCTGACTCAGAGACCAAACCTGGGTCTTCTGCATTGCAGGCAGATTCTTTTCCATCTGAGCCACGTGGCAAGCTCCAGACAACAGAGCAATAACAGCCTAATGCATGCCTTCATTATGCTGTATGATCCCATTAGCTGTTCTGACTTTTCTGGGAGGATTTTGAAATCAGTTCCTTCTAGAAATTCATCTTTATGCTTAGGTGCTAGGGTTAAGAAACATACCTGGAGCCTGACTGGAGCATCGCTTTAACCTTCCCTATCTTATTATTGAAGGGATCAGAATAAAAACTTCCCAGGTGGCTCAGCGGTAAAGAATCTACCTGCCAGACAGGAGACACAGGTTCCATCCTGGGTCAGGAAGATCTCCTGGAAAAGGAAATGGCAACCCACTCCAGTATTCTTGCCTGGGAAATGCCATGGACAGAGGAGCCTGGCGGACGACAGTCCAAGGGGTCGCAAAGAGGCAGAGCACACATGCATTTGGAGGGTACATGCTGACCACAGGACGCCTGCCGGTGGTGAGCACAGCCCAGAAGAGAGCCGCTTGCAAGGAAAGCCAGCCCTTTCTGGGGTGCAGGGGAGTCTGCATCCAGTGTGACAGCTCTCATCTTGATCACAGAGACGCCAGGGCAGCTGCTCTGGCCACAGGCCTTCTTGGCTCTGGATTCTCGGGAAAGAAAACACAGTTCATCACCCAGTGCTTCTCTCTCCCCTCCCAGCCCCAGCTGCTCTGGTGCTTTCCATTGGAAACAGGGATGCTGTACATATGGTGCAAAGATCCCAGATGAGAGATGCGAACGCCTGAAATAAATACTATATGAACCCAGAGAGGCAGAAAGGCCCCTGGGAGTTAACAAATGAAATGCCCTTCAGCCTCTGACAAGTCGGAGCGCCTAGCTGGGCAGCTTCACGCCTCATTATGCTCGGATCAGATGTATGGCTCTGGCCCCAGGCAGGCTTCCTGTTCGTGTCCCCTGGTGGGGCAATGGGAAGAAGGAGTGAGGGAGGGTGGGGTTGATTCACCACAGATATAGGGAGTGGGGTGCCCACTGCCAGTGGACCCTGAAATCCATAATAAGATGCTCTTTCTGCTCGCAGGGTGTGCTCATTTGTTTTGTAGAATGGTATTCAGTGTGTGTGTTTCATGAGCAATTATTCTCATCAGGCTGGTTAGAATTTACAGAATACAACAGTAAACAAATCCTTCTTCTAAGGAAGGAAGAGCACTGAAAAGCTGAGTGACCTACCGCCGCTCTATGTAAACTCTGAAGCTGGCTCTCTGTTTATGGAAGGATCAGCAGATGAAGCTGGTGAAACAGAGCTGAAGCCATGACATAGCCTTCAATCATGCTAGCCTCCTGGTCTACTGAGTAAGAGAGTCCTCAGCTCAGAAAAATGCAGAAGCATTCACAGGTGCACGGGTGATTAAAAGTATGAGCTGGCAGCCTATGGTGAAAATTCAAAATTAATAAAAATTGGAAACTGCAAGGGTTATAAAACTGGAATTATTGAGGAAAATACTAGTCTATTTGATTTGAGAGAAAACATCAAATATGTCTAAGCAGAAAAGAAATAATCATAGTCCTTTATTTTAATTATCTTGTACTGAGGAAAGGTGAGGAAACATTTCCAGGTGTGAAAGCGATTCTATTTCAAGATTCTTGTATTCATAAAATTTTCTATGAGGTCACTCAGAGCAAATGGCAAAGCAGAAGGTGAAAAAAGAAACAAATGCTTTTTATTTATTTATTTGTCTGTAATGGTCACAGCAACACCACATGAAATATTCATTCATGTCTGTGTCACAAGAATAGAATTTTATAGGCTTCAAGCAAAAAGCATATTTTTGTTGTAAAGCAAGATATTCAAGATGTACACATTGCACAGTAGTAAAAAGTAACACCAACGTTTCTCAATTCTCCTCCTCTGAATTCAGACAGAATATACTGGGGATTTAAACATTGCATTTTTAAAATGTGCATCTGGTGGTGATTAAGATGTGACTAGGGGGAGAGAACTGCTTATTCTGAGCATAGATTGTGCTGTTACTATAAATAGGGGAAGGGCTGAGAGGTCTCCCACTTTTCTCTTATGTCTAGCTTGTAATTCTTCCATTAAAATATTAATTTGTCTCATTGATGCTTACCTCTGAGTGACATAGTTCTAGATTTCCTGAGAAGCTGCTATTTGAATGTTCTTTAATGTGCTCCTTTAAATAATTTATACAACTCAAGCTGTCTCTGTGAGGCAGGGAAAAAATGAATCATTTGGGCCAGATAACCCCTCAAAACATTTTTGGAGATTCTGAATTTGTTGTCAAGCACTGATGATACCGTCTGAGTGTCTGGCGAGGAAATAGGTGGTAAGTCTATCAAGAAGGTGATGAACTCTTAGCAAAATGAATGAGAGCTGCCGTCATGGACTCTATTTCAACATAAACAGATGCCATTCATAATGATCCTTTTCCCTCAACTTTTCAATTTCATTAAAATCAACCACTGTAATTGAGAGAAAAATGTTTAATAGCTCACTATTTCAGTGTAGGGTTCTACTGACATTTTTTTTCTAAATATCATAGGTATTTCAAAAAAGAAACCCAGTAAAAGCATGGCCATCCCTTGTGCACACTGGAGAAAACCTTACAGGCTGATCCTCTTGCAGGGCCTGATTTCTTCAGATGTGTTCATGTCCCACCAAGGTACTGCTCGCCGGTAGATGAGGAATTGGAACCAAGAGGAGCCAAGAGGTTCCTCTTGGAGTTGAAGACACTCAAGCTCTCACCTTTCCCCCTCATCTCTATGTCTGAAGAGAACTGAGAATCTGAGGGGGCAGTGCAAGAAGGAAGCCACAGATCACAGGATCACCAAATCCCTGCGTGGCTACCTAGGCACACGCTCCAAATTCCAAACAGCCAGAGGCAGAGGGCCCAGGGGCGCCTCTAAGAGAGAGCCTTGGAGGCAAAGCGAAGGCATTTTCTAGACGACACTTTTCACCAGGATTCAGACACCATCCACGGTCCTGCTGGACTCTGGGCTTGTGGCAGGAAAACCCAGTGCAAGAGAGGGCCTGTAGCCAAACCCGCGACCCTCGTCACTGTGAGAGCAGCGGGCAGAGGTGAGCGAGGAGCAGAAATGAGTGACCAGGCCCCTGAAGAGCCCAGCACCCATCAGTGCTCTTGGCTGGAGCCATTTATTAATATTTCCAGGCAGCACACAAAGCATCTGGTGAGATGCTGGGTTCATGAATGAGTGCATGAGCCACAGCCATCTAGTCATGGCCTGCGACCAGTCACATGAGGACCATCCCACCACAGAATTTCCGTGAATGTGACTTAAGCCTGTGTCTCTCCAACATCAGGCTTTGGGATATCATCTTCATAATGTGTGTTTTGTTGAAATTATACATACAGCAGAACTGTTCTTTAGAAATGTAACATGATTGACATATGCAATCTTAATAGCTGCATTAAAAACATACAATTTTTAAATCAAAAAAGGCCAAAAAGAGAAAGAAGATTAAAAAAAAAATTAAGTAAACAAATGGATAGTTGATCTTAATTAGAAACTTTATATCATGCATTGCATCAGAAATATTATTTCAACATAAAACACTACCCACATTTCAAGGACTCATTAATAACATGTGGCAACATAACAGAAAGTACAGAATGCTGTGATTTCATTAATATTTTCTTTCATTAGACTGGATTCTTTTTACTTTAAAATTTTCTACTCTGAAATGAAAATTTTATCATCACAAAATATTATATATTGAGGTGGTGAATATGCTTTTCTACTATATGTGATTATATGACTACTAAAATTAAACAGAATATCTGCTTATATATTATTTTTAATTAAATAATGGGCTTCCCCAGTGTTTCAGTAGTAAAGAATCCATCTGCAATGCAGGAGATGCAGTTTCAATCTCTGGGTCAGGAAGATCCCCTTGAGGAGGGCATGGCAACCCACTCCAGTGTTCTTGCCTGGAGAATCCCATGGACAGAGGAGCTTGGTGGGCTACATCCATGGGGTCACAAAGAGTCAGACACAACTGAAGCGACTGAGCACAGATTAAATTATATTAGATACTTATACTAACCACATATGGCCAGGCTCCTCAGTCCATGGGGCTTCTCCAGGCAAGAATGCTGGAGTGGGTTGCCATGCCATCCTCCAGGAGATCTTTCCAACCCAGGTATCAAACCCAGGTCTCCTGCACTGCAGGCAGATTCTTTACCATCTGAGCCATCAAGGAAGCCTCTAAAGAAAGAAATCTGATCGAAGCAATCAAAATTTTACATAAGGAGCACCATTGTATCTCAGAAACATTTTTTTTTCTGGGAACTTCTTAGAAACTAGGTGAAATGAAATGATTTCTATAATACATTCTGAAAGATAGAAATAAAAATTTTATTTTGGATGAAAGTTAAACACATCCAAAGTCTAAATGGGAACTTTTGATGAATTCATTTTCATAAGAGGAAAATGAAGAAAATATATTTCAAATACAGAACAGGCATTTGACATTCTTTGATGTTATTTTTAAAAATATTGGCTTAAACACTTTTATTTTCAATCCTTTGTCTCTGTTACAGAAGTAACAGTACTTTTAGTATTTGGCGTTGCATCCCACATTCATCCTCAAGTCATTTATTAATTCTGTCAATTTTGGAGACGTTTTAGTATTCTGAATCTACAACTATGGCATCCCTAAGCAATGATACTTTTGGGCATTCTTTGATGAAAGGCCTTGATGCAGAGATGCAGGAAGGTCAGCAAAGCTGAAGCACAGCAAATGCATGGGCAACTCCATCTGGGCCCGTGAGAGTCAGAGTGCTGAGAACCCCAAATAGTGAATCAATCTTAAAGCAACCACAACGAGGGAGAACATACATCCTACTCATTCGCGAGCAGGAGAGTGACGGCTGACTTAATCTAAAAGTCTAGAAGTGAGCTAGAATTTAATAATAAAAATAACTTCAAGGAAAATGGGCACCAAAACATCGTGTCCAGAATACAGTGATTTATTCCTCTGCTTCTCTCTAACCTTCCCTCACATGCTTCTGCTTCGGAGCTTCCTGATGAATCCTCAGTTCAATCACCTCACTCACTTTAAACAGGTGAAAGTCAGGCCACAAGTGCTGCCACTTAGGCTATTTGAGACCATAATAACTGGGACCACAGGTGACCACAGGAGGCTCTCTTGGTACCAGACTCACAGCTGCACCCCCCGTGGCCATCACCATGAGCACAGGCCCATGATTCAGTGTATGAATCAACATCCAGTTTTTGTCTGGTTCAGAATCAGAAGTTAAAATAGAGCCGTCAATTCTTGTTGACACAGACAACTTCCCTCCGGGGTTCTGAACTGCTCCTGTCCAGCTCTGAATTCCATCCAATTTTCTCCTGTACATATGAAACCTTGCTTCCTGCAGACACAGTGTTTTGAAACTTGCAAATATCCAAAGGAAAGCATGTTTTAAAGCATGGATCAAGTGTCTTTCACCTTTTCATCATTCCGACAGAGTATACCCATAAGAATAAGGCGATAAACGTAAAAGCATATGTTACGAAAAAGAGTTTACAAGGCCCTTGTCACAAGAGGAGCCTAGATGCTCATCTATTGTGAAGCTTGTCACTGCGGATCTCTCAGATAACACATCCCCCTGCAAGGGGAGGGCGAATGACAAGCTGGAACCTGAAAAAGCATCACCAGAGGGCATGGCTCACCTTTTATCATCACCATCACCATCATTATGATGCTTATCACCATTGTAGACACCGAGAGAACACCACAATTGAAGTGTTTGCACAGGTAGAAAAGTTGGGCTCTTTTTTTTTCATATTTCATGAGACTTAGAATAATACATGTCTTTTACTAGAAAACCACATTCAACTCTTGTCAATTTGATTGTGGGGCTAGAATTATTTTCACCTTTGTTGTGTTACTATTTCAAGAGGGGAGCTAAATAAAAGATGACTAAAATCATACTTGTTATCATATTGTTAGCATGTTGCTAGGGTAACCTGGGTATTCAGTAGGTTGATTATACATTACTTATAGATTTTCCAACATTTTTTGCAATGTCAGAAAATAGAAACATTTCTATAACCCCTCCCTTGATGGTGTTTCTTTCTATTTCTTGGATTACATTCCCTGTTCTACTGCTCTAACCATCTTATATCTTGACTGCCAGGTTTTATCGGGTCCCTGATCTAGCTGCCAGGTTCCTGACATCACGTATTTCTGATCTAGATTTTTGTCAGCTTGTTGTTGTTCAATCGCTAAGTTCTAACTGACTCTTTGGGACCCCATGGACTGCAACATGCCAGGCCTCCCTGTGCTTCACTATCTCCCTGACTTTCCTCAAATTCATGTCCATTGAGTCAGTGATGCTATCCAACCATCTCATCTTCTGCCAGCCCCTTCTCCTGTTCTCAGTCTTTCCCAGCATCAATGTCTTTTCCAATGAATTGGCTCTCTGCATCAGGTGGCAAAAGTTTTGGAGCTTCAGCTTCAACATCAGTCCTTCCAATGAATATTTAGAATTGATTTCCTTTAGGATTGACTGCTTTGATCTCCTTGCAGTCCAAGGGACTCTCAAGAATCCTCTTCAGCTCTACAATTGGAAAGCATCAATTCTTCAGCGCTCAGCCTACTAAATTAATGTTGGCCTTTTTCCTAATCTAGGACATCTTCTTTGTCATTTCCCATGAGAAAAAAGAAAAGAAAAAAAACATAGATCTGAATTGCTGCTATTTCTAAGAGTGGTAACTAATCCAAAGAGGAGTTGTTTTCTAGATTAGAAATTTTAAAAGAAAAAATAAATTATTATTATTAAATAAATTTTGTGTGTGTCTGCGTGTGCATAAGTAAATGTGTGTGGCTCCACCGTATCCAGCAGTGATAGGATATCCATATGTGCTAGTTTCTTAGGGTGCTCAGTCTTTCAGGAATATTTGCACTTCGGTAGGGATCACCAGAATATTGAAAACACAAAGCTTTCAAAGTCCAATAATAATGAAATTTGGATTTTCAGATAGAATACCTTCTTTGTGCCAAAGAAATCATCTACCTTGACAATGTGTCTATCTGGTTGGCTTGGCCTATGCAGGCTATTTTTACAGGGTCTTGCTCTCGGCCAGGTTAGGTTACTATTATTGCAAATGTTTTGAAAACCATAAAGTCCTCCATGTGTATGAGACTTGATTTTAAATACTTACCATTATGATGTGGCAATGACTTTTTGTGAATTTGTGTTACACATTTTGAATGAGATGGTTTGGGCTTAATATGCCTTGTAGAATCCATATATCTGCATCCCCAAGAGGAGACTCTTCTGGCTGTTATCATCAGAGCACGAGAAGGCAGGGATCACCTGGGTCATAAAGTATCCCTGGAACTCAGCAAGACCGCTCAGCTTCTGCCCACTGCATGGCCATCTTTGTAGGGACACCAGGAATGATTCCTTAGGTGACAGAATTAACTCTGTAACTGAAGGTACACTCGCATGTGGGCAGGGCACTGGCTCTATGCCACTGTCTTCCAGGGCCTTGTTGGCAAAATATTTCTTTCACTTATCTCAAATTTTATTTTTTGAGTACAAATAAATATTTTTTTAATATTCAAAAACATTCATTCTTGGTTGCAATACTGTCAGCAATAACTAAGTTTTAGAATACCAGAGTTGTCTCTTTTCCTTAAACCTAGAATATTCTTTAATAATTTATTTTTTCTTTTAAAATTTCTAATCTAGAAAACAACTCCTCTTTGGATTAGTTACCACTCTTAGAAATAGCAGCAATTCAGATCTATGTTTTTTTTCTTTTCCTTTTTCTCATGGAACTTTTCAGAAAGTCAAGAATGCACACATTATGGGATGTAACACAGAGGGGTGTCAGAGCAACTTTTGGCTTTAGGGACTCATGGTCACACATGGTAAGACATTCAAATTCACATTCCTCCTCTCATCCACACCCTGCAAAGACCCCCATTTGTCCCTCCGGAAGAAAGAGAGGCGTTAGACACCACAGCATGTTGGCCTGGCTATTCTGCTTTGAGGTCTCCAGGGAGGCTTCCTTCAAGAGACTTTCAGGAGCTCAGATTCCTGCTTCCACAAACGCTTCTCCCACTTGCTGACCACATAATCCTGAGGTTTTGCACGGATGTCCTGACACATAGCTTTTTCATTTATAAACTGAAAAAAATAGGAGACAATCTGCCCTGCAGTACGTACCACCACTGGGGTTCTCCTGAGTGGATGTGGAGACTGAGTTTGGCATCTGGGATGTTTCCTGGAGCTGAACATCTGTCAGGGAGCAGGACTGGTCAGAGAGAGAAGGGAACCTCACTGACGGCCAGATAAGGCTTCTCTATGTCTACAGAGACTGAGAAGGAAATGGCAACCCACTCCTATATTCTTGCCTAGAGAATCCCGTGGACAGAGGAGCCTGGTGGGCTGTTGTCCATAGGGTCGCATAGAGTTGGACACGACTGAAGTGGCTTTGCATGCATGCATGCATTGGAGAAGGAAATGACAACCCACTCCTATATTCTTGCCTAGAGAATCCTCTGGACAGAGGAGCCTGGTGGGCTGCTGTCCATGGGGTTGCACAAAGTCAGACACGGCTGAAGTGACTTAGCAGCAGCAGCAGCAGCAGCATGCCTACAGGGAACTTGGTGGCAGACATCATGCGTAGAGTTCTCCCTAAGTGACTTGGGCGTTTATACCCTCTGCAGCCAGGCCTTGGGTGTAGGTGCCCCTGTGAACCCGTGCCTTGGACAAAGCAGTGCTGGGCAACTGAGGAAAACCCCAAGGGAGCTGGCAACCAGCTGGTCCCTCGCAGGAGGGCTCTGGGAGGCACGCCCTGTCCTACAATAAGAGGAGGTGATATGGGGAATGACTTTGCTCTTGAAATGCAAAAATCTTTCTTGATTCTTTCTGTAAAAATTTGTTGTTTTCCTTATTTTATATCAAGAAATAATGAGCTAGGACGTGGAAGCAACCTAGATGGCCATCAGCAGACAAATGGATAAGAAAGCTGTGGTACATATACACAATGGAGTATTACTCAGCCATTAAAAAGAATACATTTGAATCATTTCTAACGAGGTGGATGAAACTGGAGCCAATTATACAGAGTGAAGTAAGACAGAAAGAAAAACTCCAATACAGTATACTAACACATATATATGGAATTTAGAAAGATGGTAATGATGACCCTGTATGTGAGACAGCAAAAGAGACATAGATGTAAAGAATAGACTTTTGGACTCTGAGGGAGAGGGAGAGGGTGGGATGATTTGGGAGAATGGCATTGAAACATGTATACTATCATGTAAGAAACGAATCGCTAGTCTAGGTT
>SJYX01023749.1:814047-831967 GCA_006410675.1 Oreotragus oreotragus
TGATTCATTTTTCTTCTTCCATGGAGGGAAGTCCTATTGGATTCCTTTCATTAGTTTTCTGTTTATGTACCTTGCGTATGTTTTCTTAGATTTATGCATAAGGATTTCATTATTTACAGATGCTATACATGGAATTCTTTTCTAAATTTTGGTTTCCAAATAGCTTTCTGCCAAATAAATAAAAATCAATACTCTGGCTTTTTCATAAAGTTCTCCTTTAAAAAATATTGTTCGCAGAAGTAAATGCTGAGGTCAGTGATACAGTTCACTTACTTCCTGGTGCTTTTCCTTATCTTATTGCAAACCTGGAAGAAGTGTCTTGTTGAACATATTTTGGAAAATGCTTATTTGAAGTAAAAAATTTTAGTTATTATTAGTCTGTTGCATCAATTAATCTTCATAATAGTTACATAAGGGGTGTTTGTTTATTTTATAGTGTATGAGAAAATGGTGACCCAGAAAGCGTAAATATAAAATTTTTCAAGTCCCATGGGTGAATAAAGTCCTTGAATGAAACATTACAAAATAAAGATTGGAAAGATAATTTGGACTGGGATCAGAGTAACTTTACTGGTTTTTCTGTTTGTTTTGTGTCATTATTTGAAGGAAAGAAATAGCTCTGCTAGTTAAAAACTGTATAAAAATACTGAGAATGTGAAGCTTTGAACAGCATGGTGGTTAGGGGCTAACTCTCTGAGTAGCTGAATATCTCCTGTAACTTCACAACTGTCCTCTTGTATCTGTGTTTCTGCATCCGGGCATTCAACCTACCCTGGATCAGACAGTACTATAGCATGGACTTACTGAAAAATCCATGTGGAAGCAGAGGTTGTCCAAGGGTGAATTGTAACTAAATTATAATAGATTTGATTACACTGAATTATAACCAAATAGACCAATATGTACATTTATTTGTCAATCAAGCATAACTTGTGTTAATAAAATTTGTTGAACTTGTTGACCTTTGGAGACTATTAATCTTAAGAGGTTAAAAAAAAACTATATATAAAAATGATACCTTGTTAAAACAAATTCCACATTCTCATTTCATAAATGTTAAGCCAGACTATGTGTCATATATAGCATCTCAATATGGAAATTCAAAAATAGATTGCACGATCTGTACCCTAAATAAATTCCTGATTTTAATGCATGAATAAGCTGGGTTTCTTGTTACTTGAATTTCACAGGTGATGAAGCCAAACAATAAGAGGTTGTAGAGTGTGATATGGAAACTATGTAAAAAAATAACAGAGAAACACAGAGAAGGTTCTGTTAATTAACCACAAATATGTATGTATGATTAAGAGGATGGGAAATCTATACTAAATAAAATATACTTGCTCTGGTACTTTATAAAAGGCTGGGAGAAAAATAAGTTTTTTTGTAAGATGGGAAAACACAACAAATTGTGAAAAATTCTTGAAGAGATGGAAATACCAGACCACCTGGCCTGCCTCCTGAGAAATCTGCATGCAGGTCAGGAAGCAACAGTTAGAACTGGACATGGAGCAACAGACTGGTTCCAAATTGGGAAAGAAGCACGTCAAGGCTGTATACTGTCAACCTGTCTATTTAACTTATATGCAAAGTACATCATGAGAAACGCTGGGCTGGATGAAGCACAAGTTGGAATCAAGATTGCTGGGAGAAATATCAATAACCTCAGATATGCAGATGACACCACCCTTATGGCAGAAAGTGAATAACTAAAGACCCTCTTGATGAAAGTGAAAGAGGAGAGTGATAAAGTGGGCTTAAAACTCAATATTCAGAAAGCTAAGATCATGTCATCCAGTCCCATCACTTCATGGCAAATAGATGGAGAGACAGTGGCAACAGTGGCAGACTTTATTTTCTTGGGCTCCAAAATCACTGCAGATGGTGACTGCAGCCATGAAATTAAAAGACGCTTACTCCTTGGAAGAAGAGTTATGACCAACCAGCATATTAAAAAGCAGAGACATAACTTCGCCAACAAAGGTCCACCTAGTCAAGTGAAAGTGAAGTGAAGTCGCTCAGTCGTGTCCAACTCTTTGCGACCCCATGGACTGTAGCCTACCAGGATTTTCCATCCATGGGATTCTCCAGGCAAGAATACTGGAGTGGGTTACCATTTCCTTCTCCAGGGCATCTTCCCGACCCAGGGATAGAACCCGGGTCTTCTGCATTGGCGGCAGACGCTTTAACATCTGAGCCACCAGGGAAGCAAGCTCTGGTTTTTCCAGTAGTCATGTATGGATGTGAGAGAAAGCTGAGGGCCGAAGAATTGATGCTTTTGAACTGTGGTGTTGGAGAAGACTCTTGAGAGTCCCTTGGACTTCAAGGAGATCTAGCCAGTCAATCCTAAAGGAAATCAGTCCTGAATACTCATTAGAAGGACTACTGCTAAAGCTGAAGCTCCAATCCTTTGGCCACCTGATGCGAAGAGCTGACTCATTTGAAAAGACCCTGATGCTGGAAAAGATTGAAGGCAGGAGGAGAAGGGGACAACAGAGGATGAAATGGTTGGATGGCATCACCGACTCAATGGACATGAGTTTGAGTACACTCTGGGAGTTGGTGATGCTACAGTCCATGGGGTCGCGGAGAGTCAGACATGACTGATTGAACTGAACTACTAAACTGAATGGCTAGAGATATGGAGAACAGTCAGAAATCCACTGCACTGTTCTTGGCACACAGAAGCCACACAATAAAACAAAAGTAAAAGCCCACAGGCAGTCTGCTAGGATATGTTGTTCAGTCATTAAGTCGTCTCCCACTCTTTGTGACCCCATGGACTGCAGCACACCAGGCTTCCCTGTCCCCTAGCATCTCCCAGAGTTGGTTCAAAGTCATATCCATTGAGTCAGTGATTCCATCCAACCATCTCATCCTTTGTCCCCCACCTTCTCCTTCTGACCTCAATCTTCCCCAGAATCAGGATCTTTTCCAATGAATTGGCTCTTTGCATCAGGTGGCCCAAGTTTTGGAGCTTAACTTCAGCATCAGTCCTTCCAGTGAATATTCAGGGTTGATTTCCTTTAGGATTGCTGTCCAAGGGACTCTCAAGTGTCCTCTTCAGCACCACAGTTTGAATTAAGAGACTTCCCCAGGACTTTGCATACTATTTTCATACTTCCAGCATCTCCTTCAACATCTGACAAACAGTTGGTGCTTAATTAATGCTTTCAGAATGAATGCTGGATACAGTAAATCCAGGGTGCCCAACCTTTCTAGCACTAGGGATTGGTTTCATGGAGGACAATTTTTCCATGGACAAGGGGGTGAATGTGATGGTTTTAGGATGATTCAAGCACATTACATTTATTGTGCACTTAATTTCTATTATTATTATATCAGAGCTGTTCCACAACATCAAGCATTAGATCCTGGAGGATGGGGACTTCTGACATGTGATAGACAGGTTTCTCGATCAAACTAGGAACTAGAAGTGACCTAAAAAGACAGGAATTTTATTATAGGAAATGTGACCTCACACATTCAGCTTCTCCAGAATAGCTTGACTCCATGGTTGATGAATTTGGTGGCTCAGTAATAACCTTTTCAGAGTTCCTTTGGTCTTTTTACTCTTCCACTGTCCATGTACTACCTTTTACCCTCGAGTTTTTCTCTCACTGCTACAGAATTGTTGTAACACCTCCTGGAAATTAACTTTCACCCAGCAATGCCTGAAACAAGAGAAGGTGTTCCTGTGTATTTTCTGCCGTAACAGCAAACTGTTCTTGGAATCAATATCGCCTCTTTCATTGCCAAGAATTTTCTCTGATTTGCTGTTGAGTGGACACTATGGCCTGGATATTTGTGCACACTGCCTCTGATCCCGGTTTATATGTTAAAACCTAAACCCCAGTGTGAAGGTTCCAAGGGATGAGGCTTTTGGGAGGTGATTAGGATATGAGGGTAGACCCCTTCTTAATGAGATTAGTGCTCTTATAAAAGAGACCCCATAGAGCTCCCTCGTACTTTCAGCCATGTAAGGACTCAACAAATCTGAAACCCAGGAGGTAGCCCTAACTCAGTCAAGCTGGCGCCCTGATCTCAGACTTTCAGCAGGCAAAATTGTGACAAATAGCTGTCTGTGTTTATAAGTCACTTGGTCTTTGGTATTTTGCTCAGTTGTGTCTGACTCTTTGAAACCCCATGGACTGAAGCCCACCAGGCTCCTCTGTCCACGGGATTCTCCAGGCGAAAACACTGGAGAGGGTATCTTCCCCACCCCAGGGACCAAAACTGTGTCTCTTGCATCTCCTGTATTGGCAGGCGGATTCTTTACCATTAGCTCCACCTGAGAAGCCCTGCTGTTTGGAGTAGCCACTTCTATTAATTACCTTAGTAGAATTTTCTGGGTAACTTCCTGCAGCTTTTATATCAGCACTTGCTGTTTCACTTCATACTTTGATGTTGTAAAGACACATTTTTCCCTTAAACCTTATGAACCACCCTCTGCTAGCTTAAGATGTCTTTTTAATTTTTCCTGCAGTTTCCTCACCTCTCAGCCTTCATGGAATTGAAGAGAGTTAAGGCCTTACTCAAACTTCTCCAAGCCAGGCTTCAACAATACATGAACCATGAAATTCCAGATGTTCAAGTTAGTTTTAGAAAGGGCAGAAGAATCAGAGATCATATTGTGAATATCCACTGGATCATCAGAAAAGCAAGGGAGTTCCAGAAAAACATCTATTTCTGCTTTATTGACTATGCCAAAACCTTTGACTGTGTGGATCACAATAAACTATGGAAAATTCTGAAAGAGATGGAAATGCCAGACCACCTGACCTGACTCTTAGAAACCTGTATGCAGGTCAGGAAGCAACAGTTAGAACTGGACATGGAACAACAGACTGGTTCCAAATAGGAAAAGGAGTGTGCCAAGGCTGTATATTGTAACCCTGCTTATTTAACTTATATGCAGAGTACATCACAAGAAATGCTGGGCTGGATGAAGCACAAGTTGGAATTAAGATTGCCGGAAGAAATGTCAATAAACTCAGATATACAGATGACACCACCCTTATAGCACAAAGTGAAGAGGAACTAAAAAGCCTCTTGATGAAAGTGAAAGAGGAGAGTGAAGAAGTTGGCTTAAAACTCAACATTCAGAAAACTAAGATCATGGCATCTGGTCTCATCACTTCATGACAAATAGATGGGGAAAGAGTGGAAACAGTGTCAGACTTTATTTTTTTGGTCTCCAAAATCACTGCACATGGTGATTGCAGCTATGAAATTAAAAGACGCTTACTCCTTGGAAGGAAAGTTATGACCAACCTAGCACACATATTAAAAAGTAGAGACATTACTTTGCCCTCAAAAGTCCGTCTCATCAAGGTTATGGTTTTTCCAGTAGTTATATATGGATGTGAGAGTTGGATTATAAAGAAAGCTGAGCACCGAAGAATTGATGCTTTTGACCTGTGGTGTTGGAGAAGACTCTTGAGAGTCCCTTGGACTGCAAGGAGATCCAGCAAATCCATCTTAAAGGAAATCAGTCTTGGGTGTTCATTGGAAGGACTGATGTTGAAGCTGAAACTCCAATACTTTGGCCACCTGATGCAAAGAGATGACATTTGAAAAGACCCTGATGCTGGGAAACATTGAAGGCAGGAGGTGAAGGGAATGACAGAGCATGAGGTGATTGCATGGCATCACCAGCTCAATGGACATTGAGTTTGGATAAACTCCAGGAGTTGGTGATGGACAGGGAGGCCTGGCGTGCTGCAGTCCATGTGGTTGCAAAGAGTCGGACATGACTGAGCAACTGAACTGAAGTGAACTGAACTGAAGGCTTTGCTCTGGATGAGGCTTTGGCTTAAGGGAATGTTGTGTCTGGTTTGATGTTCCATCCAGGACACTCAAATTTTCTCATATCAGTAATACACTTGGTTGGCTTTCTTACCATCCCTGTGTTCACTGAAGTAGCGCTTTTCATTTCCTTCAAGAACTTTTCCTTTGCATTCACTGCTTAGCTTTTTGGCACAAGAGGCCTAGCTTTTGGCCTGTCTTGGCTTTTGACAAGCCTTCATCACTACTGATCTCCAGAACCAAAGAGCTCAGGATTTCAGAGTCACCTCTGTGTCTGTTTCCTAGATGGTTAATTTTTGGCATATTACTTAAATTCTCTGTTTCAAATTTCTCTTCCATGAAAAAGCATATCAACCTCATTCTAAATTATTAAAATTAAATAAATAATAAGTTAGGTTTCAAACAGCAGGAGGTTAAAATCTAATAGATCCATTTTTCTTAACTTTTAATATATAAACACATGAAACACATAAAGATTTTTGTCCTAAATTATTTCATAATCCTTAAACAACAAATTCCAAAATGTTTTCCTTCATTTACAATTGTATTTTCTTTTTTGATTCTATGAGTTATTTATTAAAACTGGCTGTAATGAGTAAGACAGAATGTCATCTCGGACAATTATAATTTCTGAACCTGAGTTTAAATGGGCTTCACGGTCACCAGGGTAGCCGGCTGTTTGACAGGAGAGGACAAGAGAGGACCTCTAGGGGCGTGTGGTCTGCCTCTTCTCCAGGAACAGTCCTTAGGAATAATAATGATACAGAAGAAGTGTTTCCCCTCACATGTTTGCCAGGGCCACAGTCACGGTCACCTTACATGTAGTGTAAGTCTATCTTGCAGGCATTAAACTTCAAATTATTAGCAACAGTTTTTTTCTCCAACTTTATATTTTGAAATTTTCAAACATCAAGAAAAACTGAGGAACAAAAAGTCCAATGAACAAAAAGTAAAGATGTCTATGACTTAGACTCAAATATTTGGCCACATCTGTTCTATCTATTGATCTATTTATGTATTTCTTTTCCTGCTGAATCATTTGAAATTGTTGACAGTCCAGATCTACAAATAAAATAGTTGCTTACAGTAATCCCATTATCATTCTTTTTAAAAATTTATTTATAGGTTAATTGATGGATATTTGCTTTACAGAATTTTGTTGCTTTCTGCCAAACATCAACATGAATCTTAAATCATGGAATACTAGGAATAATTATTTTACAATGTACGATATCCAGACCTATTCAAATGTTTCTAATTATATGAAATTATATTTCACGCCTGTTTTAATATTTATAAGCAAGTGTCCACCTAAATTTCATTTGTAGCATTTGATTTTTATTTCTCTTTAGAGAATAAACCTAGAATATCCCCCATCTTTATTTATCATTATAGTTTATTTTGCTTGACAAAGACACACAGGGAAAGCGAGGTGATGCTGAAGACAGAAATTGGACAGAGGCAGCTGCGAACCAGGGGATGCCGAGAAAGGCAATAGCCACCAGAGCGAGGAGGAGAGAAGCAAGAATTACCTGGCAGGTGTCAGAGGGTCCGACCCTTGCCGGCACCTTGATTCCAGGTACCTGTTGATGACATTTTGTCACAGCAGCTCTAGGAAACTACTGCTGTAAGCCGACAATGCTGTGTATGTGAAACTGGACCACATTTCAGGGCACTTGTTTTTAGAGGTCTCACTATTTGCTATGCTAAGCTCGATAAAAGACAGTACTTTGCCAACAAAGTCCATCTAGTCAAAGTTATGGTTTTTCCAATAGTCATGTATGGATGTGAGAGTTGGACTATAAAGAAAGCTGAGTGCCAAAAAACTGATGCTTTTGAACTGTGGTGTTGGAGAAGACTCTTGAGAGTCCCTTGGACTGCAAGGAGAACAAACCAGTCCATCTTAAAGGAGATCAGTCCTGAATATTCATTGGAAGGACTGATGCAAAGAGCTGACTCAGTAGAAAAGACCCTGATGCTGGGAAAGATTGAAAGCAGGAGCAGAAGGGGATGACAGTAGATAAGATGGTTGGATGGCATCACCGACCTGATGGATATGAGTTTGAGTAAACTCTGGGAGTTGGTGATGGACGGGGAAGCCTGGCATGTTGTGGTCTATGGAGTCACAAAGAGTTGGACGTGACTGAATGACTGAACTGAAATGAAGCTTGATAAACTGGTCTAAGTTGCATTGCTCCATTGCTGTTTGCTTTTGTTTCTTCTTGCTTTTCAATTGACAAGTGATTACTGGGACTAACCTCAGCACTTTGGAAGTATCCTCCTCAACAAACCGTCACGGTATGACTTTAGCATCCATTAATGATTGATGATCCTTGACTGAGTCAATTATTTTCTTCTTGGTTGAAACATGGTGTTTTCTAATTCCTTCCATATTTGTTGAATCGTTCTTTGTGAAAACAGAGATTTTCCCCCATGAACTGAGAATGAATCACTGTGAGTCTGCCTAAAAAAGCAGGAAAAACATTTAGTTGTCACCAATAATGAGGCCAAACAATGTGCCCCCTCTACCCACACCAATCTCACATCGCCATGGACACATGGATTTTTATTGATTCAGTGTGGTACAATAAACTACAGTGAGTGCTCATTTTTTATGCTGTAATTATCCCATATTTGGCCAATAAGAGGAATCTCAGAATAACTTCTCTGTCTTCTACACATACCCTCCTTGGTCTTGGGGCCCTTGTTGCTTTCTGGCACAAGTCGTTTCAGACTATCATTGCCCTTCCTTGCCCTAGAATTTCTCCAAGTGTTTCTTACTTCCTTTGTTGGAAAATGGTATTTGGAAACAACTGTTTAGAGATTCAATTGGTTCCCACTACTTCAAAGGTTTATTTATTTCTTTTAGGTCCTATGATAGAACAAGAAAGTTACATTTTATGAAAGAACCTGAGCTTATAGTCTTATTTCAATTCTAATTTAACATTTCAGGATATTTTCTTAACTTCTCTGATGTTAAGTCTGTATCTGTTTTTCTCTTTGACACTGAAAGTGTTATATGAGATAGCTTGCCATTCGTTCTAGCTTATTCTTGTGGTTTTCCAGATACATTTATATTTCTATCACAGTAGTTTTACACATTTAATTTTATTTTTATATTTTAACCTTGTTTTTTTAACCATTATAATGATCTTTTTTTCTTATGTTTTCAACCTTGTAATGAAAGATATATTTTCATGCTGAAAAATTAAATTTAAAAAGCTTTAACCCTATCTTTGTATTTGAAAATAGACACTAAGACCCTTCCAAATGATGTAATTTTTCCTGAACAGAAACAAAAGTAAGTGAACATACAGAATACGCCCTTTTCTTGGATCTGAAATACAAATGATCTTTAATCCAACGTCTAGAAGCAAAAACAATTGCTTTCTGCTGAAGAAAGTCATTGTTTTCCCTCCTTATGGGTGAAATGGGAGAGGAAGAAGAGAGCAAAGATATTTAAAAGTAATAAACTGTGAGTGCAGAGAAAATGACTTAGTTCCCTGCGGTGTATTCAGTGAATTATACAGTAAACTTTCATTTGCAGGAAACATATTATCTTTTACACAGTGCTGCAATCTCAAGAGGTGGTTATAAGGCATTATTTTATATGCTTTTCACTTTGTTGTTTCTCGGTTTCAGCTTAGAGGATTGGTTTGTCTGTGACACATCATGGCAAATTAATAGGTACAGATAAAACCTTCCATAAATATTCATTATATCTCATTACTGCAAATTAATGAGATATTTTAAAATTAAGCCTTGTCGCATTTGCTGCTGATAATCTTGTTTTAATACATGATGTGAAGCTCAGAGTTAAATTATGATCATGAAAACGATTGAGCTCATTGGGAGAAACTTTTAGATAGGCTTTTAAAGTAACAATTTGGATAAAGGCTGACTATTACTATATCTGATTTTAGAAATGACGGGAAATTCTCTTTATGTCTATGTACATCCAATATTCCATGATAACACTTTAACTTTTCTCATATAGTAGTGCAAAGCAATTTATTTGTAGGGTATATAATGCATTTCAACAATTCAGAAAAGAAGTCTGCTTAGAAGTACATGCCGTGATAAATCAGCATGTAGAACTAAATACGGTATTTTTCTGTTCAAATAAAGTTTTCATTTTTATTTCACATCTGCATTAGGAACCTCAGTAAATACCTGAGGATTTTTCAAGAAAATATATGCATGCAGTTTAGGATACATTATGTTTTTAATCTTTATTACACATAGTGATAATTTCTTTCCACTTATAATATTACTTCCTTGAACATATCTTCTTTTCTTTTTTTGACTGGCCTTGATAGAGGTTTGTCAATTTTATTACACTTTCAAAACAATTAACCCAGTCTAGTGAATCCTCTGAATTGCATCTTTGTTTTCTATTTTATGAATCTCTGCTTTCATGCTTATTACTTCCTTTCTCCTACATCTCTGAGTTTGCTCTGTCGCTATTTTCCTTACTTTCTGCACTGAATGCTTGCCCTATGAGTTTCCAGCCTTTCTTATTCCCAGTATAAACATGTACATTTCCAATATTCTCATAAGATCCTCACTAGGAGGTAGGCTGGAGAAGGCGATGGCACCCCACTCCAGCACCATTGCCTGGAAAACTCCATGGGCAGAGGAGCCTGGTGGGCTGCAGTCCATGGGGTCGCTACGAGTTGGATGTGACTGAGCGACTGCACTTTCACTTTTCACTTTCCTGCATTGGAGAAGGAAATGGCAACCCACTCCAGTGTTCTTGCCTGGAGAATTCCAGGGACAGGGGAGCCTGGTGGGCTGCCGTCTATGGGGTCGCACAGAGTTGGACATGACTGAAGTGACTTAGCAGCAGCAGCAGGAGGATTTTAGTAGGTGACACCTATATTATTATTGTTATTATAGCTATTTTATAATGTTGATTATTTCACATGTAACATGCTATTTAGAAGTCTGCTGTTAAGCTTCTGAGTTTATATTTTAAAGCTGCAATTCTTAAAATGTGCTTCTTGGACCAACAATATCGCATCATCTGGAAACTTGCTGGAAATGCAATCATTGACTGCATCGAATCTTGGGTGGAGGGGACAGAAATTTAGATGTAAAAAGCCCTCCACGAGAGCCTGAAGTATGTTGAAGAATTTTTATGTCACTTATTTTAAAAGTCATTGTTTGAAGTTGGAATGTGTAGTCTGAATGGGGTTAATTTTTATTGAAGTGTAATTTAGTAAATTTTAAAAAGCATATGTATAAGCCTAAATCTGAGCTTACCTGGTGGCTCAGTGGTGAAGAATCTGCCTTTCAAAGCAGGGGATGTTGGTTACATCCTTGGATGGGGAAGATCCCCTGGAGAAGGAAATGGCAACCCACTCCAGTGTTCTTGCATGGAAAATCTAAAGGACAGAGGGGCCTGGTGGGGTACACTCCATGGTGTCGCAAAAGGGTCAGACACTACTTAGTGACTAAGCAACAGCAATATCTATGTTTTATTTTGGTAATTACAATACATTTGTAAATATAAAATAAGTAAAATACATTAGTAACTGAAGAAAACTATAAAACATATATGGTGTTTATTGTGTTCATTTTGGTAGAAATTCAAAGTATATGCCTAATCTTAGTCTACCTTCCCTTTTTCTCCCTATAACATAAGAAGTCTCTCCAATGAGAGTCTTCTTATCTTTGAGCTTCTAAATATAGTCCTTTCAGAAATGATGTACATATATAATATTTATATATGTACATACACATTATATATAATGTATATATATTAGAGTTATATATTAAAACTTCTAGGAGAAAGTTATGATATCCAGATTTGTCAACCGAGCTTGTACAGAGTTGTAGCTATTAAATAAAACACTGCTGACTGGAAAAACACTGCTTTCTTAATTCAGTGCTATTGGTCTAAACTGTACAGATTATTTTCAAGAAATTTTTAATTCCTGATGTCCCAGGACCTCACTTAAATATTTTTAGGCAGTTGTTTTTGAAATGAGCTTTTTTCAAAGCCTTATCCCTGCTGCTTATGATTGCAAAATACTCTAACAGAGACTAAAAAACTTTGTTCAAGCATTAGCTGAAGGTTTACTCTTTACCAAGTTTAAAACATATTTAAACCTAATAGGCATTCCTAATCAAGCGTTGGAATGAAGTAGTGTACAAGACACAGGCTTTGGAATCAGAAAAGCTGGATTCTGGTGAAAACTTTACTAGTCACTAAGTATCTCCCATTAGGTTTGTAGTCTTGGGGTAAGTATGGGACAGGATGATGCCACAGGTGTGCCCCCTCACTCTGGGCACCTACATCACACCATCCCAGACTCACTTACTCACCTGCACAGATGGGACCATCAGCCTCCACCTCCTGCCTGTCAATTTACAGGGTTCACCTGATACTCCTTGTATTTATTTTTCTTCACTCTTCTTTGGAATGGTAAGCTTTGAATTTTAGAATAGGTTTTGCCATGTGTGCCTTTCATTTGATTTTATGAAAGTGAAACCACAGCTGGTTGGAGTCAGGATCAGTATGAGAATCCACTCTCAGATTTAAGTCTGCTGGGCTCTTGCTGCGTTAGAGTTGCCTATGATGACATGAGACAGATTCTCTTGCTCACCTGGCTGACATGCTCTGTTGAGATTTGGGGACCTCCATTTACACTTCTCCCTAAGATTATACATATTCTGCTCATCCTGAGAAAAAAGAGCGGAAATTTTTGTTTAAGTTTAGAACAAAGAATGATTGTTGGGGAAGAGGAATGAGAGAAATGTAATTATACCTGCTTGGTATAATAAGAATATTTTCTCACACTGGTGGTGGGACCTGTCCATACTGGGAAATGTGGACACCTTGAATACTTTGTGCTCCATAGGAATTGAAAGACAGCCTTTCAAATTATTTCCAGTTGCATCAAAGGCCAAATACAGGTTAGTGAAGACGGCTTCCTGTTAATATAAACTTATAAATAGTAGAAATTATTTGGTATTTTTTTTAATGTCTAGAGTTATTGAGCCCTTTATCTTGGTTCCTCTTGCTAGTTATGTCTATCAAGGTTTAAAGCAGAGTCTTCCCAGATTAAAATTTAATTCATATTTTTCAGGGTTGGCGTATCTGCTAGCCTACACAGTTTGCTTTTCCTTCAAGGCAGTGAACAAGATTTAAAAATTAAAAAAATAGTCTTCATAGAAAATAAATAAAGGGCTCCATAGATCTAGTGGTCCTTACTGCTGCTGCTGTTGCTGTTGCTGCTAAGTCATTTCAGTTGTGTCCGACTCTGTGCGATCCCAGAGACAGCAGCCCACCAGGCTCCCCCATCTCTGGGATTCTCCAGGCAAGAATACTGGAGTGGGTTGCCATTTCCTTCTCCAATGCATGAAAGTGAAAAGTGAAAATGAAGTCGCTCAGTTGTGTTCGACTCTTTGCAACCCCACGGACTGCAGCCTACCAGGCTCCTCCACCAATGGGATTTTCCAGGCAAGAGTACTGAAGTGGGGTGCCATTGCCTTCTCCACTAGTGGTCCCTACAAAATGTTATTTAATCTTATGCATGTAAATCAGGGCTTCCCTCATAGCTTAGTTGATAAAGAAGCCACCTGCAATGCAGGAGCCCCTGGTCCAATTCCTGGGTCAGGCAGATCTGCTTCAGAAACATTAAATTTTCCTTAAAATACAGATCTTTTTTAACTGAGAAAGCAAAGGTGTTGCAAAAAATGCCTCAAGGGTTTTGTCAAACCAAGAGATATTTGAAAGTTATTTTCAGCACTTGCTAACCAGTTGCTCTTCTCAGATACAGTGATAATAAACTATAACAGCATTTCGACATTTCTGATTTGTGAAGAGAGGAGAAATTGAAAGGTAAGAAAAATAAAGCATACTGGCTGGGTAAGAGTAAAAAGCAGGCTACTCAAATCTCAAACGATCTTGGTTTCACTTGGCAAATTTAGTGATTTGAGTTTTATTTCATTTCTCTTAACAGTGGGGAGCAGAGCTCCACAAGATTATTCACTAAAAGAACTACCATGACTTCCCAGCACTTTCTTGTGACTCTACTAATTATCCTACATTATTTTCCAAACTTACTGCCATCTCTTGATTGAATGTAGTCTAACTGGGAGTGAAATGAAGTGAAGTCGTTCAGTTGTGTCTGACTCTTTGTGACCCCATGGACTGTATCCCACCAGGCTCCTCCGTCCATGGGATTTTCCAGGCAAGAATACTGGAGTGGGTTGCCATTTCCTTCTCCAGAACATCTTCCCAACCCAGAGATTGAACCCTGGTCTCCCGCATTGCATGCAGATGCTTCACCATCTGAGCCACCAGGGAAGTCAGTAACTGGGAGAGTACAGCAATATTCAGACATTTGACCAGCATTTTCTGAAATGAGGGTTTACTAACACATGGCATCCGGCCCCATCACTTTATGGCAAATTGAAGGGGAAAAGGTAGAAACAGTGACAGATTTTATTTGGGGAGGGCTCCAAAATCACTGCAGATGGTGATTGCAGCCATGAAATTAAAAGACACTTGCTCCTTGGAAGAAAAGCCACGGCAAGCCTAAAGAGCATATTAAAAAGCAGAGACATTACTTTGCCAACAAAGGTACATCGAGTCAAAGTTATGGTTTCTCCAGTAGTCAAGTACAGATGTGAGAGTTAGACCATAAAGAAGGCTGAGAGCCAAAGAACTGATGCTTTTGAAGAAGACTGGTTTTGGACAAGACTCTTGAGAGTCCCTTGGACTGCAAGGAGATTAAAACAGTCGGGTTTAATCAAGGAGATTAAGCCAATCCTAAAGGAGATCAGTCCTGAATATTCACTGGAAGGAGTGATGCTGAAGCTGAAACTCCAATACTTCAGCCATGTGATGCTAGGAGCTGACTCATTAGAAAAGACCCTGATGCTGAGGATGATTGAAGGCAGGAGACGAAAGGTGCGACAGAGGATGAGATGGTTGGATGGCATCACTGGCTCAACGGATATGAGTCTGAGCAAGCTCCAGGAGATAGTGAAGGACAGGAGTGCTCCAGTCCATGGGACTGCAAAGAGTCGGACACGACTTAGCAACTGAACAACGGTAACAACATACTGAGATGTGGCGATTTGGAGAAACGAAAGGTGCGACAGAGGATGAGATGGTTGGATGGCATCACTGGCTCAACGGATATGAGTCTGAGCAAGCTCCAGGAGATAGTGAAGGACAGGAGTGCTCCAGTCCATGGGACTGCAAAGAGTCGGACACGACTTAGCAACTGAACAACGGTAACAACATACTGAGATGTGGCGATTTGGAGAACTACAAGGAATAAACAAGGAAAAATATGGCTATTTCATTTCTGTGTGTGAATAGGTTTGGGGGTCAAAGCCTTTGAG
Source organism: Oreotragus oreotragus (assembly GCA_006410675.1). Classification (NCBI taxonomy): domain Eukaryota; kingdom Metazoa; phylum Chordata; class Mammalia; order Artiodactyla; family Bovidae; genus Oreotragus; species Oreotragus oreotragus. Next base: position 829,219 of record SJYX01023749.1, read on the forward strand.
GAAATATAAGCAGAAATGAGATATAGCAATATCTTTTAAAAATGAGTCAATTTGGAAGTTGCAGCTGAGTTTCGTAGAAACACCTGATGTTACTAGTGCATTTTATTAATGTGTGATTTTATTAATGCATATGTTGCCAAGAAATTTCATTTCCACTGTTTTCTTTGTGCCTCAGGCCTCATAACCCTGAAGGGGATTGGACTATTTTCTAGATGCTCTTTGCATGCTACTCCTTGCTTTAGATTCTGGGCCTGGTAAATTGTGGGAGACGTCTCTGTGGACACCCCATAGCATTTACTTGTTTGATGAACACAAGCAAGAACAATATTTCCAACAGCTCCTAAAGAAAATTTCTGAGTACACTCTTTATGAATCATTCTTTTAATCCTTAATATTTAGTTCACATATTATTTTTCCAATATTTTAGCTAGTGGATACATTTTGGATTCATATAGAATTTCTGTTATAATGTTCAAGACATAGTTATCAAAGTCAGATATATCTGAGTTTAGGGCCTGGCTCAACTATACTAACTATATGGCAATTTCCTTATTCTTACAAGGAGTTACATGTATTTGTTTTCCACAACTGTTGTGAGATGGCAGTAAAATGCAATAAAATTTGCAGTACACAGTTACCATTAGAATTTCATCAGGTTATGTTTAGGAAATATACACATATATACTGATATGTAAATACATATACTATGTATATTTTTTGTTTCCCATATGAAAGCAGGTTATAATACTACAAAGCTTTCCACTGCTAAATAGCAAGGTTTCCCTCTCTTCCAATTCCCAATAAATTTTTTTTAACTCTCTTTTAAATCATCACCAAGGGCATCCTAGACGGATACCAAGATTGCCCTAACAGTTCGTGCAGCCTCTCCCTATTTCTGCCTGCCATTTAGTCCTGAAGAAACAGCCATATTCTTAGATTTTTGCCATGGCAGTATTCCATACCTTGTATCAAAATCTTTCTTAAATAGATAAGAAACAAAGACTTACTGTATAGCACAGAGAAGTAAATTCAATATCTTGTTATTAACCCATAATGAAAAAGAATCTGAGAAGTAACATGTGTATGCATGTTCAGTTGCTTTAGTGATATTTGACTCTTTGCCACCTCATGGACTGTAACCTACTAGGCTGCTCTATCCATGGGGGATTCTCCAGGCAAGAATACTGGAGTGGGTTGCCATGACCTCCTCCAGGGGATTTTCCAGACACAGAGATTGAACTCGTATCATAAATCAACTATACTTCAATGAAAACAAACAAAAAAACATACACATGAAGGGAAATTGCAAGTAAATACAAGAATATTTTTAAAATTTGTTCTGGCTATCTATTATTGCACAATAAATCACCCCAAAACTTAGAAATTTAAGACAACAAATATCAGTTAATATTGTTCAAATTTCTCTTGAATGCAGAGGTGGCACCTCTTGATGTTATAGCGGTCATCTTGAAGACTTCATCAGTGTAGCTGATGACTTGGCCCAGAAGACTCACAATGCTGGAACAGGTGGAGCTCTTTGGTACCTCTTCCCATTTCCATGCGGTACAATTCTCACACGATTTTTCCAGCATGGAGAGGTATAGAATAATTAAACTTCCTATACCTTGGCTTAGGGCTGTCCTAGCACAAAAGCCAGGAGAGAAAAGGGACAGGACAAATCTGTGTAATTTATATGCTTTTGTCTCAGGAATCATTTATCATCACTTCTGCCATATTTTATTGGTCAAGATAACAACAAAAGTCTACCCAGATTCAACAGTAGAAAATATTATCCTACTTCTTGATCAAATCAGTAAGCATTATTCGACAAAAATGTCTCTTTAAGAAAACTAAAGATGCTGAACTTTAAGCATCATTAAGGGTACATTTCCTAAACCAAATGATTTCCATGGAATAAAATACTAGTTTGTTAATCATGTAAGAACATAATAGAAAAAAAAGGCGGTGGTGACCTTTATCTTTAAGAAATGTTAAGCCTCTAATTTATTCTGACACAAAGCATTTTGATTATACAGAGTCCTAAGTTTTTGATTGTTAGCTAAATACATCCTTTAAATCCTCAAAATCTCGCCTTAAGTGATTTTGGGGTCTCACAGATTAATTATGTGTGAATTACGTAGCATGTGGAATGCTCATTAAAATGAATTTATTTATTTTTTTTATTTTGAGCACCTTGTGTACACCAGCTAAACAATAGTCCTTGATTTTGCTGAAATTAGACCATTTAAATATAGTGTGCATGTACACCAGTCAGAACGGCTGTGATCCAAAAGTCTGCAAGCAATAAATGCTGGAGAGGGTGTGGAGAAAAGGGAACCCTTTTACACTGTTGGTGGGAATGCAAACTAGTACAGCCACTATGGAGAACAGTGTGGAGATTCCTTAAGAAATTGCAAACAGAACTGCCTTATGACCCAGCAATCCCATTGCTGGGCATACACACCGAGGAAACCAGAATAGAAAGAGACACATGTACCCCAATGTTCATTGCAGCACTGTTTATAATAGCCAGGACATGGAAACAACCTAGATGTCCATCAGCGGATGAATGGATAAGAAAGCTGTGGTATATATACACAATGGAGTATTACTCAGCCATTAAAAAGAATACATTTGAATCAGTTCTAATAAGATGGATGAAACTGGAACCAATTATACAGAGTGAAGTAAGCCAGAAAGAAAAACACCAATACAGTATACTAACACATATATATGGAATTTAGAAAGA
>SJYX01023750.1:0-33921 GCA_006410675.1 Oreotragus oreotragus
GCAGTCATAATAAAATATTTGAAGATACATTGGCCAAAAATGGTCCTGCTCTGGTGAGAACTATAAACCCATAGTTTCACTGAATGCAACAAATGCCAATCACAAGAAAAATGAAGAAAAACACCAAAATACATGGAGGTCAAATGAAAGGTAAGCAGAGGAAAAAAGACATATTCACAAGAAAGATAAGGGTGCCAGCATGCTTATTGTATGGAGGAAGAAATGGCAACCCACTGCAGTATCCTTGCCTGGAGTATCCTGTGAACAGAGGAGCCTGGTGGGCTACCAGGAAGAGCTGAAAGAAGAGCAGGAATCTGGCTCAGCCCATACCAGGCTCCTCTGTCCCCTCTGACCTCCCCCCAAACCGAGTCAACTCTAGACTTTTCCTCCAGTTCATTACCATGAACAAACTAAATCCTGTATCAGAAAATATGAGGATTCCGTGTTACAATCTATATCCACCTGCTTCTTTCTTAAGACATATTTAGACATTTGTCCCACTTTAAAAATTCAGAAAGGAGATTCTATCTGGAACAAGAAAGTATGTATGAAAAAAGGTCTCAAAATGTATAGGAAAAAGTTCAATATCAGCTGCAGCAGCATCTTCCGTACAAAGATATTAACATAATTGCTACACTGAAAATGGGCTTCCAAAAGTAGGAATCTGGGGAAGTGGGCAAAAAATCTTAAAAGAATAGAGAAAAAAAAAAAAGAGTAGCCAATGTTTCTAGGACTTTGGTTTTCTCAAGTGCATCCTACCTAGAGTGATCGCTTGCCACCCAATCAAGATAGGGACAGAATAAAAACAGAACCCAAAGAAAGCAGCAAGGACCATCAAAAACGAAGGAAGAAACAGTTACAAGAACCAAGAGTGCTGATCATAGTGACAGGCTGAACTGAGAATTAGTCAAGACAAGACTAAGCTGATTATGCCCACTCATTTCCTTAACAAATGCTTATTAGGTACTCTTCTACGTTGTGCCTACTTGGAGAGGAATTCAAAGCAATAGCACAAGGGTGCAAAACTAAAACTATGCTTGCTCAACAGATATGGGGATGGTAGGGCAAAGGGAGATTTGGAAGCTGGAACTGAGGCAGAGCAAAGTGTATCAGAGTTCAGAAGCCATTCTGTTGAAACATCAAGCTTTGCTCAATCTGATGGCCACAACTTGCATGTCTTCAAATTCCCAGGTTTTGCTGCGAGTATGTGGCTGACTGTGTTACTAAGTCACTGAACGAGAGATGAGGTTTTGAGGCAAGGAATACGACTATATTCAGGGAGCCTGCACATCAAGAAGATGGAAGACTAACATTTCAAAACAGCCATCTTCTGAGGTCTGGTTGCCTGGTTCTTTTATTGATCGGAGATGGGGGGGTGGGGGGGGTGGTGTTGGTGAGGAAACAAAGTAAAAAGCCCATTTAATCTTGCAAGTCTCTCCTAAATGGCAAGCCTCAGGCAGGAAGATGTGTTAATTTCTTCCTTCCTGCCATATACAGTTGGACAGGGTTCTGAACAATGGCACTTTAGTTCAACAGTCAGGCAGAGTTCTCTGAAATAGGCCATTATATGTAATTATAATAACAAAAGCAACGGAAAGCAAGTCAAAGAAACAGTTCCAGCAGAGTCAGAATTGACTTCTCCCTGCAACGACTGTCTGATAAACATCCTCCATGCTAGCTAGCTATTTCCCCTTCCCCTCCACCTTCTCCACTTTGGAGGCCAGCTGAATGGATTCCTTCCTTCCCTGGGAGGCACTGCTCCCTGGCTCCCTGCTGGGCTTCACCCGAAGAAGCACCTGGCGATGAGAGTAAGCAGTGGATGATTCACACTTCCAGCTTCCTCCCTTCCTGAGGCTAAAGGTCTCAGATGGCAAAACTCAGCCCTCTCCCACGGTCTCTGCCTTCTGCCCTGGTAACCTCCCTCCCTTGCTCCTTCAGATCTCAGGGTACAAAGTGCCTGCTGCTTTCAACCACTGAACTCTGCACTCTGCCACATGGTTTTCTCAAACCCTGCCCATATCTCTGTAAATAGGCTTTTTATTCAACTCCCCTTGAAGTATCCTAATTTTGAGGATTTCCTGCTGGGANGGGAAAGGATTTGCCAAGTCTCTCATTCCCACCATACCAATGCCTGATGGCTTTTTGACTGAGCTATTGATGAAGGAAGGAAGGAAGAAAAAAGAGAGGAAGGGAAGAGAGGCAAAGTATTTTTAAATGACTTATTGGCAATACTAGAGGGCAATGGATTTCAGGGTCTCAAATGCCTGTCCCTCTTCTTATTGGCAGTGTGATGTGAGTTATCTCACTCCTATGAGTTCAGTTTTCTCAGTATAAAACAGCATAAATAATGTGTTCTGTCTCCCACGCTTGTGACAAGAATTAAGTAAGATAATACATGGGAAATGCATATTCATTAATTGGCTTCCAGCAGCTACCATTGCTGATAATGTTTATAATGGCCAGGTCAACAAGAAAAGGTTAAGTTTTGTCTTCTCTGCTCTATTTAGGAAGATAGAAGGGTGTGCAATTAAATGTAAAACCCAAAACGTGTAGACTCCTCAAAATGCAAACGTTTGTTGTGGTTGGTATATTTTCCAAGTCACCCATGGAGCTCAGAAACCTGGTATCTAACTACAGAATTTTACAAATCAACTGTTGCCAGTGACTATCCATATATCACTGTGTTCTTCCATTAATAACAACTCAAGATGTTTGCATAAGATTCTGACATCTTTTCAGTACATATTTCCACTTGGTCTTCAAAATGGCCCAGTGCGTAGACAGAACAGGAATGATCGTGTGTGACAGCTTACGGAAATTGAGGCCCAGAGCTGTCAAGTGGTCCATTCAAAGTCCTACGGAAAGTTCGTGGCAGAGCTGCTACCATTTCCTGCTCCGCGCGCTGCCCACTTCCCTTCCACCAACATGGTTTGCTCAGGGACTGTGGAAGAGAGTCGGGTTCATCAGATCCAAAGAGGTTATTAACACAGTCGATGGCCGTGAACACATGCTGACTTCATTATAATTCCGCTCGTCTTTCTGGGAGCAGCCATGCATGGCTTGGTGGAGATTCAGACTCCATTACAGGGTTCAACTGGCATTCGTCCTGAGCCCACTGGCCTTTTTTAATACATCTGTGAACATGGAAACGAGTCAAGGCACCCAAGGCCGGACAAGTCGAACACCTGCCGCAGCGCGCAGAGAAGGCATTGCTGCTGGGTTCACAGCCCTGCTGGCAGCTCCCCACACTCATCCTCCCAAAGGCAGACCCTTCTGAAGGCCTCTCTCCCCACACACCCTTTCCTGCCCACCGTCTCCGACATACCTTCACAACGGCCTCATGATGTCAGTGGTATCATTCTCCCCATTTCGTAGATGAGAAGGCAGAGGTTCATAGAGAGTTAACTGACTTGCCCAAGTCACACAGCTGGCCGATGGTGTATCCAGGCCTCAAACTCAGGTCACTGAGACTCAAAGCTCCCTAAGGTCCCCATGCCTTCCTCACGCCTCTCCTGAGGGCCCTGGCTATAGAGGCCTCCTCTGCCCACCTCACTATTCTCCCTACACGCTGATCTGAAGAACAGAGCAGACAGGCTGGATACTGTCCGACACTGAGGAAGGGGTGTGCAAGTCAGCCAACCAGGGTCATCCCTGTGCAGCCTCTGCCTTCCAAGCTTCACGTACAAGGTCAGTTTTGGATCAGAGGCTTTAAATCAAATAACCCTAAGAGGTAGGTTCCCTGTGTCCAGAGAGCAATGCCTAAAAGTCTCACTGAGCTTGTAAGTTTTCCTGTTGTTCTTTCCATTCTGTTTGACTTAGTTTTGCTACTCGGAGAAAACCCAATTCATTAAATGAGTGATACTTTGTACTTTTAAGCCTAATCTAGCTCCTATAGCTGAAGAGAACCAGGAAGTAATGGACAGCCTGTTTCAAACCCCAGGTAGATGAGCCAGGAAACAAAGAACTGTTTATCTGTCTCCTCCCTTCCTCCCACCCCCCATGCCCTGTGCACACGTACATGACCAAAGTTGACATTCAGCCCCAAAGGACATTTCCTCAAAGCCCCTCTCCAGGCTCTGTTCCCCAGGCTCAAGAAGGGCAGACACATCCCATTTGGACACAGTGACACTGGAGAGGGTCACAGCGACAATGTCCCCAGGATGCCAGTGAGAGCAGGACATGGCTCCCCTTCATGTTCCAGAAAAACAGCGGAGCAGGCTGGACCTGCACCTCCCTGTCCCTTTTGGCCTCAGGCTGCTCCGCATACTTCCCAGAGTTGGGGGAGTGAGGGAGGCGGAGAATGGGAGCAACTGAGATTCAGCAATTCTGTTAGAGGGTAGGTCATTCACACTCACTCATTCATCCTTCCACTTATTTATGGTCAACTCCGTGGCAGTCAGCAGGCTAGGAACCCGTGACCATCAGGAGCACAGCACTTCACAATTTCCAAAACCATTTCACACATGTTCTCTTGGTGACTTACCCTCTGTTTGGCAGGGTAGGTATCATGCCTATTCTACAGATGGGCACACTGATGTCCAAAAGCAACTGCCCAAGTCTCCGAGCAAGGAAGCAGGGAAAAAAAACCAGGCTAGGAACCAGAAGCAAGCAGGTGGGTAGACTTCCCTGCCCACCTCTTCAGTGTGGGGACAGCCCATTGTCATCAGCAGCCACCTCATGAGCCCCTGCAGGACTGAATGGGGCAAAGCGTGAGCTGTGCTTTGATAGAGCGTGAGGGCTCCATGGACACCAGGCACTCACACTATGTTAGGGCCCCACCTGGACACACGAAAGGGGCTCAGGACCCTCTCCCAGACAGACCAGGGCCGCCTGCCAGTGAGGTGATGCCTTCCCTGCCCTGACCCCCCAGGAAGAAAGCAGGGACTGTGGGGGAAGGCTCTTGGGGTAGGGCTCTGGGCCCGCCTTGTGGCCGGGCACTCCCGGTCCTCGCCTTTGTCTGCACCTCTGTAACTGAGAGGCCTGTCTAGACTGAGCGGCTACTAGAAGTAATCCCAGGAAAATCTCCCTGAAACCTGATCCCTGCCCTTATCGAGGGCCAGGCAGATTAGCCTGATTGACTGAACAATGGACTCTGGGGCCTTAACACGATCTCCATGTGTCTCCCGTGCAGAGAGGGCTCTGGGCAGGCGCAGAACCCGTCTTGTGGAGGAACCTGTCCTGCGGGGTCAGCAGCCAGTCGGCCTCCTCCTGGCCTGCCGAGGAAGGGGACTGGGGGGACCTGACTCCACCAGAGCCATAACAGTGGCCGTCAACTGCTTCCAGCGCTTTGGGGCTGCTTTCCACAGCCAAGGGTCCCTGCAGGGCCTCAGCTGCCCCAGTGATGAGAGCCTGTCACTGTCGCCACCATCAACACCACCACCACCATCACCTCCCTGCTGCACAGACGAGGGGGCAGGGAGCCGAAGTACCTTGCTCAGGCTCAGACTGCAGAAAGTAATGGGAGCCAGCTCCAGACCATTTGACACAGAGGCCTGAGCTCTTGTGTGCACTCCAGTCCTCCCTCGGCCCTTGGCAGCCGTGGTCGGCCAGCCGCAAGCCCTAGCCATCGTCCCAGACGCCCTTCCTGCGTCCTTCAGCAAAGACGTCAGGCCTGTGGGCCTCTTCAGCATGACCTTGGGGGAGCAGCGCTCAGTAAGGAGTTATGTACACCTGTGAGCCCGTGGCATCGCCCAAAGCGTCATTCTCTTTTGTTTCTACCTGAACCAGTGAGCTTGGGAAGGAACTATAAACCACGCAACACTGCCCCCAGCTGCCTCCAGCAAGAGCCTTCCAGGCTGGGTGAGCCTTGCACAGGGTAGAGCCGCCTGCAGCACACGGGGGCCACCAGGTCAAGAAGGGAAGGGCCGCCCCACTCACGATCTGCTGGACCTCTCCAGGAGTGGCCGCAGAGAAACGTGGTTGGTACGTTCTATGAGCCCTGGGTCCTGGGAGGACCAGGAAGAGCGGACAAAGGATGAGCCCGTCTGCTGTCCCACGCCGTGCAGTTGGGGGGCCTTTCTGTCACTGAGGTCATAGCGAGGGCACCAACAGAGCAGCCTGGGGCACAAGCGCTCAGGTGAGCCTGACCTGACTTCTACCCGCCACCCCACAACTCATCTGTGTGACCTGAGGCCGTCACCTGTCCTGAGCCGCGTCACACTTGAAAAATGGGAATACCAACCCCACCACCCACCCCTGCCACACCCCCAGGAATGTTAGGAGTGAAATGAGCCCCTCTGTGCCCCACATGCAGGACGGGTGGGGCAGGAGACGTGACCCCACCCAGAAACTGCTGTGAAAACTCTGAGCTGATGGAACCTATAAGAAAATGCAAGCATCCAACAGCAAGTTGTGCTCTGCGCTATCCCACGGAGTGGCCGCTGACGCTACAGATCCCAGGACAACACCTTTTCAGGCAGCCCGCCCTCACTCCCACTGCACAGGGGCAGAGTCTCATTCCTGGACACCATCGCCTGCCTGACGGAAGCCGCTGTGACGGGACCTCTTGTCACAGACAAGGAAACCAAGGCCCAGGGAGATCTCTTCAATAGCGCTCAGTGGAGGGGTTCCCATGGAAGCATTATCTGCTCATTAACTAGAGTGGGTAATACTGATCCCCCAGAAATACCTCTTGGAGGTTTTTTATACAACTTGAATACCCAGCTGGGGCCCTAATTCATTTTAGCAAATGGCATCCAAAGCACCTCTGTCTCTGTGATCTCAGGTGGGATAATCTCTGCCCCTCTGGTTTCCTGTTGGCCAGGGAAGACATGGGCTCTCAGAGGCCCCTCACCTGCTCTCATGCTGCGTCCCTGTGGGGGCCTGATGTTGTCCCTAAATGTCCCCACACGCTACCCCAGCATCTCTCAGGACCACCCAGACCCTCCCCCAGGTGGCCCATTCGGTTGTCATCTTTTTCTGCCTGCCTCATCCCACCCAGAGTCAGCACCTTCCTCTCAAACCAACGGTCAGTTTTTTCCTGTGACTTTATTACTAGGCAGGACATGGCCACTAAGGCCAGCCCTGCTTTAGGAATGGGTCCACTGCCAAGTGGGAGAAGGGTCTTGGAGATCCCTGAGACTGTGAAGCACCTTGGGTGCTGAGGACAAAGGGGTGAAAAGGTAGGTTTTCGCACAAGAGTCATCGTAACAAGGAGTAGCAGAATACCCGCTACGTGGCCCGCTCCCACACGGGCCATGGGGGAAGACAAACAACACACTCCCCTCTGGAACCCTGTCTGACCACGGCCAAGCTTGTCAGGGCCAGGAGGAGCCGGCAGAGGAGCGGAGACTGGCAGGGAAAGGGGGCTCCCTACAGCAGGGCCCTCAAGAGGTGCTCTGAGCGCTGGGCAGGAGGTGGGGGTATCGTAGGGGACAGCCCGGTGTGAGGGAGGGAAGCCCGGGGCAGGGCAGGGCCCAGCTCAGTGGGAGTCCCGGGGGAAGGGTGAGGAGTGCCCTGGTCACTCTGCGAATTCGGCACCATGGGAAAAGCAGGGCCACTGGCAGCTGGAGAGCAGGGCTGAGCTCGGAAGACCACTCTGTGAAGTCAGTCCGACTGAGAAGGAGAAATATCGTGACAGCCCTTATATGTGGAATCAAAAAAGAGATGGCACAAATGAACTTACAAGACAGAGACTCTCACAGACTTAGAAAATAAACTTAACAGCTGCCAGGAGGAAGAGATCGTGTTAGGGACTCTGGGATGGACGTGTACACACTGCTATATTTAAAATGGACAGCCTGCAAGGACCTACTGTACAGCACATGGAAGTCTGCTCGATGTTATGTGGCAGCCTGGATGGGAGGGGGTTTGGGGAAGAATGGACACATGTGTATGTACGTATGTATGTATATGGCTGAGTTCCTTGTTGTTCACCTGAATCTATCGCATTATTAATTGGCTATGCCTCAGTACCAAATGAAAAGTTTAAAATAAAAAAAAAATTTATTTAAGTAGATCACCTTGGGGGCAGAGTGGCAAGTGGATTGGGGATGCAGGATGGAAAGAGGAATGCAGTAGAGACTACTGGAATAGTTCAGGCGAGCGAGGGCTCCAGGGCCCACACTCTTCACCCGTTTACAAGCTGTGTGACCTTGGGCAGATTTCTTAACCTCTCTGAGCTTTAGTCGCCTCCTTGCTGGAATGAGACTCTAACAGCAGGGCTGTCACGTGGATTCGACCTGATAACGCATGAAAAGCATTCACCACGATGCCTGGTCCACAGTAAATGCTCAATAAATGTTTGCTTAGAAAAACAAAAAGACAAAGACTGATTCTAGAGCCCCCTCCCTCCCTTTCCCAATCTCCCCAATCAATAAAAGCAGCCCTTTTATCTAAATCCCTGGGACCAAAGGGAAACCAAACACAGCAGCTGCAGCTCTGCCTCCCAGGACCCGTGCCCCCTCCCCGCCCCGGCCTGGGCTTCTCGGGTTGGGGCCCACCGCTGCCTTGCCTCTGTGGCCGAGGCAAGAATGCTGGCGCCGTGACCTGGACATGAACCTTCCCCCAGCCTCCAACACGCACAAAAGCATTTCTTCTGCCTCAGCAAAGAAAGCGCACCTTGCCCACGGGGAGCCCACAGAACTGAGGTGATCCATGCAGAATTATTCACCTGCCTGGTTTCGCTGACTCTTATCACCACTAGACAGTGGGGAAAAAACGAAAGAAAAATTTGTTCTTAATATTTATGACTCTGGTGGTGTGCTCATGCACAGGGCAGAGTTCCTGCATAAAGCAGGGGAAATTCAATCCTGTGTAAAATGTGCTTGGTAGAGCAGTGGGTAACACAAGCCCTTGAAACCCTGAGAACTTTGGGTTGATCTTTTCACAAGAAAACTGTGGGATCTTCCCGGTGGGCTGAGAGGTCAGGAGGCACACATTCTGCGGACTTAGAAGGGAGCCAGATCAGGCCAGAACCTCAGGGACTTCAGAAACCAGTCCTGCTGGCTGCTTGTCGGATGGTGACACAGCGGGGACCTGTCCCCTGCCACGGTCCTCAGTCATTCACATGTGGCAGGAACATGCACTCTGGACAAATGAAGGCAAGATGGCATTTCAGATACAATGAAAGTGGAACAGTTTCCTTGGCCATCTGTGGACCATAATTTATTTTCAATGGAGAGATGCTGCAGAGAGAACATGGATTTGGGGATAAGATTCTAGGTTTCAATTCTGTTCCACAATTTGAAAGCAGCATTAATTCCCTAAGCTGACCCCCTCAGGCACTGGTGAAAGATGGAGCTGATGAAAGCTGCCTATGAGGGCAAAAACTAATGCTCGTGAAGGACTGTGCCCTGTGCCTGGCACATCCCTGGTACTTCATAATATGCATCCCCTGCTCCCAGTAACAGTGTGCACTTTTGAATACGTTACATCTGCACCCTTCTTCTCAAAGTAAGCCAGTGGATCAACTGCTTAGATAAAGCAAAAATCGTTTTTTTAATGAATGCCACTAGATAATGGAAATAACAAGGTGTTTTTTTTTTTTTCCCCCCATGGAAATCATCTAAATGGCCTCAAGTTTCTGACATGTACAGTATACATGGACTGGTAAACAAGGGACTTAGAGGCCCTGGATGAAAGGCCAGCCCCTAATCATATTTCCAGAAGCCGGAAGGACAGCTTAGCCTTGGCAGAGAGTAAGATGAGTACTTAGAACTAAAAATGTAATTCTCACAAAATACTCTCTCAGTACAGGGAAGCAAGCTAAAAGTAAAGTAGTCACATTAAAATGGTAACAATTCAAGGTCATAATGAATGTGAATTTACCCTCAGCCACCAGGGAAGCCCACTTTTAAATGGTGCACACAACTATGTCTTTGGGGAAAAAAGGTTAAAATTTTTTTTCTACTATTTATAACTCAGAATGCCTAAAAACTCAAACTGAGGGATCTTTAGTCAGAACTTATATTAGGCCATACATATAAAGAGAGAGATGGCATTTTTATACATGTATTTTATATATACATATACACATTTATATGTGTATGTATACACACACATATGTAAACCTGCAGTCAAGATCTGGAGTAATTCCACCACCCTCAAAATTTCCCTCATCCCCTCTTTGCAGTCAGTTTCCCTCACCTCCAGCCAGCCATGAACGTGATTTCAATCACGATAGTTTTACTTGTGCTAAAACGTCACGTAAATGGAATCCTGGAAGATGTGTTCTTTTTTCACTCAGCACAGTGTTTTGGAGAGTCGTCCACAAGACTGTGTATTTCAGTAGCTTCCTGATCTTTATTGCTAGGTGGTATTTATTTCATCGGATGAATTGCCACAACTTGTTTATCTATTCACTTACTGATGAGCATTTGGACTGTGTCTAGTTTGGGGCTCCTAGGAGTGAAACTGCTATTAATTTTCATATAAATGTCTCGTAGTGGACATATGTTTCCATTTCTCTTGAATAAACACCTAGGAATGGGATACTGTTAAGTGCATATTTACCTTTAAAAGAGCTGCCAACTTGTTTCCCAGAGAGGCTGTACAATTTTACACCTCAACCAACCATATATGAGAGTTACACTTACCCTACATCCTCCCTAGCACTTGAAAATGTCAGCTTTTTTGGTATTTGACATATTTTTTCTTCAGATTTATTGAGGTATAAATTATAGTCAATAACACTCACCTATGTTAAGGATACAGTTTGATTAACTTTGGTAATTATATATAGTCATGTAACCACAACCACAATCAAGATACAGAATATTTTTATCACCAAAAAAGGTTCCCTTGAGCCCTTGTGCACTCGATCCCCTCCCTTGTACCTTTTTAGTCACCCCTGATCTGCATTTCGTAACTACAGTTTTGCCTTTCCCAGAATTGCATGCAAATAAAACCACACAGTATGTAGTATTTTCGTTCAGCTTGCTGCTCTTTGAGAGTCATCCACCTTGTTGTATATGAATGTTTCACTCCTTTTTACTATCAAGTAGTATTCCATTGTTTTTGTTTAGTCACTAAGTCACATCTGACTCTTTTGTGACCCCATGGACTATAGCCCACCAGGCTCCTCTGTCCATGGGATTTCCTAGGCAAGAATACTGGAGTGGGTTGCCATTTCGTTCTCCAGGGGATCTTCCAGGCCCAGGAATCGAATCTGCATCTCCTGCTTTGGCAGGCAGATTCTTGACTGCTGAACCACCGAGGAGGCCCATGGATACACTACAATTTGTTTATTCATTCACCAGTTGATTATTTACAGTTTGGGGCTATTATGAATAATTCCTTTAAGAATGTTCTTGTACAACTTTTTTAAAAGGGGGTGCATATTTTCATTATTCTTGGGTAAGTAACGAGGAGTTTAATTGCTGGGCCACATGGTAAACATCTGTTAAACTTGCACAGCCAAACTCTTTTCCAAAGCGGCTGCACAGCTTTGCATCACCATGCAGAGCAATGCTAACTGCTCCACATCTTCACTAACATTTGGCATCATCACTCATCAAAATTTTAAGGGAAATGACCATGATGATGGAATAGGAAGACCCTGAGCTCAACTCTTCCCACAGACACACTGAAATTACAACTATTTTCAGAGCAATTATCAGTCAGAACAACCTGAAGCGTAGCAGAAAAGATTTTCCACAATTAAAGATGTAAAGAAGGAATCACATGAGATGGGTAGGAGAGTTGAAGACGTGGTATAGTCGAGATCCACAGCCCTGGGTAGGCGGTCCACGACAGGAGGACAATCACAATTATGGAGGTTCTCTCTAAGGAGTAAGGGGTCTGAGTCCCACATCATGCTCCCCAGCCCATGGGCCCTACACCAGGAAGATGAGGGCCCAGAATATCTGGCTTTGAAGGCCAGCAGAGCACGCTTCCAAGACAACCAGACGGCTTTAAGAAACAGAGACTCCACTCTTAAAGGGAAAGTGTTAGTCACTCAGCCTGACTCTTTGCCACCCCATAGACTGTAGCCTACCAGGCTCCTCTGTCCACGGAATTCTCCAGGCAAGAAGACTGGAGTGGGTTGCCATGCCCTCTTCCAGGGAATCTTCCTGACCCAGGTATTGAACCTGCATCTCCTGCACTGCACGCAGATTCTTTACTGTCTGAGCCACCAGGGAAGCCCACTTTTAAACAGTGCACACAAAATCCCACACACTCCAAGGCCCTGTGTAGAAGCAGTAATTTGAGGGGAGTCTCAAATCACTTGTTTTAATTGCTCTCAAATTACAAGACCTACTTGTTGAATCTTGAAGAGCCTCCTGAAGAGTGAGAAGACAGCCGTGATCACCCTGAGACACGGATGTCGGCAGCAACCGTTTTAGAGGACTTGTCCTACCCACAAGGATGCAGGTGCTGGCAAGTGCCATTCTGGAGCCCTCCCTCTATCCTAGTAGGCTGGGCGTTACCCTGCCATTAGCTAGTCAGCACTTGGCCCAGGACCCTGATGCATAGACACATGGAAACTCAATCCCATGAACGCCAGACCAGCACCAGCCCTAAGCACCTCCAAGCCCATCATCCAGCTACCTCGAGGGTCAGCCCCACCTACCAATGTATCCAGGGTAATCGGCCTCGTCACAATAGAAGGACCCATGCAGCCCACACAGGGGGCATCCCTGGAGCATACAGCTCTGGTGGCCAGAGGGGAATGTGCTGCTGGGCCCCGCTGGGAGTTTCCACAGAAGACCATTTCTCCGAGAAACATAACCAACCTATCTAATACCTAGAAATAAAAATAAAGAATTATGCAAAATGAGGTGACAGAGGAATATGTTCCAAATGAAAGAATAAGATAAACTCTTACAAGAACCAAGTGAAGTTGGAGATAATCAATCTGCCCAATAGAGTTCAAGGTAATGATCATAAAGATGTTCAACAAATTCAGGAGAAGAATAGGTGAACACAGTGAGTACAACAAAGTGTCATAAAAAGAATCAAACAGAGCTGAAGAATACAATGACAGAAATAAAGAATACACTAGAAAGAATCGACCGCAGATGATACAGAGGAACAGATCAGCACACTGGAAGACAGAGTGGTGGAAATCGCTCGAGCTGAACCTTAAAGAGAAACACAGGCTCACAAATGAGAACAGCTTAAGAGACCACCGGGGCAACATCAAGCTTACTAATGTACATGCCGTATGGGTCCAGAAGAAGAGGAGAGAAAGAAAGGGACAAAGGACTTACTCAAGGGAATAACAGCGAGCCTCTGGGAAAAAGCGATCTAGTGTTGTCTCGGTAGTAGCTTTTTTTCTCTTGTCACAGATGACTCGGTAGCACTGGATTGCATTCTCGACAGTTGCTGCAACCTTCACGTACCATTCTATATTCAGGTCCTGTGCCTCACAAACTGACAGTGTCTCCTCAAATAAAGAAAATCCCTTTGCCATTTCCTGCAGCATGAATCTCTTCAGTTCTTCAGTTACTTCTTCCCCTTGTCTCTCTCCATCTTTGCTCTGGGCCTCCAAATCCACATTTTCGCCCTGCTCCACTCAATTATTTTCACTTTTGTTTCCATCATTATCTCAGTGTTTCTTAGCAGTACCAACTACACTGACACTGATTTTACCCTTGTTTCCTAGGCTTGAAATAAAGATCCTGTTCTGCCATACTCCACACAGTAATTGACAGTAAGGTACGCAAAGGCACATCCACTTGTAGAAGATGCATGTATGGCAATGTACGTCAGACACGTGAACTACCTTACATGATTGGACACGTGAACACACATTCACAGTATGTAAAGGACTTACTTTACTCACAAAACAATGATTTGTGACACACTATATTAACAAATTGAAGAATGAAAATCATATGACCATCTAATAGATGCAGTAAAGTTTTTTACAAAATTCAATATCTCTTTATGATAACTCTCAACAAAGTGTCGGGGAAGGCAATGGCACCCCACCCCAGTACTCTTGCCTGGAAAATCCAATGGACGGAGTAGCCTGGTGGGCTGCAGTCCATGGGGTCGCTAACAGTCGGACAGACTGAGCGACTTCACTTTCACTTTTCTCTTTCATGCATTGGAGAAGGAAATGGCAACCCACTCCAGTATTCTTGCCTGGAGAATCCCAGGGACGGGGGAGCCTGGTGGGCTGCCGTCTATGGGGTCACACAGAGTCGGACACGACTGAAGTGACTTAGCAGCAGCAGCAGCAACAAAGTGTATATAGAGGGCATCTAATTCAACATAATAAAGGTGATATATGACAAACTTACAGCCAACATCCTACTCAGTGGTGAAAAGCTTAAAGTATTTCCTCAAAGATCAGGAACAAGACAAAGAAGCCCACTCTTGATAGTATAATCAGATAAGAAAAAGAGTCCAAATTGTAAAGGAAGAAGTAATGCTGTCACTATATTCAGAAGACATGATACTAAACATAGAAAATCCCAAACCTATTAGAACTAATAATTCAATAACGTTGCAGGACACAAAATCCATATACTAACAATGAACTATCAGAAAGAGAAATTAGGAAAACAATTCCATTTCAAACTGCTTCAAAAATAACAAAATATCTAGGAATAAATCTAACTAACAAGGTAAAATACATGTACTTGGAAAACTATAAGATACTGATGCAAGAAATTGAACAGGACACAAACAGAATGATATACCATGTTCATGAGCTGGGAGAATTGCTATTGTTGAAATAATCATACTACTTAAGGCAGTCTACAGGCTGAGTGCAAAACCTCTCAAAATACCAATGGCGCTTTTCATAGAACTAGAATAAAGAAGGAGAAGGAAATGGCAACCCACTCCAGTGTTCTTGCCTGGAGAGTCCCAGGGATGGGGGAGCCTGGTGGGCTGCCGTCTGTGGGGTCACACAGAGTCGGATACGACTGAAGTGACTTAGCAGCAGAATAAATAATTCTAAAATTTGTATGGAAACACAAAAAAACCTTGAGTAGCTAAAACAAGGCTGAGAAAAAAGAACAAAGCTGGAGCTATGTTCCCTGGTTCCATATTATACTACAAAGCTAGAGTAATCAAGGGTATGCTGCAGGTACAAACAGACACACAAATCAATGGAACAGAAGAGAGAGCCCATAAATGAACCCATGCTTATGCGGTCAATTAATCTATCACAAAGGAGGCAAGAATATACAATGGGGAAACAGCAGCCTCTTCAATAGATGATGATGGGAAAACTGGGCAACTGCATACAAAACAATCAACTGCACTACTTTCTCATACCATACACAAAAAAACCTCAAAATGGATTAAACACTTAAATGTAAAACTGAAGCCATAAAACTCCTAGAAGAAAATATAGACAATTTTACGCTGTGGCATGAATCTTAGCAATATTTTTTGTACCTGCCTTCTCAGGCAAGAGAAACAAAAGCAAAAATAAATAAAGAGGATTCAGAACGGACTTTTGGACTCTGAGGGAGAAGGACAGGCTGGGATGATTTGGGAGAATGGCATTGAAACATGTATACTATCATGTAAGAAATGAATCACCAGTTATGTTTGATACAGGATACAGGATGCTTGGGGCTGATGCACAGAGACGATCCAGAGAGATGATATGGCGGGGGAGGTGGGAGGGGGTTTCAGGACTGGGAACTCATGTATACCGTGGCAGATTTATGTCAATGTATGGCAAAACCAATACAGTATTGTAAAGTAAAATAAAGTAAAAATAAAAATAAAAATAAAATTTTTTAAAAAAGAGAATTCAGTTCAGTTCAGTTGCTCAGTCATGTCCACTCTTTGTGATCTCATGAACCGCAGCACGCCAGGACTCCCTGTCCATCACCTACTCCCAGAGTTTACTCAAACGCATGTTCATCGAGTCAGTGATGCCATCCAACCATCTTATCCTCTGTCATCCCCTTCTCCTCCTGCCTTCAATCATTCCCAGCAGCAGGGTCTTTTCAAATGAGTCAGCTCTTCACATGAGGTGGCCAAAGTATTGGAGTTTCAGCTTCAGCATCAGTCCTTCCAATGAACATCCAGGACTGATCTCCTTTAGGATGGATTGGTTGGATCTACTTGCAGTCCAAAAGCATCAATCCTTTGGTGCTCAGGTTTCTTTAAGGTCCAACTCTCACATCCATACACGATCACTGGAAAACAATAGCCTTGACTAGATGGGCCTTTGTTGGCAAAGTAATGTTTCTGCTTTTGAATATACTATCTAGGTTGGTCATAACTTTCCTTCCAAGGAGTAAGCATCTTTTAATTTCATGGCTGCAGTCACCATCTGCAGTGATTTTGGAGCCCAAAAAAATAAAGTCTGACACTGTTTCCACTGTTTCCCCATCTATTTCCCATGAAGTGATGGGACCGGATGCCATGATCTTCATTTTCTGAATGTTGAGCTTTAAGCCAACTTTTTCACTCTCCTCTTTCACTTTCATCAAGAGGCTCTTTAGCTTCTCTTCACTTTCTGCCATAAGGGTGGTGTCATCTGCATACCTGAGGTTATTGATACTTCTCCTGGTAATCTTGATTCCAGCTTGTGCTTCTTCCAGCCCAGCGTTTCTCATGATGTACTCTGCATAGAAGTTAAATAAGCAGGGTGACAATATACAGCCTTGACGGACTCCTTTTCCTATTTGGAAGCTGTCTGTTGTTCCATGTCCAGTTTTAACTGTTGCTTCCTGACCTGCATACAAATTTCTCANAGGTTATTGATACTTCTCCTGGTAATCTTGATTCCAGCTTGTGCTTCTTCCAGCCCAGCGTTTCTCATGATGTACTCTGCATAGAAGTTAAATAAGCAGGGTGACAATATACAGCCTTGACGGACTCCTTTTCCTATTTGGAAGCTGTCTGTTGTTCCATGTCCAGTTTTAACTGTTGCTTCCTGACCTGCATACAAACTTCTCAGAAGGCAGGTCAGGTGGTCTGATATTACCTTTTCTTGAAGAATTTTCCACAGTTTGTTGTGATCCACACAGTCAAAGGCTCTGATGTAGTCAATAAAGCAGAAATAGATGCTTTTCTGGAACTCTCTTGCTTTTTCAGTGATCCAGCAGATATTGGCAATCTCTCTGGTTCCTCTGCCTTTTCTAAAACCAGCTTGAACATTTGGGAAGTTCATGGTTCATGTATTGTTGAAGTTTGGCTTGGAGAATTTTGAGCATTACTTTGCTAGCATGTGAGATGAATGCAATTGTGCGGTAGTTTGAGCATTCTTTGGCATTGCCTTTCTTTGGGATTGGAATGAAAACTGACCTTTCCCAGTCCTGTGGCCACTGCTGAGTTTTCCAAATTTGCTGGCATACTGAGTGCAGCACTTTCACAGCATCATCTTTCAGGATTTGAAATGGCTCCACTGGAATTCCATCACCTCCACTAGCTTTGTTCGTAGTGATGCTTTCTAAGGCCCACTTGACTTCACATTCCAGGATGTCTGGCTCTAGGTGAGTTACATAAGCCTAAAAAGCTTTTGCCCAGCAAAGGAAATCATCAACTAAATTTAAAAAGGTGCCTACTGAATGGGAGAATATATTTGCAAGTGATATATCTGACAAGGGGTTAATATTCAAAATATACAAAGAACTCATGCAGCTCAACATAGTAACAACCCCCAAACAACCCAGTTTAAAAATGGGCAGAGGACCTGAATAGATGTTTTTTTAAAGACATAGAGATAGACAACAGACACATGATAAAGCGCTCAACAACTCTAGTCATCAGGGAAATGCAAATCAAAAGCACAATAATATACCACCTCCCATGTGTCAGAATGGGTATTATCAAAAAGATAAGAAATGAGTGCAGGCAAGGATGTGGAGAACAGGGAACTTCTGTGCACTGTTGATTGAAATGTAAATTTGTGCAGCCACTATGGAAAAGAGTATAGACATTCCTCAAAAAAATTAAAAACAACTACCACACAATCCAGCAATTCCACTATTGAATATTTTTCCGAAGAAAACAAAATCAGCAATTTGGAAAGCTATAAGCACCCCTATGTTCATTGCAGCATTATTTACAATACCCCAGAAACAGAACCAATTGAAGTGTCCACTGACAGATGAATGGATGAAAAAGATGTCATACACACATGTGCACACGCACATACAGAATATTACTCAGCAGTAAGAAAGAACGAAAGCCTGCCATCTGCAACAACACAATGGCCCTTGTGAGACGAGTCAAACAGAGAACAAATACTGTCTGACTTCCCTTCATGAGGGAATTAAAAAACAATGAAAAAGCAAAGCAGTCATTGAAGGTTGCCAGAGGAACAGAAGTAGAGGAAAGAGTGAAAGAGGCAAGGAGGATGAAGAGGCACATGCTTCCAGTTACAAAATCAGTGAGTCATGAGCATGAAGTGTACAGCATGGGGAATATAGTCAACAATAGTGTACTAAGTTTCCATAGTGACAGATGGTAAGTGGACTTCTCATTGTGATCATTTTGTAATGTATAGAGATAGCGAATCACTATGGTGCACCCCTGGAATAAACATAGTACTGTAGTCAACTATACTTAACATTTCTAAAAGACATGTAATCACAGGACTCTAATAGGTTCCACAGAGAATACATTTATATTGTTATAATGATATCAATACTAACTATTGATATAATTAAAAGTATGATAAAATTTGGGAGAGAGGAAGAAGGGGTAGAAATGTTAAATCGTCATCTCTTACAACATTTATAAATTTAAACTGTGCTTCCTTTTCTGTTTTATTTATATGAGATGCTGTATTTTAACTAATCCTATTGTTGGTTATCATTCCACAATATAAAATATATCAAACTATCATGCTCAACACTGCAGATGATACAATGATGTATGTCAATTATTTCCCAATAAAATTGCAATAGAAAGAATAAATTAATCTAAAATGTACCTATTTAATAGCCTTTTAAAGATAAAATAATAAAGATGAAATATATAATAATAATAATGACTGCACAAATTTTCTGAGACACTTATCATTGAGAAGACAATAGAGATGACTGTTCCTTTCGGCATCTTAGTATTTTCAGGAAGGAACAATGTAAGTCAATTTGGGGATTAAATTGCAAATAAAAATGAAAAAAGCTGTTAAAATTGTGATCATTCTACTGGATGAGTTATTTCATTGAATCTTCCTGCTAAATATATGTGTTGAACATATAATCATGTGCTTATCATTCATTCATATATGTTCTGGTGTGAAGTGTCTATTCAAAGTAATCTTGCTGTTCCCAATCGACACATGTACACCCGTGGTGGATTCATGTTGAAGTATGGCAAAACCAATACAATATTGTAAAGTTTTCATGCAAAGATGGGCTCGATAAAGGACAGAAATGGTATGGACCTAACAAAAGCAGAAGATATTAAGAAGAGGTGGCAAGAATACACAGAAGAACTGTACAGAAAAGATCTTCACGACCCAGATAATCATGAGGACGTGATCACTAATCTAGAGCCAGACATCTTGGAATGTGAAGTCAAGTGGGCCTTAGAAAGCATCACTAAGAACAAAGCTAGTGGAGGTGATGGAATTCCAGTTGAGCTGTTTCAAATCCTGGAAGATGATGCTGTGAAAGTGCTGCACTCAATATGCCAGCAAATTTGGAAAACTCNACTCGATGGACATGAGTCTGAGTGAACTCCGGGAGATGGTGATGGACAGGGAGGCCTGGCGTGCTGCGATTCATGGGGTCGCAAAGAGTCGGACACGACTGAGCGACTGAACTGAACTGAACTGAAAGTTTAAAAAAATAATAAAAAAAACCCCACAAAGTAATCTTGCTTATTTTAACACTAGATATTCTTATTGAGTTGTAAAGTTCTTCACATATTCTGGCTAAACGTCATTGATCAGACCTGTGAATATCTTCTCTATTTGACTTTGTAATGTATCTTTTGCTGGGTAGAAAGTTTTAATCTTTATCAAATCCAATTTATACATTTTTATGATTAGTGATTTTTTGTGTGTGCCCAAATAAATTTTAACCTATCCAAATGTGGGGTAGATTTTCTATTTATTCTTCCAGAAGATTTTAAATTTTAGACTTTACACTTAAGCTCTGTGTATGTGTACGGTGTAAGGTGCAACAGGTCAAGGTGACTTTTCTTTTCCACATTGCCATCCAATGGCTATAAAGTTGTTCCAGTACTAATATTTGACAAGGATATCCACTCCCTACTGAATTGGAACTTTGGCTGAAAACTAATTGACTATATACATGGGTCTGTTTCTGGACTTCCTGTTCTATTCTTTTAATTATATGCCTGTCCTTATATCAACACCACACTAGAGATGACTGTACTTTATATTAGTAAGTTTTGAAATCAGGTAGTTTAAATTCTCCAACTTTGTTCTTATTTTTCAAGATTGCTTTGAGTGTTTTAAAAGACTTCAGTGTTTTTATATAAATTTTAGAATCAATTTGTTAATTTATTTTTAAAAAATTTGCTGTAGCAAATTTGGATTGCATTACTTGGGAAGAACTGACATCTTAACTATATACTGAGTGTTACAATCCATGAATATGGCATATCACTCAATTCATCCAAGTCTCTTTAAATTTCCTCAGTTGTATCTTGCAGTTTTACTGTAGAGGTCTAGCACATATTTTGTTAAACTTTATCTTATGTATTTTATGGTTTTATGCTATTATAAATCCAAACAGGTCAAGGTGACTTTTCTTTTCCACATTGCCATCCAATGGCTATAAAGTTGTTCCAGTACTAATATTTGACAAGGATATCCACTCCCTACTGAATTGGAACTTTGGCTGAAAACTAATTGACTGTATACATGGGTCTGTTTCTGGACTTCCTGTTCTATTCTTTTAATTATATGCCTGTCCTTATATCAACACCACACTAGAGATGACTGTACTTTATATTAGTAAGTTTTGAAATCAGGTAGTTTAAATTCTCCAACTTTGTTCTTATTTTTCAAGATTGCTTTGAGTGTTTTAAAAGACTTCAGTGTTTTTATATAAATTTTAGAATCAATTTGTTAATTTATTTTTAAAAAATTTGCTGTAGCAAATTTGGATTGCATTACTTGGGAAGAACTGACATCTTAACTATATACTGAGTGTTACAATCCATGAATATGGCATATCACTCAATTCATCCAAGTCTCTTTAAATTTCCTCAGTTGTATCTTGCAGTTTTACTGTAGAGGTCTAGCACATATTTTGTTAAACTTTATCTTATGTATTTTATGGTTTTATGCTATTATAAATCCAATAGTCTCTTGAATTTTATTTTCTAATTGTTCCTAGTATATAGAAAAAAACTGAGTTTTGTAAACTGATCTTGTGTCCTCTGAATTTGCTAAATTCTCTTATCAGGTCTAGTTGCAGTTCTACGGATGCCTGAGGACTTTTATGCATGATCACATCATACAACAATGAAGACAGTTTTAATTCCTCCACCCCTGTATGTCTCACTTCCTTTACTTGACTTACTGCACATGCTAGGATCTCCAGTGCAATACTGGAGAGATGACAGTGGACAACATTATCTTGTTTTCACATTAGGAAGAATGTTTCATATTTTTCCATTATGAGATAAGCTGATAAAAAGATGTTTTTTTAATCAGGTTGGAGAAATCCTTTTTCTTTCTAAATTGCTGAGTTTTTATGATGATAATGGCTACTGAATTTTGCCAACTGCTTTTTCTGTCTTTGAGATAATCATATGGTTTTCTTCCTTTATTCTGTGTTAAGGTGACTTATATTGATTGATTTTTCAAATATTAAATCAACCTGTGTTTCTAGAATAAACACAGCTTGATCATGATGCATCATCCTTTTTCACACTGCTGGATTTGATTTGACAAAGGTATACTAAGGACTTTTGTGTCCTTAATGCAGCAAATACATGGGAAACAATGGAAAAAGTGAGAGACCTTTTTGTGTGTGTGTGATTTTATTTTTTTAATCTAAATTTATTTAAATTGGAGGCTAATTACTTTACAAAAGTGAGAGACTTTAATGTTGGGGGTGGGGTGTCCAAAATCACTGCAGATGGTGACTGCAGCCATGAAATTAAAAGATGCTTGCTCCTTGGAAGAAAAGCTATGATCAACCTAGACAGCATATTAAAAAGCAGAGACATTACTTTGATGACAAAGGTTTGTCTTGTCAAAGCTCTGGTTTTCCCAGTAGTTATGTACTGATGTGAAAATTGGACTATAAGGAAAGCTAGCGTTGAAGAAGTAAAGCTTTTGAACTGTGGTATTGGAGAAGACTCTTGAGAGTCCCTTGGACTGCAAGGAGGTCAAACCAATCAATCCTGAAGGATATCAGTCCTGAATATTCTTGGAAGGACTGATGCTGAAGCTGAAACTCCAATACTTTGGCCACTTGATGTGAAGAACTGACTCATTTGAAAAGACCCTGGTGCTGGAAAAGATTGAAGGCAGGAGGAGAAGGGGATGACAGAGGATAAGATGGTTGGATGGCATCACCGACTCAATGGACATGAGTTTGAGCAAGCTCCAGAACTTGGTGATGGACAGGGAAGCCTGGTGTGCTGCAGTTCATGATGTCGCAAAGAGTCGGACACAACTGAGTGACTGAACTGAATGCATCTCATGTTCTCATGTTCATGCAAAATATTGATCTATAATTTGCTTACATTTTTGTCAGGCTTTGTTACCAGGATGATGCTGTCCTCGTAAATAAGTCAAGAAATATTCCTTCCTCAATCATTCTGAATGATTTAGTGTAAGATTCCTGCTATTTATCTCTTAAATATTTGATAGAATTTACTAGTGAAATCATCTGGGCATAGAATTGTTCTATCCATGTGGAGGTTATTGAAAATATATTCAATTACTTTGACAGGTATAGGGCTGCTCAGGTTTGGCAATGAGTTTTTAGATGCAACACGAAAATCACAATCCATGAATGGAATATTCGGTAAGTTGAACTTGATTAAAATTTAAAACTTCTGCTCTACAAAAGACACTGTAAAGAGAATAAAAAAGAAAAGCCACAAACTGGGAGAATTCTTAAAACTCAATAATATAGGGGGGAAATTAGCTTTGAAAATGAGTAAAAGACCTGAACAGACACCTCCCTGAAGAAGATAAACAGACGGCAAATAGCATATATTCAGCATTGTAAGTCATTAGAAATACATTTTATCATGTTTTAGCACATTCATATGATTTTATGTACAAATATAGGAAACAAATATGACATTATGCACTTTTTCTAATGCTATGCACTATGAAATCTTTTCACTATACTATTTAAGAAGGCAGGAAAGTGATATATGTTATTTGGTCTAGACTGTGCTTGGTTTTACAGATCGTTGCATAAGAAAGTAAAATTGTGTTAATTCATTCATTTCAGTTAATTCATTCCAGTGGAATATCCCATCCCCTAAAATGAGATTATCTTTAATTATCATAACTATTGTGATGATATTAATGAAAAGAAATATCTAGTAATATGCAAGCTATTAGTTACTTATATACAGTTAGTTCAAATGCTAAATTCTATAAGACTCCACTCCACAGGTGAGAAAGCCAAGTGCCTTGATCTGTTCTGGTTGCCAAAAAAAACAAAAACAAAAAACCCACAGACTAAGTAGCTTAAAAACACAGTCTGATTTCTCATAGTACTTGAGGCTGGCACATTCAAGCTCAGGGTGCTGGCACCTCCAGGTTCTAGTGAGAGCTCTCTTTCTGGCTTACAAATGGCCTTCTTATCACCGTGTCTTCGTATGGGTGGGATTGGTGGGGGGGTGGGACTGGCAAGGAGCACATGAGCAAGCGCTCTAGTGTCTCTTTTTATAAAGGCAATAATCTCACCCTCATAATCTTATCTAAACCTAAATATCTCCGCAAGGATCCCATCTTCAAATGTAATCACATAGAGGTGAAGGTGAAGTCGCTCAGTCGTGTCTGACTCTTTGCGACACCATGGACTGTAGCCCACCAGGCTCCTCAGTCCATGGAATGTTCCAGGCAAGAGTACTGGAGTGGGTTGCCATTTTCTTCTCCAGAGGATCTTCCCAACCCAGGGATCGAACCCAGGTCTTCCGCACTGCAGGCAGATGCTTTACCTTTATGACTTCAATATGTGAACTGGCGGGGTGGGGGGGGCGGACATAATTCAGTCCATAGCACCAAAGTTCAGAGAAGTTATCCTGCCTGATCAGTTAAGTAGTAAAGGCCAGGCTAACCCCTTGTGCACCTGACCTGAAAGCTCATATTCTCAGTAGACAGTATCTGCCGGGGTCTGAGGCAGCCTCTCGTTTCAGCTCCTGCTTTAACGGCTGCAGCACAAGCACTGAGGAAAGCCAAAGGTGAGCAGCCAAAGCTTCGAGACGCGCAAAGGCCAGGCTAACCCCTTGTGCACCTGACCTGAAAGCTCACATTCTCAGTAGACAGTATCTGCCGGGGTCTGAGGCAGCCTCTCAGTTCAGCTCCTGCTTTAACGGCTGCAGCACAAGCACTGAGGAAAGCCAAAGGCGAGCAGCCAAAGCTTCGAGACGCATTCTAAGGAAACTGTTTGAGCAAACAAAACCCGAAGCAGCTTTAAGAAAGAGCCCAGTGTCTGTGTGCACATACCCCATCCAAGTGCTCTCATGGAAATGCCAGGTGAGGAGGCGGCGGCAGAGCCTGGGGCTTCAGTGGATGCAAACAGAGTGAGTCGGGGCAAGAGGGATGCAGCAAGTGCCGTGACGTTCTGGAGGACTCCTTTCTCTAGGTCAGGGACCACCCTGGCTTTGGTTCCGTCTAATGTCTGGACCCTCAGACTTGCCCTTTGGGTGCAGGTGGCCAGTGAAGAGTGGCCTCGCACAAGAATGTGGGGTTGAGGTGGCATTCAAATAAAAAATCAGCCAAGTCTTCATGCCAGCCTACCACCAAGAAATACAGTTTGTAAAGATTTAATCACATTCTCCTTACCCTCATGCCAGCCCATGGCCCCATCTATTCTAGAACCTCATATTTAGGCAAGGGGGTGGGAGTCATGGACAGCCTTCACATCATTAGATAATAAAACAAACACGATAAGCTGACGTTTTCATACATTTTCAACATTTTTCTTCATACCATGTCAAAATGTTCCAGTGTCAAAACAGCCAAACCAACAAGTCACAGATCTGTTTGGCACATTAAGTCAGCCATGACATGATGCTCAACGTCACACCTTCCTGGGTGATAACAAGTTAGTGTGATGGACACATTAATCTACAGCCCAGGCTCCCAGATCAGGGGAGAGGTCACCACCCAGGAAATGTGTACATCCCAGGGGCCTTGCTGTGAACCTTCCTGTGCCCGAAGTGGTGGGAGGTGGGTGGGGAGGGGGGAGGAGTGCTTGGCAGAATCTTGCAGGGGGACCCTGGGAGGTGGCTGGAGTCACACGACTAACAGGACCCTGGCACTGCCCATCCTCCAGGCAGACAGAGAACAGTATAGAGAGCACCAGAGTGGGCCAGAGGCTGAGACTATTCCACCCATTGACTCCCCAAGTCTCAGTCTTCCCTGCAGTGAAACTAAGTGATCTTGGTCCTGCTCATTTATTAAATGAGACAATCCATATAAAGTGCTAAGTTCATAGCACGTGCTTCATAAATGTTAACTATTAGTCTCATCACACCATTGTCATCGTTTTCGTCATCTCCCTCCTCCACCTACCCTTCCCGCTTCTCTTTCTTCTCTGTCTCCTTCCAGGGATATTGTGAGCCTTAAAGGAGATCATGGACAGGAAGGTATACACAAGAAAATGGACAGGAAGGTGTACACACAGAAAATGGACAGGAAGGTGTACACACAGAAAATGGACAGGAAGGTGTACACAGAGAAAATGGACAGGAAGGTGTACACAGAGAAAATGGACAGGAAGGTGCACACACAGAAAATTTTAACTTACCATCTGTAAGTTACCAAAATTGTAACTCTGCCATCTGTATGAATCAGGGAAGGTAGGTTATCTTTTCTTCAGCTACAATAGCCACAAGAATGAANACACACAGAAAATTTTAACTTACCATCTGTAAGTTACCAAAATTGTAACTCTGCCATCTGTATGAATCAGGGAAGGTAGGTTATCTTTTCTTCAGCTACAATAGCCACAAGAATGAAACCACAATGATCTTTTGGTCTTAAGGTTTTAAAAAGCTCATAGTCATCGAGGATCTGACTCCAGGCCCATTTTTCTAAATAAAGCCTCATCTCTTACATATAATTGCTCTGCCTGGAGTAGTTAACAACTGGGCAACACTTCCAATGGGGTCTGTCCAGGACTGGAGCACTTTCAACACTGAACATAAACAGGAAGCATATGCACAACTGGATGGGCAGAGAGGTAAGCCAAGGCTCATTTTAAGTCAAACTAATTGGAGCTCACTATACCAGGGAAAGTTGACTGGCAGCTGCTTCATGAGAAATGTGCTATTTAAGTTTTCCATGTTTACATGAGGAGCATATAGTGAGCAGTTATTAGTCTTGCTTTTAATAAATTACATGTAATTTCCACATTCATATTTCTTACTATCCACCCATTACTGGAATACAAGGTGCATGAAGATGGAATTTGCCTGACTTTTTTTTAAATTACTATATGCCCCGTGCCTAGAATAAGGTCTGGCTCATGACATATACTAAATAATTGTTCAATGAATTAGCCTTCAAGTCAGGCATCTTCATCTAATACTTTATAGATGTGGAAATTCCACTTCAGAGGAGTAAAATGGCTCTTGCAATATCAAACAGCTAGTGTATAACCTGGAAAAGGTCAGTTTTCATTTCAATCCCAAAGAAAGGCAATGTCAAAGAATGCTCAAACTACTGCACAATTGCACTCATCTCACACGTTAGGAAAGTAATGCTCAAAATTCTCCAAGCCAGGCTTCAACAGTACGTGAACCGTGAACTTCCAGATGTTCAAGCTGGATTTAGAAAAGGCAGAGGAACCAGAGATCAAATTGCCAGCATCCACTGGATCATCGAAAAATGAAGAGAGTTCCAGAAAAACATCTACTTCTGCTTTACTGACTACGCTAAAGCCTTTGACTGTATGGATCACAACAAACTTTGGAAAATTTTTCAAGAGATGGGAATACCAGACTATCTTACCTGCCTCCTGAGAAATCTGTATGCAGGTTAAGAAGCAACAGTTAGAACCATATATGAAACAACAAACTGGTTCTGAACTGGGAAAAGAGTACATCAAGACTGTATATTGTCACCCTGCTTATTTAACTTCTATGCAGAGTACGTCATGAGAAATGCTGGGCTGGAAGAAGCGCAAGCTGGAATCAAGATTGCCAGTAGAAATATCAATAATCTCAGATATGCAGATGACACCATCCTTATAGCAGAAAGGGAAGAAGAACTAAAGAGCCTCTTGATGAAAGTGAAAGAGGAGAGTGAAAAAGTTGGCTTAAAGCTCAACATTCAGAAAATTAAGATCATGACATCCAATCCAATCACTTCATGCCAAACAGATGGGGAAACAATGGAAACAGTGACAGATTTTATTTTGGGGGGGCTCCAAAATCACTGCAGATGGTGACTGCAGCCATGAAATTAAAAGATGCTTGCTCCTTGGAAGAAAAGCTATGATCAACCTAGACAGCATATTAAAAAGCAGAGACATCACTTTGCCAACAAAGGTCCATCTAGTCAAAGCTACATTTTTTCTAGTAATCATGTATGGATGTTAGAGTTGGACTATAAAGAAAGCTGAGTGTCGAAGAATTGATGCTTTTGAATTGTGGTGTTGGAGAAGACTCTTGAGAGTCCCTTGGACTGCAAGGAGATCAAACCAGCCTATCCTAAAGGAAATCAGCCTTGAATATTCATTGGAAGGACTGATGATGAAGCTGAAACTCCAATACTTTGGCCACCTGATGTGAAGACTTGACTCACTAGAAAAGACTCTGATTCTGGGAAAGATTGAAGATGGGAGGAGAAGGGGACGACAGAGGATGAGATGGTTGGATGGTATCACAGACTCTATGGACATGAGTCTGAGTAAGCTCTGGGAGTTGGTGATGGACAGGGAAGCCTGGTGTGCTGCAGTCCATGGGGTTGCAGAGTCGGACACGACTGAGCACCTGAACTGAGTGTGTAACAGAAACGAGACTTGTACTTAGTCTTTCTGGCTCTGTTTACCCCAAACACAATGAGGCCAATGCCAGTTAATCGCCAATGCCCTGACACAGATCAAAGCGACAGGGACAGAGTCAACCCTGCATGAACCTAGGGGGCAAGAACGCACTCCTCGCACAGAAACAAAATCTCTCTGTCAAACTGAGTTCTCTGAGTCTGCATGAACCGTGCAGGCATAAGTTTCCAAAAATGAGCTGTCAAATGCAGAAGCCACAGGTTAAAGCCCCTAAGTGAAACCTGGCTTAACTCCAGTTTCAACTATGATGGGATGAGTCTACCACAGTCTATCCAAATGATGACAACTAAAGATGCTGGACAGAATTCAGAGAGCAGCTACCTGAGGATCTTGAAAAGCAAATAAGAGCAGGTGGTATGGGAAGGAAAGTTAAAACCTGAAGTATAATCAGTATGACAGTAATGAGTTATTGTGCTTTTATCTTTTCTCCCTTTCTCTCTTGTCTTATTTATTTGGCTTCTTCAAGCCTTAGCTGTGGCATGCGGGATCTTCTTCTTTCATTGCTGCACATGGAATCTTCAGTTGCAGCATGCAGACTCTTAGCTGTGGCATGTGGGATCTAGTTTCCTGAGTAGGGAACAAACCCAGAGCCCCCTGTGTTCGTAGCATGGAGTCTTAGCCACTGGACCACCAGGGAAGTCCTATCTCCTGGCTTTAACT
This sequence comes from Oreotragus oreotragus, assembly GCA_006410675.1. NCBI lineage: Eukaryota > Metazoa > Chordata > Mammalia > Artiodactyla > Bovidae > Oreotragus > Oreotragus oreotragus. The sequence continues at coordinate 28,713 of SJYX01023750.1, forward strand.
GAAGGGTGATTCAAACTGGGAGACTGCAAAGTTTTTGCAGGAAACAAAAACTCTAAGAAATGACCCTTTTGGCCAACGTGGCTCCCAAATTAAGCCAAAGAGTATGGAGGAGTCTGCATTGTTTTTAATATCCTTTTCCCCTCATGGCCCCACCACAAGGCCAGCTTCAGTCTGAAAAGTGCAGGACCATGGAAAGGACATAATACAGGCACCTAACCCCCTGCAAGAAGCCCGTCCTTTTGAGCAAGGGGGATCCTGTTGAGCAAGGTGTGCTATTTTCTTCTCTATTCTACGATCATATCAGTATTTCCTATAAGCTCAATCATGCAAAGCTGCAACAGTGTCAGAAGCTAAGGCAACAAGAGAACCCTAGCTTTCTAGACAGAGGACCAGACCAGGGAGTCTCTGAGAGCTGGAGAGTGTGGGGGGAATCCTATGGAGGAGGGATTAGGGAAAGGTGAGAAAAGGCTCCCCACAGAAGGTGAGGCAGAACTTGTCCTTTGAAGCCAAGCAGACTGGTGGCATGCTAAAACAAAACAATCAACATTCTCCAGCATATTTTAACAGGACCCAAGCCTCACAAGCTAATATACAGAACTCCCTGGGTATAATACAAAATTACTCAACCTACCAAGAACCAGAAAAATTTGACCAATTCTCAAAGGCAAAGACACTCAACAGGTGCCAACCTCAAGGTGAATGAGATGTTAGAATATCCAAGTCTTTCAAGCAGCTAGATAATCATTCTCTGTCAATTAAAGACAAACTCTCTTGAAATGAATGAAAAAACAGAGGTGTTCAGCAAAGAAATAGAAATTACAAAAAAGAATCAAATGGAAAATTTGAAACTGATAAATACAACATATTGAAATTAAAAACTACTGGATAGGTTCAATAGTAGGATGTAGATGACAGAAAAAAAGAATAAGATCAATAAATACAGATCTATAAAAATTACCCAAACTAAAGAAAAGACAAAAATTACTGAGAGAAAAAATGAACAGACCATTAGGGATCTGTGTGTCAATTTTGAAAGGTCTAACGTTCATGCCATTGGGGTCCCCAAGATAGAAGAGAAAAAAATATTGAAGAAAAAAATGTCCAATTTAGCAAATTTGGCAAAAAAAATATAAACTTACAGAACAAAGAAATCAAATACATCTAAAACAGAATAAATGCAAAAAAAAAAAAAAAACCCAGGTCATACAGACACATTAAGATCAAACTACTAAACACTAAGATAAGGAAAAAAGTCTTGAAAGCAGCTAGAGAAAGCACATTATATGTAGGAGATTAATTATTTGACCACTCACTTCATATCAGAAGCTGTGGAGGTCAGAAGATAGTGAAATAGCATCATCAAAGTGCTGAAAGAAATGTTAACACAGAATTGTGTGTCAAGTGAAAATCACCTTCAGAAATGAAAAGAAGGAACCAAAACGAATTTGTCACCAGCAGAATTGCTCCAAGATGTATGCTGAAGGAAGCTTTCCAGGTTAAAGGAAACAATTTCAGTCCTCAGAAATGAAGAAACAGAAACAAGAAAGATGAACATAATAGACTATTTTGTTTTCTGTTTCAGTTCAGTTCAGTCGCTCAGTTGTGTCCAACTCTTTGTGACCCCGTGAATCGCAGCACGCCAGGCCACCTTGTCCATCACCGTCTCCCGGAGTTCACTCAGATTCACGTCCATCTAGTCAGTGATGCCATCCAGCCATCTCATCCTCTGTCGTCCCCTTCTCCTCCTGCCCCCAATCCCTCCCAGCATCACAGTCTTTTCCACTGAGTCAGCTCTTCGCATGAGGTGGCCAAAATATGGAGTTTCAGCTTTAGCATCATTCCTTCCAAAGAAATCCCAGGGCTGATCTCCTTCAGAATGGACTGGTTGGATCTCCTTGCAGTCCAAGGGACTCTCAGGAGTCTTCTCCAACACCACAGTTCAAAAACATCATTAGGTTTTCAAAAACACATGACTGTTGAAAGAAAAAATGATCATCTACAGAGCCCTGAAAAAAGGAGTCAATGTATATTTATATAATACCTATGACAACTATAACAAAGTGGGGAGGCTAATAAGTACCTTTTAGGTTGTAAGGTTTCTATATTCTACTTAAAAATGTAAAATATTAACTCTAAATAGACTGCAAAGTTAGGTTTATGTTGTATCGTTTGTGATCACTAATATATATATAAAAATATAATGTTAGATACATATGAATATATAATAAAAGCCAACATAAGTAAAAATTTAAAAATATTCAATTAATCCAAAAGAAGGCATGTAATTATATACATAGGCGCCAAACAGAGAGAGAACACCAGAAAGTGGGCGTGGAGGGAACATTCCTCAACATAACAAAGGCCAGTTGTGAAAACCTACAGCTAACATCATAGTCAATGGTGAAAACCTTGAAAGCATCCCCTCTTAGGAACAAGACAAGGAGGTACCTCTCTCCACCTTTATTCAACACAGTTTTGGTTGCCTGGAAAATCCAGTGGACGGAGTAGCCTGGTAGGCTGCAGTCCATGGGGTCGCTAACAGTCGGACAGACTGAGCGACTTCACTTTCACTTTTCTCTTTCATGCATTGGAGAAGGAAATGGCAACCCACTCCAGTATTCTTGCCTGGAGGATCCCAGGGATGGGGGAGCCTGGTGGGCTGCCGTCTATGGGGTCACACAGAGTCGGACACGACTAAAGTGACTTAGCAGCAGCAGCAGCCATGGCAATCAGAGAAAGAAAAGAAATCCAAACTGGAAAAGAAGCAAAACTGTCACTATTTGCAGGTGACATGATACTATACATAAAAGATTCTAAGGGAGCTATCAGGAAGTGACTGGAGCTCATCAATGAACTGGGCAAAGTTGCAGGACATAAGTTTAATGCACAGAAATCTGTTGCATTTCTATACACTAACAATGAAAGATCAGAAAGAGAAATTAAAGAAGCAAAATCCCATTTACCATCTCATCAAAAAGAAGAAAATACCTAGGAATAAACCTAAGAAGACAAAAGACCTGAAATCCAAAAACTATACGACACCGATGAAAAAACTGAGGATGACACAGACAGATGGAAAGATATACCATGTTCTTGGACTGGGAAAATCAGTATGTCAAAATGACTATATTATCCAAAGCAATATATAGATTCGATGCAATCCTTATCAAACTGCCAATGGCATTCTCACTAGAAAAACAAACAAAAAAAAAATTAATCTGTATGGAGACCCAAAAGATCCTAAATAGCCAAAGCAATTTTTCTTTCTTGAGAAAGAAAAATGGAGCTGGAGGAACCAGGCTCCTTGAGTTCAGACTATACTACAAAGCTACAGGTAGTGCAGTAGTAAAGAATCCACCTGCCAATGCAGGAGACCCAAGAGACATGGGTTCGATCTCTGGGTCGGGAAGATCCCCTGGAGTAGGAAATGGCAATCCACTCCAATATTCCTGTCCGGAAAATTCCATGGAAGAGGAGACTGGAGAGCTATAGAGCAGAGGTCTGTAAGGGTCACAAAGAGTCAAACATGACTGAGCATGCATGCATTCATAAAGCTACAGCAATCAAAACAGTAGAGTATTGCCACAAAAAAGGAAATAGAGATCAATGGTACAGGATATAAAATCTAGAAATAAACCCATGCACCTATGATTGACTAATCCACAAGAAAGGAGGCAAGAATACACAATGGGGAAAAGACAGTCTCTTCAATAAATGATGCTGGGAAAACTGGACATGTAAAAAAGTGAAATTAAAGCATTCTTTAACATCATACACAAAATTAAACTCAAAATAGATTAAAGAACCAAATATAAGACCTAATACTATAAAACTCTTAGAGGAAAATACAGGGAGAACACTCTCTGACATAAATCACAGCAATATGTTTTTCTATCCATCTCCTACAGTAATGGACACAAAAACAAACAAATGGGACCTAATTAAACTTAAAAGCTTTTGCACAGCAAAGGAAACCATAAACAAAACAAAAAGACAACCCACAGAATGGGAGAAAATATTTGCAAACTATACAACTGACAAGGGATTAATCTCCAAAATATACAATCAACCCATGCAGTTCAATATCAAAAAACCAAANCAAAAACAAACAAATGGGACCTAATTAAACTTAAAAGCTTTTGCACAGCAAAGGAAACCATAAACAAAACAAAAAGACAACCCACAGAATGGGAGAAAATATTTGCAAACTATACAACTGACAAGGGATTAATCTCCAAAATATACAATCAACCCATGCAGTTCAATATCAAAAAACCAAACAATCTATAAAAAAAAAAGGGGGGCTGACGACTTAAATAGACATTTTTCTAAAGAAGACATACAGATGGCCAAGAGGCACACGAGAAGATGCTTAACATCTTTAATTATCCAGTTCAGTTCAGTCGCTCAGTCATGTCCGACTCTTCAACCCCATGAACTGCAGCACGCCAGGCTCCCCTGTTCATCACCAACTCCTGGAGCTTACTCAGACTCATGCCCACTGAGTCAGTGATGCCATCCAACCATCTTATCCTCTGTCACCCCCTTCTGCCTTTGATCTTTCCCAACACCAGGGTCTTTTCCAATAAGTCAGTTCTTCTCATCAGGTGGCCAAAGTATTGGAGTTTCGGCTTCAGTATCAGCCGTTTCAATGAATATTCAGGACTGATTTCCTTTAGGATGAACTAGTTTGATCTTGTAGTACAAGGGGCTCTCAAGAGTCTTCTCCAACATCACAGTTCAAAAGCATCAGTTCTTTAACGTTCAGCTTCTTTATAGTCCAACTCTCACATCAATACATGACTACTAGAAAAACCATAGTCTTGACTGGACAGACTTTTGTTGGCAAAGTAATATATCTGCTTTTTAATATGCTATCTAGGTTGGTCATAACTTTCCTTCCAAGGAGTAAGTGTCTTTTCATTTCATGGCTGCAGTCACCATCTGCAGTGAATTTGGAGCCCAAAAAAATAAAGTCTGACACTGTTTCTACTGTTTCCCCATCTATTTCCCATGAAGTGATGGGACCAGATGCCACGATTTTAGTTTTCTGAATCTTGAGCTTTAAGCCCACTTTTTCACTCTCCTCTTTCACTTTCATCAAGAGGCTTTTTAGCTTCTCTTCACTTTCTGCCATAAGGGTGGTGTCATCTGCATATCTGAGGTTATTGGTATTTCTCCCAGCAATCTTGATTCCAGCTTGTGCTTC
>SJYX01023750.1:49168-67537 GCA_006410675.1 Oreotragus oreotragus
CACACACACACACACACACACACACACACGTTCTTGTTCCTGAGTCTTGTCTTCCTGTCTAGACCCAGATCATAGTATTGCTTGCCACGGTGCAGCCTCCATTGGGTGATCAGTTTGTCTCTGTGCTTTAATGGGTAAAGGAAGGACAGTGGGTGATTTACGCTAACAGAATTTTTTAGTTTGATGCATCCAACACCCTTCTGATACCTTCAGTAGCCACTACCCAGACCAAACCCCTCATCCCTCTATCTAAGCAGGCTCCTCACTGAGCTCCCCCGACCCTACCTCCCAGCACCTGCCAAGGGTGCCTCCTGCATCCCTGCGTCCCTTTGGCCTCTGCCCATCCCCTGCCTGCCTTTTCCATTTCACACACAGGGCTTTGAGTCAGCCACACCTTCACTGCCTTCTTCTCTCCCTCAACCCCTTTGATTTTCCTTTCCGGGGAAGAGCTAGGTGGAGGCCTCTGCATAGCTGTCAGAAAGAAAAAGACTTGGAGCTGAAGGGGCTGAGCCCCAGGCCTGTGGGAGACGCCCGGTGAGTGCCTGTGCTGTCGTGTCTGACTCTTTGTGACCCCATGGGCCTTAGCCCGCCAGGCTCCTCTGTCCACGGGGATATTCCAGGCCACCCCATGAGCACAGTGAAAGGAATGCTGGGTGGGCTGCCATTTCCTACTCCAGGGGATCTTCCCGACCCAGGGATCGAACCTGCACCCACCCCTCCTCATTTAGACATTCCCTCCCTTGAGGCCCGCCTGGTGAACCAGAAGTACCAGAACTGTAACCGGACCCCTGGGAGCCACAGGGTGAGCCTGCGGCAGTCTTCAGGAGGGTGGGGCCTGAGGAAATTAAAATGCTCCAAGTCCTGCTGCAATACCCAGGGCCTCCAGTGCGTGGAGCCTCAGGGTTTAGAAGCTGGAATGAGTGAGTGAGTGAAGCCGCTCAGTCGTGTCTGACTCTTTGCGACCCCATGGACTGTAGCCTACCAGGCTCCTCTGTCCATGGGATTTTCCAGGCAAGAGTACTGGAGTGGATTGCCATTTTAGGTGAGGACAAAACCCATGTGCGTTCATCCGTCTCCCTCCATGGCCCGAGGAGGATGGGAAGGAAGCCAGTGATGGGGGCTGCTGGCTTCTGGACTCTGGTTAGGCTGGAAGTGACCAGTCTGAGCCTTCCCTGCCCACCTGACTGTAAACCAGCTTTGCTTGGGGGTGAGGTAGGAGCGGGGGGCGGGGTGGGGCTCTGCTCCCTGGAGCTGAAGAGACGTACACAGTGTACGTGGCCCCTTCTGTGGCTGGCGGGGAGCCCCAGGAAGCTGAGCAGAGTTCCTGGAGCGGGCTCGCTGGGATGGGGAGGTGTGCCCTGCGATCATCTCACCCTTGTGTCAGTGCAGGCCTGGGGTGAGGCCTCTGCTGTCCCCAGTCTCATGGATCAAGACGCGTGTCTCTGCGGAGGTGCTTCTGCTGGCCTTGAGGCCGGGGAACAGGGCCGTCCCTCTGCTCCACCCGGGCCTCCTGCCTTGGCTTCCCCAGTCCCCTAAGGTCGGTGGGTGGAGAAAATCCTCTCGCCATCATCGTTCAGCCTGCTGGTTACACAGCGACCCCTGGTGGTTCTCGGGCGCCATTACAGGGAGACCCCAGAGGCCTTTTATGGGGTCCTTGGTTCCAGCATAATTGCAACCACGAAATAAAAAGACGCTTACTCCTTGGAAGAAAAGTTATGACCAACTTAGCATATTAAAAAGCAGAGACATTACTTTGCCAACAAAGGTCCATCTAGTCAAGGCTATGGTTTTTCCAGTAGTCATGTATGTATGTGAGAGTTGGACTATAAAAAAAGCTGAGTGCCGAAGAATTGATATTTTTGAACTGTGGTGTTGGAGAAGACTCTTGAGAGTCCTTTGGACTGCAAGGAGATCCAACCAGTCCATCCTAAAGGAAATCAGTCATGAATGTTCACTGGAAGGACTGATGCTGAAGCTGAAACTCCAATACTTTGGCCACCTGATGCGAAGAGCTGACTCATTTGAAAAGACCCTGATGCTGGGAAAGATTGAAGGCAGGAGGAGAAGGGAACGACAGAGGATGAGATGGTTGGATGGCATCACTGACTCAATGGACATGAGCTTGGGTGGACTCCAGGAGTTGGTGATGGACAGGGAGGCTGGCATGCTGCAATCCATGGGGTCACAAAGAGCCGGACACAACTGAGCGACTGAACTCCCCACATTATCATATTTGGAGAGTGGGCCTTTAAGAAGGTAATTAAGGTTAAATGAAGTTCTATTCAATAGGACTATTGTCCTCATGAGGAGAGGAAGGGGTGACACCAAAACATGCCTCTTCCTCCTGCCCACAGTAGAGAGATCACGTGAGGCACAGGGAGAAGATGGCCTTCTGAAGAGAGGCCTCCCCAGAACCAAGCCTCTATCTTTGCTCTTCTAGTCTCCAAAACAGTGAGAAAATAAATTTCCATTGTTTAAGCCACCCAGACTGTGGTATTCTGTTATGACAGCCTGAGCAGACTAGTAATACACATACTAAGGAGATGGTTAGCCTTCTTTCCCTCCCAAAGTCCATGAATGCTGAGAGGCAAACGTATATCTTCTAGGCAGAAAACTGGAGACAATTTCTCTGAACAATCTGACTAGTGCAAGAGACAAAATCAAAAGACATCAACAGTGAGGATTCTCTTGAAAACAGCCTACGTAGATTATGCTACATGAAGTTCATAGTTTAAATAGCCCCACCTAAAGGACACAGAGCTTTCAAGTCAGCTTTTAAATGACTTCTACTCTTAAATGTGATCAGGCAATCAAGAATAACAAGGCACTTGTGGAGACTATATAATATGAAATATAGAGACCAAAATAAATAGGGAAGGAGAAGAAAACTTAAGTGAAATCACAGTACCTTAGAGAAGATATTATATCTATGAATCAAGAACAAGACGTTATTTTAAAAAGGAATGTTTAGAAAATGAGAGAGAGATCTTGGAAAATTTTTTAAATGATGGAAGAAACACAATGCATAAAAATTTCAAAGATAAACAGCTCAGAAAATAGAGAAAACAAAAAAAATGGAAGAGAAAAAAATGAGAATATTGAGGAAATAGTTCAATACATGTACCTCTAAATAATAGGTGTTTCAGGGAGTAGGTGGGGAGGTAGAACATAAAAAGAGGGGAAATGAAAGTGGAAATAATCAAGGAAACAATTTTCATAGGTAATAGCGAAGAGTCGGGACATGACTGAGTGACTTCACTTTCCCTTTTCACTTTCTTGCATTGGAGAAGGAAATGGCGATCCACTCCAGTGTTCTTTCTTGCCTGGAGAATCCCAGGGATGGCGGAGCCTGGTGGGCTGCCGTATACGGGGTCGCATAGAGTCGGATACCACTGAAGCGACTTAGCAGCAGCAGCAGCAACCAGAATTGAAGGATATAAGTTTCAAAAATGTTCACAAAGTGCGCTGCACGATGAGTAAAAATATATCTACACTAAAGAACTGCATCACAAAATTTCAAACCAACAGAGCAAAGAAAATTTCCTATAGTAGAGAGGGAGAGAGAGAGAAACAGATTTCACTAATGGCCTTCTTGGCAACACTGTAACCATGAAGACAATGGCACAAGGCCATCAAAGTTTTGAAAGATTATTTCCAACCCAGAATTCTATACCCAGCCAAACCATCAAGTAAGCATGAGGCTAGAATAAATACATTTTCAAACATCCAAGGGTACAAAAAATACTTACTTTTTTATAAGTTAATGGTGAAAAAAATGCACTCCACTAAAGCAAAGAAGAAACCAAAGAAAGAGGAGGATATGAGATCCAGGAAATAAGGAGATCAGCAGAAAAATAAAACGGAGGAAATCGCCAATATTCTAATGAAGAAACCTCAAAAAAAAAAAAAAAAAAAAAAACTGGATAGCAGATCTAGAAAGCACCCGACCAAGTTCAGAGGCTGTGGGAGAGATTTTCTCAGAAGGTGGACATGATAGAATAAAGTCTGTGAAGACAATTTTAAGACAGACTTTATTCAACTAGAGAAGAGTTTGGTGTTGAACTAGTGACCTATAACAAAACACTGAGCAGAGGTGGAAAAAAGGTAACTGACGAGAGGAAATGTTGTTCAGGAAAGTATGAGTCATCATAGTTCAGCTATGAATAGAACTTCAAGGGTCACAATAATCCAATCACCAAACACTGATATAATGAAGTTATGCTATCAACTATTTTGGAACAATGGGAGATGGGAAGTGCAGGTGATGATGAAAAGAGAGTTAAATCCTCATTTCCACAGTAGGAAGTCAACCAACAATGCCAAAGATGGAAGAATTCAAGCAGAGGATAAGTACATTATTTAGAGACACAGAGGGACATAGCAAAAGAATCCACTTGATTACTAGAAGTATCAATAGTTGCCTCTGAGAAGTAGAAAATGAGGGAGGTGGGCAGAAGTCCAGGACCAGGATATGGGAGGTGTGCGCCTGTGTGTGTTTATACAAGTCTAGTAACATCTGACTCTCTAAACCACTTGCAAATGTAATTTTTATTTTTTTACATGAAATTTAAAACAAAAACTAATAAAAATTCTAAACAGAAAAACAATGAGAAAGAGGAAAAGGAAAGGAAGAAGAAGGGGTGAGAGGGAATGAGGGAGAAAAAAGTATGGGCATTCTGGCTTCTGAATTATTATTAGAAGTTACAAGTCAGCTTACATGCTGCTTGCTCCAAAAGCTCCTACTTCCTGACAGAAGTCACGTCTAGCTACCAAGGATTCAGGGACAAACAGTAGATTGTGCCCCAAGCTCCATACACATGAAAGCTGTCGTAATAGCCCTCACAAAAAATAGATTTTCTCACCGAAAATCTATTTGGAAGGAATAGATGGGAATAGGATTTGGATGCACTTCCAAACCCTATATTGGAAGGATTCATTTTAGCCCAAAGTGGAAACAGTGACAGATTTTTTGGGGGGTGGGGTGGGGTTTGAAAATCACTGTGGACAGTGATCGCAGCCACGAAATGAAAAGATGCTTGCTCCTTGGAAGAAAAACTATGACAAATCTAGACAGCATATTAAAAAGCAGAGCCATCACTTTTCTGACAAAGGTCCATATAGTCAAACCTATGGTTTTCCCACTAGTCATGTATGGAGGTGAGAGCTGGACCATAAAGAAGGCTGAGTGCTGAAGAGTTGATGCTTTCGAATTGTGGTGCTGGAAAAGACTCTTGAGAGTCCCTTGGACTGCAAGGAGATCAAACCAGCCAATCCTAAAGGAAATCAACCCGTAATACTCATTGGAAGGACTGATACTAAAACTCCAATACTTTGCCCACCTGATGAAAAGAGCCGAGTCATTGGAAAAGACCCTGATGCTGCAAAAGATTGAGGGCAAGAGGAGAAGGGGGCAACAGAGGTTGAGATGGTTGGATGACATCACTGACTTAATGGGCTTGAGTCTAAGCAAACTCCCAGAGATCGTGAAGGACAGGAAAGTGGGTGTGCTGCAGTCCATGGGGCTGCAAAGATTTGGGCATGACTTAGCGACTCAACAACTCCAGGACCACCTGGTGTGTGGTCTCGCTCCTAGAAAACGCCTACCTACTCACCAGTACAGGGGTAAGGTTGGTACTGAGGATGTTCTGAGAACCTCAAGCCTCACCCTAGAGGCTTTTGGATTTGGATTCTACAGGGGGAGATAAGAATGCAGGATCAAACACTCAGGAAGGAGAGGGGTCCCTCGTCACCAGCTAGGTCAGGCTCAACCCCTGGGCTTTCTCCTCCACCTCAGTCAATGCAATGGCAGGACGCTGGTTTACGTTGAAACCATCTAAATGGGCAACCCTGCCTGAGAGCCATCTCTTAGCTAATCAGGAGGATTTCAGAGGAAGAATACTATATTAGTCCGAACACAAAAACACAAACTAGAAAAACTTGGAACAAGATTCCATCTTTTAACTATGAATGTTGTAACTACCAATGAGTAGCTTCAGTTAGTTCACAGATATAATAAAAAAAAATCTGAGAATACAAGAAGGTAGAATGAAGACCTCCCTTCCTGCTCAGGCTCCCAGGACCTCTGTCTGAAGGAAACCACTGTGAGTGGTTTCTTACGCATTCCTTGGGGTATATTCTGTACATATAAACATGTGTATCAGCTTATACGTTTTATTTAAACCCAAATGAGAGTAAACCAAATGGGCATGTTGCTCTACACTTTCCTTTTTCTATACGTTTTAAAAAAACATACCTTAGCAATATGTTAAGATCTGCAAGATACATTTTAGGGCCTCAGGTACTTTATAACGGCTGTCAGATATGCCATTGTATTCAGGTACCTTAGTTTAGCCAGTCCTCCATTGGTGGATGTTTATAGTTCTATTTTTTTCTCTAAAATAAACAGGGAGGTAGTAAATGTCCTTAGATGTATATCGCTGCATTCATTTATTAACATATCCATAAGATAAATTCCTGTATATAGAAATGCTAAGTCAAAAGGATGGTGCGTTTTTAATAGAATCTTCCAAACTTTCTCCACAGATCTTGTACCAATTCACACTCCCCACGCACTTATGTGAATATGTCTATTTCCCCATATCCTTTCCAAAAAAAGGTATCAGCAAATTTTTAAACCTTCATTTGCTTGCAAGGTGAAAATTGTATCTTACTACGTTAATAGATATTTTTTAAAATACAGATAGAGTTGAACTTCTTTTCATTTGCTAATAAGCTGTTCTTATTTCCTTTCCTGTGAACTATTTGCTCAAATCTTTACCCATCTTTCCACTGGGCTGTCTGTCTTTTTCTAATTGGTTTTTATATCTTTTTATTTTTAAATTAATTTTGGGGGGAACATAGTTGATTTATAATGTGTTAGTTTTTGCTGTGCTGCAAAGTAAATCAGGTATACGTATACATGTATCTACACTTTTCAAGGTTCTACTCCCATATAGTTCATTTACAGAGTCTAACTGATTTTTAAAGGTTACTTAGAAAAGGAGGAGACTGGTTAACCTTGAACCAGAATTACATGCATGACTTTTCTAACAGTACTTGCATGTTAAATCCTACAATTGACTGGGAAGAGAGGATAGCCCTCCCAGGGTCTCAGGTGAGCCCCTGAAAGCTGGGGAAGGGTGATAACAACAGTGGTCCCAACAGGTGGATGTTGTGTAAGTGCAGCTAGCATGCCAAGTGCTGAGTGCCTTTCACACATCATTTCATTGCATCCTTACCGTGACCCCCATGAGGAAGGTATCATGAGTATCCCTATTTTACAGACAAAGCAGACTTAGATCCAGCCTGCCTAGGGTCTCACAGCCAGTAAACAGAGCTAAGATACAAACCCGGGCTACGGGACCCAGAGACCCACTGTTCACCACTCTGCCCTACTGCCCACAGTGGATTCCAGTGCCCAGCACATAGTAGGGACTGAGGGTCATGGCGATCACTCTAGACTGATTGCATCTTGATGCCATCCCGGAAAAGCAAACCACAAGAGTAGCCTGGGGGCCTCTGCCGACTGTCCAGTTCTCTGCTGAGTTCTCAATGTCTAGAAAGGTCACTGGCACAAAGTAAAGTGAAAGTGAAGTCGTCTGCGACTCTTTGCGACCCCGTGAACTGTAGCCCACCAGGCTCCTCTGTCCATGGGATTCTCCAGGCAAGAATACTGGAGTGGGTTGCCATTTCCTTCTCCAGGGGATCCTCCCGACCCAGGGATCGAACCCAGGTCTCCTGCATTGCAGGCAGACGCTTTACCCTCTTAGCCACCGGGGAAGGCACAAAGTAGGGGCTTGGTAAACGGTGGCTGAGTGAATGCATGAATGAACAAATGAATAATGTCTTCTCCCTGGACTGTGAGCTCTCGAGGGCAAGGACTGTGACTGGCTTGTTCTCCCAGAGCCTAGCTCGGTGCCTTGCACCAGGAAGACCAAGACTGATCAAAGACAGCGTGTTGAAAGAAGCAAGCACCTCTCCACTGTTTGGGATGGTCCTCCCCACAAGCTTTAACTGACTCTTAGTCAAGCTAGAGGAACACCACCAACCCTGGAAAACGTTCTATTGGACAACACTTGACACGTCACACTGGGAAGACCCATGTAAACAAGTAGGAAGTGTGGGAGTCAGGGGAGCCAGGGCAGTAAGACATGGGCAACCTGCCCACTCGCGGGTCATGCCGCTGGCCCCCTTCCTCCACCTCTGCGCAAAGGTTGTGCCTGCTAGTATTTCTCAGCTAGGGGAACAGCACCTTCTCCAGGGGATCCTCCCGACCCAGGGATCGAACCCAGGTCTCCTGCATTGCAGGCAGACGCTTTACCCTCTTAGCCACCGGGGAAGGCACAAAGTAGGGGCTTGGTAAATGGTGGCTGAGTGAATGCATGAATGAACAAATGAATAATGTCTTCTCCCTGGACTGTGAGCTCTCGAGGGCAAGGACTGTGACTGGCTTGTTCTCCCAGAGCCTAGCTCGGTGCCTTGCACCAGGAAGACCAAGACTGATCAAAGACAGCGTGTTGAAAGAAGCAAGCACCTCTCCACTGTTTGGGATGGTCCTCCCCACAAGCTTTAACTGACTCTTAGTCAAGCTAGAGGAACACCACCAACCCTGGAAAACGTTCTATTGGACAACACTTGACACGTCACACTGGGAAGACCCATGTAAACAAGTAGGAAGTGTGGGAGTCAGGGGAGCCAGGGCAGTAAGACATGGGCAACCTGCCCACTCGCGGGTCATGCCGCTGGCCCCCTTCCTCCACCTCTGCGCAAAGGTTGTGCCTGCTAGTATTTCTCAGCTAGGGGAACAGCCGCAGCCCAGAGCCTGCATGGTCATTTCACAGTTTCCTGAGGACAGACCTAGCTTTCTGTCTGCATTAATTTATCTGGTCTTCAAAACAACCACATGCCACATGGACTATTTTTATTCCCAGGACGCAGAAAGGCAAAGCGAGGTTAAATTGCTCAGGGTCATGAACTCAGCAGAGCTGGGGTTTTCACCAAACGGACCTCTGGACTCCTCTGCCCAGCAGCAGTACTCTTCACCCCACTCCCTGAGGAAGGAAGAGCTCACCCCCAATTCCCGCTCATCCTCCCAGACCCAGCGCCCCCTCCATCTCAGCTGGGGCTCCTGACTCCAAAGCCCTACTCCCACCCCGTGCCCTCAGCCGGCTCCCTGTGCTCCCCTTCTGTGAGCAAAGGCAGGAACTGCCTGGCTCATTGTTCAGCTTCTTAGGGAATGAGCACAGATTCCCCACACAGCCCCTGCCCTCAAGTGTCCCCCCTGGTCTGCTCCAGCACCGTGCAGTGGCCAAGGGGGCTCCTGAGGCCCCTCCACACTTCCTGTCATACGTCTGGCTGAGGGACCCAGCTCGCATCCGACAACCTCTCATGCTGGAGGAACTGAATGAGGCCGCAGGTGACCTGGGCCCCATCTCAGTCTGTCTGCATCAGTCTGAGGGCAGATAGCCAGGCAGGCTTTGCTGCCAGTTCTGTGAAAATGAAGCGAAAGTCGCTCAGGGGTGTCCGACTCTTTGCAACCCCATGGACTATATAGTCCGTGGTAACCCGTGCTAAAGAGCTCAGGCTTGGTGTCCGTGAGGTGAGTGCATGCTCAGTCCTGCCTGACTCTGCCACCTCGTGGACTGTACCCTGCTCAGCTCCTCTGTTCACGAAATTCTCCAGGCAAGAATACTGGAGTGGGTTGCCATTTCCTCCTTCAGGGCATATTCCCACCCAGGGATTGAACCTGTGTATCCCGTATCTCCTGCATTGGCAGGCAGATTCCTTACCACTAGCTCTGCCTGGGAAGCTCTGGTGTCAGACATGGGTTCAAATATACTCTGTGTGACACTGGTTGAGTTACTCAGCCTCTCTGAGTCAAAGGTTCCTCGGCTGTCAAATAGGGATAATAGTATCCCTCTTCTATCTCAGGAGCCTGGGGAGGATTTAGCTAGTTACTAAGACCCCACCTATTCCCTGAACCTGCGCCGTGCACAGGTCCTGGGCAGGTATTCTCACTGTGTCATGGACACAGTCCTGACAGAGCCCTGAGGAGTCTTTTATCCAGGAGCACACTCACCAGCCCCCTCCATGTCTCCTCCCCTCCTTCTAGGCCTACAATCCCTCATGAGATACGTCTCAAGTTCTAGTCTCTAGCCAAGCTCACATGTGAGAGTAAGATGATGGATGAACTCTGAATCTAAGGATGCCCACCCCCCACCATCCTCCAGGCTCGAGTCCACAGGTCCTCCCAACTCCAGGCCTGTCAGGGCCTTTGGAAAAGTGGGGGCGGGAGGGCTGGAAGAGGAGCTGTGAAAAGCGGAACAGGCTTCACCCTGGGATCTTCCTCACCATCTGTCTTGCCAGGCATGGTGGGGTGGGGGGGGGGCTCATCCATCCATCAGGATTGACACCAGATCCTTGCCCCCCAGCGGTGTCTGGGTATCCCTCACCCACCTTTCCCCTCCCTCTTCTATTCCCAGAGCTTGGCTGGTTGCAGGGCCGGGCTTGCTCTTAATTAGCCTGACAAAACTCAGTCACCAGGGGAAGTCCTTGAAGTTGAGGATTTCAACAAAGCTAAACCACTAAATCCTGTGGCCGCCAGCCTGTCTTCACAGCTTCTTTGGCTCTGCCAGAAATCGTGCTTACTCGCAGGCAGAAACCACAGTCCTGGCGGCTTCGGTGCCTCCCCCAGTCCTGGGCCACCTTATCAGGGCAGGCCTGGCCCATCCTTTATCTGCCTGCCATCTCTAAGTGCTTCCATCCCCTGACAGGCCCCATAAAAGCTGGTAAAAGACGAGGCTGTCCCGCTTTTGACGTCGCTGACTTCAAAGGCCACAGACAGGCGGGCGCAATCTGGTTGCTTTGCTGAGTTGAGAGCAATGCTCGGTGCCCTTGCAATGGCTCTGTCGGTCTGGGATGACACCCAGAGCTCCAGAGCTTAGCGAGAAATGGTTAAGGGCACAGGCTCTGGGGCCAGGCAGCCCCGGGTCAAGCCCCCATTTCAGCCACTGGGTTACTGGACTGCTTAACCCTGTTGCTGTGAAACTTCTCTGACAAACAGGGATGATGAAGTTCGCCTGTCTAACCCTCCAAATGTCACTGGGACAGGCCCGGCATGGTGAAGAGGACTCCCTTCTGTAAGGGCTTGGCTGCTGCTTGGGACTCCCTAGAGCCATCCTAACAGGGCCCTGGACAGCAGTGAGAATTGAACGTGATTGTGACGTCAAGAAAGAAGTGAAGAGAGCACCACGTTACATGGCATCTGCAAGCTCAGTTCCCAACACCCAGCACAGGTCATCAGAGCTCACAGCTCCAAACCCCTTCATCCCATAGTGGCAAGAGTTTCTCCCCACAGGGAGCAGGAGTTATTGTTTAATATGAGCACAGAGTTTCAGCTGGGTAAGATGAAAAGAGTTCTGGAGATGGATGATAGAAACGGTTGCACAATACAAACTGACCTAATGTCACTGAACTGTATGCTTCCAAATGGTGAATATTATGCTATGAATAGTTTACCACAATTTTTAAAAAAGTCTGACCCTATGTTAGGAGGCAGTTGAGAGGAATGGAAACAAGGCACCCCCTAGCTCTTCTAAGAGTTCAAGCTGGAGGAACCCAAGATTCATACCGGCTGATAATAGAAATGAAGCTAAACCAAGAACTGCCCCCCTCCTGCCAGCCCCAAACCCATCCCCTGGGCCCGTCAGCCCCCACCTGGGGCACAGGAGCTGTCTCAGGAGGGGTCAGCCGTGCACACGGCCTCACCTCCCAGGGGTCCCTGAGTACAGCCCTGCCTGGCTCACGCCCACAAACAGTGGCTGCGTAGAACCCTTGCTGCAAGTCCTTAGGACAAAGAAAGACGTGCAGAAAGGGAAAGAGGAAGAGGGAATTAAGTCATCCTCAGCTTTTCTCCCAAATCTCACTGAGAAGAATCAAGACGCTTTTCGGGCCCACTGCCCAGAGACAAAACAGGAGATGAAAATATTTATTTGTTTCTAAGGCTCTTGCAATCCCAGGATGAAAAGCCCACCTTGGTTGTAACTTACTGCAGCCTGAGCTACTCCCATGGCTGCCCCTGCCCCCAGGCAGCCGTCCACTCACTCAGGTCCTGGTGCAAGAAGTTCCACTGGGGAGAAAAAGTAGGATCCCTGTCCCCACAGAAACGGAATCTATTAAATGAGAATTATCCCCTATTGGCATCAGGGAGCCATAAATAGCCCAGCCGCCCCAGTTGAATCACCAGAGCTAGCACTGTGTCAGCGTTTCTATATAAACCAGGGTTTGCTAGGGGATTAGCTCACAGCCATAAAAAATTTGCTCCAGGCTGAAACTTGGCCTAAAGAAAATCTCAGCCTGCGAGTAGATACTGAAAAGAAAGTCAGACAGACACCTCCCCCAAGCCTGCCAAGGACAAGGGTGTCTCTGACCAGGACCTCTTATATCGGGGGCTCTGTTTTCACCAGCATATAAGAAACCTGGTGATTTAGGGCATGACTCGCGGTTGTCATAATTCAAAATCTGGTCCTTCCCACCACCACCCCGCAAGCCAAAAGAAGGATGTTTGCTGCTCTGAGAGCTTCACATAGGCCTGGGTTCGGGAATGTATAATCGAAACCCTCCCCTTTCCCTGTTAATAGCTAAAAGTCAAGAAAAGAGAGGTTTACCCAAGCAGGGAACCAGTGCTCATGCTGATTCTTTGTACAGTGTCGGGACATGGGAGCTGTCTTCCACCCTAAAGCAAGGCCTGGGAACCTAACATATCCTAAAAGCAGAATAACTCCGTACAAGACACAGGTGTAGTCAATGGGGAAAGGAAACTTTGCTTCGGTTTGGTTTTTTCCTTTATGGATAGGCAGTTAATCCAANGCCACTGGGTTACTGGACTGCTTAACCCTGTTGCTGTGAAACTTCTCTGACAAACAGGGATGATGAAGTTCGCCTGTCTAACCCTCCAAATGTCACTGGGACAGGCCCGGCATGGTGAAGAGGACTCCCTTCTGTAAGGGCTTGGCTGCTGCTTGGGACTCCCTAGAGCCATCCTAACAGGGCCCTGGACAGCAGTGAGAATTGAACGTGATTGTGACGTCAAGAAAGAAGTGAAGAGAGCACCACGTTACATGGCATCTGCAAGCTCAGTTCCCAACACCCAGCACAGGTCATCAGAGCTCACAGCTCCAAACCCCTTCATCCCATAGTGGCAAGAGTTTCTCCCCACAGGGAGCAGGAGTTATTGTTTAATATGAGCACAGAGTTTCAGCTGGGTAAGATGAAAAGAGTTCTGGAGATGGATGATAGAAACGGTTGCACAATACAAACTGACCTAATGTCACTGAACTGTATGCTTCCAAATGGTGAATATTATGCTATGAATAGTTTACCACAATTTTTAAAAAAGTCTGACCCTATGTTAGGAGGCAGTTGAGAGGAATGGAAACAAGGCACCCCCTAGCTCTTCTAAGAGTTCAAGCTGGAGGAACCCAAGATTCATACCGGCTGATAATAGAAATGAAGCTAAACCAAGAACTGCCCCCCTCCTGCCAGCCCCAAACCCATCCCCTGGGCCCGTCAGCCCCCACCTGGGGCACAGGAGCTGTCTCAGGAGGGGTCAGCCGTGCACACGGCCTCACCTCCCAGGGGTCCCTGAGTACAGCCCTGCCTGGCTCACGCCCACAAACAGTGGCTGCGTAGAACCCTTGCTGCAAGTCCTTAGGACAAAGAAAGACGTGCAGAAAGGGAAAGAGGAAGAGGGAATTAAGTCATCCTCAGCTTTTCTCCCAAATCTCACTGAGAAGAATCAAGACGCTTTTCGGGCCCACTGCCCAGAGACAAAACAGGAGATGAAAATATTTATTTGTTTCTAAGGCTCTTGCAATCCCAGGATGAAAAGCCCACCTTGGTTGTAACTTACTGCAGCCTGAGCTACTCCCATGGCTGCCCCTGCCCCCAGGCAGCCGTCCACTCACTCAGGTCCTGGTGCAAGAAGTTCCACTGGGGAGAAAAAGTAGGATCCCTGTCCCCACAGAAACGGAATCTATTAAATGAGAATTATCCCCTATTGGCATCAGGGAGCCATAAATAGCCCAGCCGCCCCAGTTGAATCACCAGAGCTAGCACTGTGTCAGCGTTTCTATATAAACCAGGGTTTGCTAGGGGATTAGCTCACAGCCATAAAAAATTTGCTCCAGGCTGAAACTTGGCCTAAAGAAAATCTCAGCCTGCGAGTAGATACTGAAAAGAAAGTCAGACAGACACCTCCCCCAAGCCTGCCAAGGACAAGGGTGTCTCTGACCAGGACCTCTTATATCGGGGGCTCTGTTTTCACCAGCATATAAGAAACCTGGTGATTTAGGGCATGACTCGGGGTTGTCATAATTCAAAATCTGGTCCTTCCCACCACCACCCCGCAAGCCAAAAGAAGGATGTTTGCTGCTCTGAGAGCTTCACATAGGCCTGGGTTCGGGAATGTATAATCGAAACCCTCCCCTTTCCCTGTTAATAGCTAAAAGTCAAGAAAAGAGAGGTTTACCCAAGCAGGGAACCAGTGCTCATGCTGATTCTTTGTACAGTGTCGGGACATGGGAGCTGTCTTCCACCCTAAAGCAAGGCCTGGGAACCTAACATATCCTAAAAGCAGAATAACTCCGTACAAGACACAGGTGTAGTCAATGGGGAAAGGAAACTTTGCTTCGGTTTGGTTTTTTCCTTTATGGATAGGCAGTTAATCCAACATCACCTGTTAAATAAAGCTAGACCCCTCTACACATCATTTCATACCTGGCTTCCTGGTGAATTAAAGATCTAAATGAAAAAGATACAACTATAAACAATAGTAGAAGAAAACTTAAGGGACTGTATATATAAACTTTGAGGGAGAAGGCCTTCTTAAAGAAGACATAAAAACCAGAAGCCATAAAGAAAGAGAAGTTTTAATACGTGACAACACAAAGTTTTAAATTCTTAGGTAGCCAGGTTTATCACAGACAAAATTAAAAGAAGGGAGAAAACACCGCGACACTTATTGCTAAGGGTTTATATGCTATTTTAATCAAGGACTTCTACAGATAAGCAAGAAAAAGAAAGAATAGCAGAAAAAGGCAAAAGACATCAAAAGGCGATTTAAAGAGAAGNATCACAGACAAAATTAAAAGAAGGGAGAAAACACCGCGACACTTATTGCTAAGGGTTTATATGCTATTTCAATCAAGGACTTCTACAGATAAGCAAGAAAAAGAAAGAATAGCAGAAAAAGGCAAAAGACGTCAAAAGGCGATTTAAAGAGAAGGAAATGTAAATTGCCAGTAAGCAGTGAGAAAGACACGCAACTTCATTAGTTAGGGAAATACGGATTCAAACAACAGATCTGACCCATCAGAGTGATAGAACACTAATACCTAGGGCTAGTAAGGGAAACAGGAGTGCTCACTCACCCCTAGGGTCTGATAACCTGCTATGATCTTTAGAAACGATGTATAGCGCCGTCTATTATAATTTAAAATACCAACAATCTCACTTATAGGATTATGTCCTGCAGGGCATATCTATAAGAATGTTTACAGCAGCACTGTTTATTAGGGCGAAAAGTAAAATCAAAATGAATGTCCATCAGTTGAAGTGTTGAATAAATTGTGTTATGTTTATACCATCAAATGTAAATTATGCAGCTATTAGGAGAATAAAAAGAATAAATAACATCTTACATGTGCTAACAGAAAAAGCCCTGCTGGATTTTTTAGCAGCACTGTTTATTAGGGCGAAAAGTAAAATCAAAATGAATGTCCATCAGTTGAAGTGTTGAATAAATTGTGTTATGTTTATACCATCAAATGTAAATTATGCAGCTATTAGGAGAATAAAAAGAATAAATAACATCTTACATGTGCTAACAGAAAAAGCCCTGCTGGATTTTTTTTCCTTTTTAATTACTCATATATTGTATTGCAGCATCCATGAACATCTATTGTCCTACTACTCAGTCTCTTATTTTTCCTTTATAGTAGTAAAATTTTTAAGAGTTATCCATGAATGTCAGAAGGTTTGAATATGTTTATGTCCCTTACTGATAAAGCAAGCTTTTCTCGGCAAATTTACTAGCTAGAACAATACCATGAGGTGGCGTAACTGAAAAAGCACTGTCAAGGTAGTGTTTGGTTAGTGCAACCCAGATTTTATTTTTTTAAAGAAATAATTTAAAATAGGAAAAGTTAAAATTCCAATATATGTGTATATATACATTTTAAGTTTGTTGGTGCATGGAGAGAGATGTAAAGATGTCCTATACCATTAGGTCTGATAACCTCAGGAATGGGATTGGCAGTGGGACCCAAGAGCTACTAAATTTTTCTTTACTCAAAATGGCAACCCACTCGTGTTCTCGCCTGGAGAATCCCAAGGACGGGGGAGCCTAGCAGGCTGCCGTCTATGGGGTCGCACAGAGTCAGACACGACTGAAGCGACTTAGCAGCAGCAACTCTGAATAGTTTGGGGTTTTTTTAGAGCAAACATGTATAACGTTTAAGATATTTTTAAGTAGAAAAGTTTTTAATCACTCCAACAACAACGTTCTTCGGTAAAGGCAAAGTGGTAGCTGAACCTCAAGACNGGGGTCGCACAGAGTCAGACACGACTGAAGCGACTTAGCAGCAGCAACTCTGAATAGTTTGGGGTTTTTTTAGAGCAAACATGTATAACGTTTAAGATATTTTTAAGTAGAAAAGTTTTTAATCACTCCAACAACAACGTTCTTCGGTAAAGGCAAAGTGGTAGCTGAACCTCAAGACACGCTTAATAAATACTAATGTGTGTGCATGTCTAGTCATATCTGACTCTTAGTGACCCCAGGGACTATAGCCTGCCATGCTCCTTTGTCCATGGGATTACCCAGGCAAGAATGCTAAAGTGGCTTGCCATTTCCTCCTCCAGGGGAATCTTCCCAACCCAGGAATCGAACCAGAGTCTCCTGCACTGGCAGGCGGATCCTTTACCACTGAGCCACCTGGGAAGCCCAATAAACGCTGAGAAGTGTACTGATCAACTAAGGCATGGTCAGAGAATCAGCACCACCCCTGAACTCCGGGAGCCCCCAGAGCTCAGGGGGACAAAATTCACACGGCCCTTAGAGAACAGTCTTAAAACCCACAGCGATTTGGGGGCAGACAGGGTCTGGGGTGTTCAGGGAGGGCTTCGTGGTGGAGGAGGTTTCCAAGGGTTTCAGGGTGGAAGGCCTTGGATAAACGGAGGACTAGGGAGTACAAGAGTAGTGCCAACGCAAACGAAAGGCCCTGGGCTGTGCGTGAGCCTGGTCCGTAGAGGCTGGGGTCTAGGGAGGGAAAGGCCTGGCACTCTGCGGATGCTTGTAAGTGCCTCCTGAGCTCGGCCTGCTGCGCCCCCTTCTCTGCAGAAGGTGGCAGTGGCCATCGAGACTTTGCACATCAGTCTGAACGCTGCCTCTTCAGAGGACAGGTTTCAGTTTCCCTTCAGAGGACCGGGTCTGTGGGGAATGATTCAAGGCCAGACTGCTCTCTGTCCCAGAAGCTGGCTCTTGAAAGTCTGGGAGGCCTACCCGGGAGCAGGGCTCACCTCTGGGGTCACAGCACGGTATTCACGCCAGGAGCAGGTTGGCTTCTATCACCATGCCAACCTCAGGTCAACCTGCCTCCCTCAGAAGCACACAGGTGGAGGCTGCGATCTTCCCAGCTGGTATCTAAGCTGCTTGAGGGTAGCAACCAGCCCTGTGTGGCTCACAGTCCTCTGTCAGAGTCTTCAATGAGTAAGTGACCCCTTCGTGTTGCTTTGCATACTTGGTCTTTGCTGCAGAAGCCTCTGGCTTTCCCCCTTGCTGGCTGGTAGAATGATAGCATTACCAGGAGTTAGTTGGGAAGGAAAGAGCTGGGGTCTGGAGTTCACAAACTGATAAATAAGATTCTGTTCTAAGAGGCCAAAAGAAAACAGGGGTCCATACCAATATTCTTAGGAGAGTATTTGAAGAAGGAAGAAAACAGGCTATCCATTATTTCCATGGGGGAAGGAGGAGAAAGGGTAGTTTGCAAATCATGTTCACTGGAGGCAGAAGCAGTCGTCGGTCTATTTCACGTGATTTCTAAAATGCAAACTAGTACAGCCACTATGGAGAACAGTGTGGAGATTCCTTAAGAAATTGCAAATAGAACTGCCTTATGACCCAGCAATCCCATTGCTGGGCATACACACCGAGGAAACCAGAATAGAAAGAGACACATGTACCCCAATGTTCATTGCAGCACTGTTTATAATAGCCAGGACATGGAAACAACCTAGATGTCCATCAGCGGATGAATGGATAAGAAAGCTGTGGTATATATACACAATGGAGTATTACTCAGCCATTAAAAA
>SJYX01023750.1:67985-92470 GCA_006410675.1 Oreotragus oreotragus
GAAGAGTTGACTCATTGGAAAAGACTCTGATGCTGGGAGGGATTGGGGGCAGGAGGAGAAGGGGACGACCGAGGATGAGATGGCTGGATGGCATCACAGACTCGATGGACGTGAGTCTGAGTGAACTCCGGGAGTTGGTGATGGACAGGGAGGCCTGGCGTGCTGCGATTCATGGGGTCGCAAAGAGTCGGACATGACTGAGCGACTGAACTGAAATGAACTGAACTGAACTGATGGGACTGGATGCCATGATCTTTGTTTTTTAATGTTGAGTTTTAAGCCAGCTTTTTCCCTCTTCTCTTTCACCTCCATCAAGAGGCTCTTCAGTTCCTCTTGGATTTTTCCATAAGGGTGGTATCATCTGCATATCTGAGGTTATTGATATTTCTCCCAGTAATCTTGATTCCAGCTTGTGCTTCATCAAGCCCTGCATTTTGCATGATGTTCTCTGCATATAAGTTAAATAAGCAGGGTCACAATATACAGCCTTGACGGACTCCTTTCCCAATTTGGGACCAACCCATTGTTCTGTTTCTAGCTGTCAATTCTTGACCTGCATACAGGTTTCTCAGGAGGCAGGTAAGGTGGTTTGATATTCCCATCTCTCAGAATTTTCCACAGTTTGTTGTCATCCACACAGTTAAAGGCTTTGGCATAGCCAGTAAAGGAGAAGTAGATGTTTTTCTGGAACTCTCTTGTTTTTTCAGTGATCCAGCTGATGTTGGCAATTTGATCTCTGGCTCCTCTGCCTTTTCTAAATCTAGCTTGAGCATCTGGGAACTTCTCAGTTCACATACTGTTGAAGCCTAGCTTGGAGAATTTTGAGGATTACTTTGCTAGTGTATGAGATGAGTACAACTGTGCGGTAGTTTGAGCATTCTTTGCCATATTCTTTCTTTGGGATTGGAATGAAAACAAACCTTTGCCAGGGCTGAGCAACTGCTCGGCTGTGGGAACTGCTGAGTTTTCCAAATTTGCCAGCGTATTGAGTGCAACACTTTCACAGCATCATCTTTTAGGATTTGAAATATCTCAGCTAGAATTCCATCACCTCCACTAACTTTGTTTGTAATGATGCTTCCCGAGGCCCACTTGAATTCTCACTGCAGGATCTCCAGCTCTAGGTGGTGATCACATACTGTGGTTATCTAAGTCATTGTGATCTTTTTCATTTAGTTCTTTGTATTCTTGCAACCCCTTCTTAATACCTTGTGCTTCTCTTACGCCCATATCATTTCTGTCCTTAATTGTGCTCATCTTTGTATGAATATTCCCTTAGTATCTCTAATTTTCTTGAAGAGATCTCTAGTCTCTCCCATTCTATTGTTTTCCTCTATTTCTTTGCATTGATCACTGAGGAAGGCTTTTTTATCTTTCTTTGCTATTCTTTAGAACTCTGCATTCAAATTGGTGTATTTTTAAAGCTTTTTAAATGATTGAAAAAAATGGAAGCAAGGTATCCAATGTTTAACGAGCAAGCGACATCTTAAGCTCGTCTTTTGATAAGCAGATGCTGGACAGCGGATCGGGTGTGGAGAGCTGTCATTCTGTCCGTAGAATTACCGATGTCATCAGTGATTGCTGCTGGTTGCTGAGTCCCTATGCCACGCTCCGTTCTTTGATGGCCCCATGGGCTGCAGCACACCAGGTCCATGGGGTTCTGCAGGGAAGAGTACAGGAGTGGGTTTTTAGTTTCTACTTTAGGGGATCTTTCCAACAGGATCAAATCTGAGTCCCCTGCATTGGCAGGAGGATTCTTTACCATGGAACCCCAGGGATAATACAGTTCAGGCTAATTACTGACCCACTGATAGTCCTTTTAACTAGTTCAGGGCTTCCCTGGTGGCTTAGACAGTAAAGAATCTGCCTGCAGTGGAGGAGATGCATGTTCGATCTCTGGGTTGGGATGATCTCCTGCAGAAAGGAATGGCTACCCACTCCAGTACTGTTGCCTAGAGAATTTCATGGAGAAGGCAGCCTGGTGGGCAGCTAACATATTTTAACTAGAACCAATCCTATGGCTAGAAGGAAGGGGCCAACACTTTAAAAGAACTTATGAAACTTGGGTTACAGTTCAAGTTCTGACATCACTTGTTTTTCACCAGATCACTTACCCATTTTGACCTGAATTTTCTAACGAGTAAAGCTCCTTAAGTTTATGATTCTAAATAATCCCCTCTTAGCCATCACATAGGTCACTTATCTTTAAAGAAGCTACAGAAACAAATCTAATCTGCTTATAATTTATGAGATACTTTGAAAAATCAAATACTTTGGAAGCTTCCTTATCTTTTTACATTTACTATGATTCTTACCAACCAAAAGAAACATTTTCAATATCCCAAATATATATTTCAACATTAATAAAATGTTAAGGTCCATTTAATCGATGGCATGATAGCATCAATATTTTCTAATTCTTTGTGTACCATTTGAGCCTCATATTCCAACATCCTTGTAACGTGATAAAATGGATATAGATCATCTCACCTATGAAAATCAAGATCCATCTGTTATATTTTAAATGCATCTGTTCATCTGCTAAATCCATTTGTCAAACTCATTTTAGTTAACAGAGATTTCCTCTAAGTTCATAAAATATGTGAGAAAAAGAATTAAGACAGAGTCCTGCTTTACCAGATACCAGGGGAAAAATGCTTAACTGAAGCCAGCTATTTTTTCAAATGTTTAAAAAATGTTTTTGATATTGTGTACTTGAATTCTGAAGAAGCATATTTAATCTGCTTTGGAAACTATCCTCAATTTTAGAGTGGGTAATTTTTAGACGATGCAAACATTTTTTAAAATTTTTATTTTAAGCAGGCTTTAATTTCAAGAGAAATTAAAATATTGTATCTAAGTACGTGGAGGAAAGATGATGGAAAGGAATTTAGGTCAGCTTTCTAAATGCTGTATAGACTTCCATGTGTTTGAATTGGAAGGAATTTANGAGTGGGTAATTTTTAGACGATGCAAACATTTTTTAAAATTTTTATTTTAAGCAGGCTTTAATTTCAAGAGAAATTAAAATATTGTATCTAAGTACGTGGAGGAAAGATGATGGAAAGGAATTTAGGTCAGCTTTCTAAATGCTGTATAGACTTCCATGTGTTTGAATTGGAAGGAATTTATCAGACAATATACATTTAGTGTGAATGCCATTTCATTCACTTAAACATTGAGGTTTAGATAGACAGAGTATTTTACCAAGGTTCACAGAGTTTGGGAGAAGATTAAGAAGGTGGGTCTGGAAAATACTAGAGGCAGGGAAACTAATTGGCTGTTCAGATCATCTTTTATATGTTAAGCAAATGACTCCCTCCTACAATGAGCTTGATTCCAAGATGAACTTCTTCCACATTTGCATCCAGCTTTCTTACCATGACATTTAACCTGAGCTAGATAAACCTCTTACTTTCTTACCTGCTTTGTATTTTTCACAGCAAAAATAATATTTCTACTATTTATTAATAATGTAAGCCATTCTGTGCTAGTACCTGAACCTCAGGTCCTCAACTGCACAGTGAGACAAACTATTTATTACTACTTTAAGCTACTGTGAAGTCTTAAAAAAAAAAGATACATAAAATGACTAATAATGTATAAATTTTCCTTTACAACTTCAAGAAATTATTTTTCATACACTTAACTCACAAGTCTACTTCTATTCCATGACTTACCATAGTTTTCACAGTCCTGAAACTTTTTCATATGTCATTTTCTCTCTTGATCTATCCTCACTCAACCCTTCTCAATGTTTCTCATGTATGTAATTCTTACTATCTCCAATGTTCTAGATCACTTGTGGCTTCCATTCATGAAACTTCTAATATCGGTCTTCTCACACTACTTGAGGACTCTCTCCTATTCTTTGTTATCCTATTAATTGTGTCTGTGCGCAAGTGTTCAGTCATGTCTGATTCTTTTCTGACTCCATAGATGAGAGATAAGAAAGCTTTCCTCAGTGATCAATGCAAAGAAATTGAGGAAAACAATAGAATGGGAAAGACTAGAGATCTCTTCAAAAATTAGAGATACCAAGAGAACATTTCATGCAAAGATGGGCACAATAAAGAACAAAAATGGTATGGACCTAATAGAAGAAAATATTAGGAAGAAGTGACAAGAAACACAGAAGAACTGTACAAAAAAGATCTTCATGACCCAGATAATCATGATGATCTGAACACTCACCTAGAGCCAGATATCCTGGAATGTGAAGTCAAGTGGGACTTAGGAAGCAATAGTACAAACAAAACTAGTGGAAGTGATGGAATTCCAGCTGAGCTATTTCAAATCCTAAAAGATGATGCTCTGAAAGTTCTGCATTCAATATGCCAGCAAATTTGGAAAACTCAGAAATGATCAGAGGACTGGAAAAGGTAGTCTTCATTCCAGTCCCCAAAAAGGCAGTGCAAAGAATGCTCAAACTACCACACAGTTGCACTCATCTCACATACTAGAAAAATAATGCTCAAAATTCTCCAAGCCAGGCTTCAACAGTACCTGAGCTGTGAACTTCTGGATGTTCAAGCTGGATTTAGGAGAGGGAGGGGAACCAGAGATCAAATTGCCAATATCCGTTGAATCATTGAAAAAGGAACAAAGTTCCAGGAAAATATCTATTTCTGCTTTATTGACTATGCCAAAGACTTTGAATGTGTGGATCACAATAAACTATGGAAAATTCTGAAAGAGATGGGAATACCAGACCACCTGGTCTCCATCTTTAGAAATCTGTATGCAGATCAGGAAGCAAAAGTTAGAACTGGACATGGAGCAACAGACTGGTTCCAAATAGGAAAAGGAGTACGTCAAAGCTATATATTGTCACCTTGCTTATTTAACTTATACACAGAATATATCATGAGAAACGCTGGATTGGATGAAGCACAAACTAGAATCAAGATTGCCAGGAGAAACATCAATAGCCTCAGATATGCAGATGACACCACCCTTATGGCAGAAAGTGAAGAAGAACTAAAGATTCCCTTAATGAAAGTGAAAGAAGAGAGTGAAAAGTTGGCTTAAAACTAAACATTCAGAAAACTATGACATAGCATCTGATTCCATCAGGTCAGTTCAGTTGCTCAGTCGTGTCTGGCTCTTTGCAACCCCATAGTCTGCGCAGGCCAGGCCTCCCTGTCCATCACCAACTCCCAGAG
Organism: Oreotragus oreotragus; assembly: GCA_006410675.1. Classification (NCBI taxonomy): domain Eukaryota; kingdom Metazoa; phylum Chordata; class Mammalia; order Artiodactyla; family Bovidae; genus Oreotragus; species Oreotragus oreotragus. The sequence goes on from SJYX01023750.1 coordinate 73,151, forward strand.
TTTACACAAACTCATGTCTATTGAGTCAGTGATGTCATCCAACCATCCCATTCTCTGTCATCCCCTTCTCTTCCAGCTTTCAGTCTTTCCCAGCATCAGGGTATTTTCAAACAAGGCAGTTCTTTGCATCAGGTGGCCAAAGTATTGGAGTTTCAGCTTCAACATTAGTCCTTCCAGTGAATATTAAGGACCGATTTCCTTTATGATGGACTGGTTGAATCTCTTTCACTTTCATCAAGAAGATCTTTAGTTCTTCTTCACTTTCTGCCATAAGGATAAGGGTGGTGTCATCTACATATCTGAGGTTATTGATATTTATCCTGGAAATCTTGATTCCAGCTTTTGCTTCATCCAGCTAAGCATGTCTCATGATGTACTCTGCATGTAAGTTAAATAAGCAGGGTGACAATATGCAGCCTTGAGGTACTCCTTTTCCTATTTGTAACCAGTCTGTTGTTCCATGTCCAGTTCTAACTGCTTCTTCCTCAGCTGCATACAGATTTCTCAAGAGGCAGGTCAGGTGGTCTGGTACTCCCATCTCTTTCAGAATTTTCCATAGTTTATTGTGATCCACACAGTCAAAGGCTTTGGCATAGTCAATAAAGCAGAAATTGATGTTTTTCTGGAACTATCTTGCTTTTTCAATGATCCAACAGATGTTGGCAATTTGATCTCTGGTTCCCCTGCCTTTTCTAAAACCAGCTTGAACATCTGGAAGTTCACGGTTCACATACTGTTGAAGCCTAGCTTGGAGAATTTTGAGGATTACTTTGCTCATGTATGAGATGAGTACAACTGTGTGTTAGTTTGAGCATTCTTTGGCATTGCCTTTCTTTGGAATTGGAATGAAAACTGACCTTTTCCAGTCCTGTGGCCACTGCTGAGCTTTCCAAATTTGCTGGAATATTGAATGCAGCACTTTCAGAGCATCATCTTTTAGGATTTGAAATAGCTCAGCTGAAATTCCATCACCTCCACTAACTTTGTTCGTAGTGATGCTTTCTAAGGCCCACTTGACTCAACATTCCAGGATGTTTGGCTCTAGATGAGTGATCACACCATCTTGATTATCTGGGTCATGAATATCTTTTCTGTTCGGTTCTTCTGTGTATTCTTGCCACCTCTTCTTAATATCTTCTGCTTCTGTTAGGTCCATACCATTTCTATCCTTTATTGAGTCTATCTTTGCATGAAATATTCCCTCCACATCTCTAATTTTCTTAAAGTGATCTCTAGTCTTTCCCATTCTGTTGCTTTCCTCTGTTTCTTTGCACAGATCACCGAGGAAAGCTTTCTTATCTCTTTGTGCTATTCTTTGGAATTCTGCATTCAAATGGGTATATCTTTCCTTTTCTCCTTTGCTTTTTGCTTCTCTTCTTTTCAAAGCTATTTGTAAGGCCTCCTCAGGCAACCATTTTGCTTTTTAGCAATTTTTTTTTCCCTTGGGGATAGTCTTGATCCCTGTCTCCTGTACAATCTTACAAATCTTCGTCCATAGTTCACCTGGCACTCTGTCTATCAGACCTAGTCCTTTAAGTCTATTTTTCACTTCCATTGCATAATCATAAAGAATTTGATTTAGGTCATACCTGAATGGTTTAGTGGTTTTACCTACTTTCTTCAATTTAAGTCTGAATTTGGAAATAAGAAGTTCATGATCTGAGCCACAGTCAGCTCCTGGTCTTGTTTTTGTTGACTGTATAGAGCTTCTCCATCTTTGGCTGCAAAGAATATAATCAATCTGATTTCGNTGCTAAATTCCTGTCTCTTATACACATCTAGATGTGTATAAGAGACAGTCCCTACCCCATCCCTCTGGGTTGTTCCCAGAGCGCTGGCTTTGAGTGCCCTGCTTCATGCATCAAATTTGTACTGGTCATCTATTTTACACATGGTAATATACATGTTTCAAGCTATTCTTTCAAATCATCCCAGCCTCACCTTCTCCCACACAGTCCAAAAGTCTGTTCTTTACATCTGTGTCTCTTTTGCTGTCTTGCATATAGGGTCATTGTTATCATCTTTCTAAATTCCATATATATGCGTTAATATACTGTATTGGTGTTTCTCATTCTGACTTACTTCACTCTGTATAACAGGCTCCAATTTCATCCACCTCATTAAAACTGACTCAAATGCATTCTTTTTTACAGCTGAGTAATATTCCATTGTGTACATGTACTACATATAACTTCCTTATCCATTCGCCTGCTGATGGACATCTAGGTTGCTTCCATGTCCTGGCTGTTGTAAACAGCGCTGCAATGAACACTGGGGTACATCCAATTTCATCCACCTCATTAAAACTGACTCAAATGCATTCTTTTTTACAGCTGAGTAATATTCCATTGTGTACATGTACTACATATAACTTCCTTATCCATTCGCCTGCTGATGGACATCTAGGTTGCTTCCATGTCCTGGCTGTTGTAAACAGCGCTGCAATGAACACTGGGGTACACGTGTCTCTTTCAGTTCTGGTTTCCTTGGTGTGTATGCCCAGAAGTGGGATTGCTGGGTCATATGGCAGTTTTATTTCCAGTTTTTTAAGAAATCACCACACTGTTCTCCATAGTGGCTGTACTAATTTGCATTCCCACCAACAGTGTAAGAGGGTTCCCTTTTCTCCACACCCTCCCCAGCATTTATTATTGGTAGACTTTGTGATAGCAGCCATTCTGACCGGCATGAGATGGTACCTCATTGTGGTTTTGATTCGCATTTCTCCGATAATGAGTGAAGTTGAACATCTATTCATGTGTTTATTAGCCATCTGTATGTCTTCTTTGGAGAAATATCTGTTTAGCTCTTTGGTCCACTTTTTGATTGAGTTGTTCATTTTTCTGGTAGTGAGTTCCATGAGATTTTAGAGATTCTTTGTCATTTGTTTCATTTGCTAATATATTCTCCCATTCAGAAGGCTGCCTTTTCACCTTGCTTATAGTTTCCTTCATGTGCAAAAGCTCTTAAGTTTAATTAGGTCCCATTTGTTTATTTTTGTTTTTATTGCCATTATTCTGGGAGGTGGGTCATAGAACTTGCTGTGATTTATGTTAGAGAGTGTCACTGATTTATTTTAAATACAGTACTTTCAAATCTGGTAACTGGGATTTGAAGTCTAGTGAAAGAAAAATATTTTTTAATCCCATATTTTTTTATTAGCATATAATTTCCATAAAGTGAAATGTTCAGGTTTTAAGTGTTTTGTTCAATCCATTTTGAAGAACATATATAAAGACACAGAACATTTCTCTCAACCAGAAAGTATACCACACCTCTTCTCAATTTTTCACCCTCAGAATCAACCACTTATCTGATCTCTGTTACCATAGGTTAGTTTTTCCTACTCTAGAATTTCTTATAAATGACCACATAGTATATTTATTTTGGGATCTAGCTTCATTCACTCATTCTAGTTTGGAGAGTCACCCATGATACTGTGTATATTAGAAGCTCATTCCTCTATATTGCTCATAACTTGTCATACAACTGTGCCACAGTTTATCCATTCATTCTTCGCTGATAGATACTTGGGCTCTCTTCCAGTTTCAGAATTTTATGAATAAATTTGCTATGAACATTCTGATGCAAAAATTTTTGTGAAAATGTGTTTTCATTCTCAGGTAAATATCTGAAAGTGGAATTGCTAGGTCATAGGGTAAATGTATTTTGAACTTTTAAAGAAAATAATCAGTTTTCCTAAGTGGTTAAATCACTTTATACTCCCATCAGCAATGCAGGAGAGTTCCAGTCCCCCCACTTCCTCTCTCACATTTCATGTTATCAATTTTTTTTCACTTTAACCCTGTCAGTGGATAACCTCTAGTGGATAACTAGTAGTAACTCATTGTAATTTTAATTTGCATTTCCCTCAAACCTAATGATGCTGAATACTTCTTCAGGTGCTTACTTTTTGGGTGATATATACTTACCTATCTCCTTTAGTGAAGTCTCTATTAATGTTTTGCCCATTTTTAATTGAATTGTCTTTTTATTCTTGAAATGTTAAAGAGTTTTTATACTCTGGATGCAAGTCTTTTGTCAGACATATGTGTTAACCTATTTATTCCCTTAACAATGTCTTTGATGAGCCTAAATTTTTTATTTGGATGCAATCCAATTTACCAGATTTTGTTTTTATGGTTCATGTTTTCTGTGACTTCTCTAAGAAATCTTTGCTTACCTTAAGGTTGCAAAAAATTCTGTTATTTTCTTCTAGTCATCTTACTGCTTTACCTTTTACATTTAGGTAAAACGTAATTCAGTTATGTTGAACTGATTTTTATACATGATTAGAGATAGATGCCAAAGTTCTTTTATTTTTTAATAGTATAACCAATTGTTCCATACGAGTTGTTAAAAAGATTGTCATTGCCCACTGAATTTCCTTGACATTCCTGTCAAAAGTCTTTGGACCATATATCTGTAGGTGCACATATAGACTCTACTCTGCTCCATTTATCCCTTCATCAATCCTGCACTGTCTTGATTAGTATAGTTATGGAGTCAGTCTTGTAATCAGGTAGGATAAGCCTTCCAAATTTGTTTTACTTTTTCAATACTGTTTTGGTTATTCTAGGCCTTTTTTTCTTTCCATATAAACTTTAAGATCACTTTGTCAAAGGAAAAATTGCCCACTTAAATATTTGATTTTTTATGCTACAGTACACGTTATTTAAAAACTTTTATTGTTGACTATTCATTACTAGTATATGGAACCATAACTCTGCTTACCTTTCACTACTGTAAAATTAATTACTACTTAAGTTCTACTCATTTTCTAAAAATCCTTAGGAGTCTCTTTCTATAAAACCATGTCACCTATAAGTAACGACAATTTTACTTCTTCCTGTTCAATCTGTATGTCCTTTATTTCTTTTGCTTATAGTACTGCCTTGTCAAAGACCTCCAGTATAATGCTGAGTAAAAGTTGTGAGAGAGGCCTCCTCACTTTGTCTTCAGCCTCTGAAGAGAGGCATTCAGTCATAGGTTTTTTGTTGATACCATTTGTTAGGTTAAGAAAGCTTTCTTTTATGCTGAATTTGCTAAGTTTTTATCATAAATAGATACCAAAAGTTGTGCATAGTTTTTTCTGCATCTATGCAAAGATGATTTTCTTCTGTAACTAACATGATAAATTATACTGATTGGTTTTTAATAGTATATTAACTTTACATCCTGAGATGAACTCTACCCTTTTTCTATATATTGTTGATTACATTTGCTAACACTTTAAGGATTTTCATACCTATGTTAAGAAGGGACTTTGATCTGTAATTTTCCTTTCTTATAATACCCTTGTCTGGTGTTGGCATCAAAGTAACGCTGGATTCATAAAATAAGTTGGGAAGCATACTCTCATACTATATTTTCTGAAATAGCTTGTGTACAATTGATATTAGCTCTTCCTTAAATATTGGAAAGAATTCACCAGAAAAACTATATGGGTCTGGACATTTGTTTGTTGGAAATTGTTTCATTACCAAATCAATTTCTTTAGTGAGTATAGGGTTTAGATTTGCTGTTTCTTCTTGTGTCACTTTTGCAAGTTATGTTTTTCAAGTAATATGTCCCTTTCAAGTCATATGTCACTCATGACACGGATGTTTTTTGAATGTTGGATATTTTGTATTAATAGAAACAGGATGTTTTGTACAACTTTTGCTGTAAAGTTGTTCACAATATCACCTCATAATCCTTTTAAATGTCCTTAGTGATAGCTTGTCTTTTATTCCTGGTTTATCAATAATTTGTGTCTTTTTTCCTTTTTATAAAAATTTTTGTTATCGTTAAATATATATGTAATATAAAATTTACCCCCACAATCATTTCTAAGGCTACAGTTCAGCAGTATTAAGTATATTCACATTGCTGTGTAACCAGTCTCTGGAACTTCTCATCTTGCAAAACTGAAATTTTGTGTCCACTAAATAAATGTTCCTAGGTATTTATCATTTTTATTACTTTTTAACAGACCAACATTAGCCTTTGCTGATTTTCCTATTATCTTCTATTGCATTGATTTCCACTCTTAGTTGGGTTTAATTAGTTTATCTTGTTAACATTTTAAGGTGCAACAAAGGTAACTGATTTTGCATCTTTCTTATTTTCTAAGATAATCATTTAAAGCTATTCATTTCCCTTTAAAAATTATGCATCTCACAAATTTTGATGTCACCTTTTCATTATCATTAAATTTAAAATATTTTCTAATTCTTCTGTGATTTCTTTGATTCATGGACTATTTAGTCCATTATTTAGGACTGTTCTCATGCGAAGAGTTGACTCACTGGAAAAGACTCTGATGCTGGGAGGGACTGGGGGCAGGAGGAAAAGGGGACGACAGAGGATGAGATGGCTGGATGGCATCACCGACTCGATGGACGTGAGTTTGAGTGAACTCCGGGAGACGGCGTGCTGCAATTCATGGGGTCGCAAAGAGTCAGACATGACTGAGCGACTGAACTGAACGGAATTTCCAAATATTTGAAGAATTTTGTAGGTGTCTTGTCGTCACTGATGTCTACTTTGACTACACTTTGTTCAAAGAACACTTAGAAATTCAATCCTTGGAAATTTATTTAGACTTGTTTTATGGTCTAGTTTATGATCTACGTTGAGGAATGCTCCATATGCACTTGAGAAGTATGTCTAATTTTGCGTTTTGCTTTTGTTGGATGGGATGTTAGATAAATGTAAATTAGATCAGGTTACTGGCAGTATTGTTCAGATCTTCTATATACTCACTAATCTTTCAATACATCAGTTACAAAGAGAAGAGTTGTACATTCCTCAGCTGTGATTCAGCTTGAGTTCTGTCAATTTTTGTTTTACAGATTTTGGAGCTTTGTTATTAGGTACAGCTTTTAGATGTATATGTCTTGATTAATTAACACTTAATGCCATTATAAAATGCACCTTTTATCTTTTTATCTTCTTGAAATCTATTCATTCTGATATTAGGAGAGCTTCAACTGTTTTCTTAAGCATAGTGTTTGCATGGTATCTTTTCCCAACCTTTTGCTTTCCGTTTGTGACTTTATATTTAAAGTGTATTTCCCGTAAACTACATAGAGTTGGGTCTTGCATTTTTATCCAGTTTGCCAATCTCTGCCTTTTAACTGGGAAGTTTAATCCATTTGCATGTAATTAACTATTTATATATTTTTGTTTTAAATATACCAAATTCCGGTTTGATTACTATTAGTCCTTTACACCTTTTGTTTTTCTGTTCCTCCTATCCTGAATTTTTGGAGTGAGACAAATATTGTTAGTATTTTAATATTAGTATTTTTAGTATTTCATCTCACATCTGCTACTGACATGACTTAGTGACTAAACAACAACATTGACATGATAGGCATGCTTTTTTGCATCATATTTTAGTGATTTCTCCAGAGATTATACATTTATCTTTATCACTTTACTTTCAAAAAATATTTCACTACTTCCTGAATAGTTTAAGAACTAAGGACAGTATGTTTCCAAGTGCAATGCCCCCACTCTTTGCACTTCTGTTGCCATCGGTTTTAGTTCTCAAAGACCATAAACCTCCATCCTCTTTTGTCATTATTACTTTAAGTAATTTATAAGTTATTTATAAGTTATAACTTATAATCTATAAGTTTTAAAAGTCCTTTTAATTTATAGACCTATAAAGAAACACAAGCTGGAATCAAGATTGCCGGGAGAAATATCAATAACCTCAGATATGCTGATGACACCACCCTTATGGCAGAAAGTGAGGAGGAACTAAAAAGCCTCTTGATGAAAGTGAAGGAGGAGAGTGAAAATGTTGGCTTAAAGCTCAACATTCAGAAAACGAAGATCATGGCATCCGGTCCCATCACTTCATGGGAAATAGATGGGGAAACAGTGTCAGACTTTATTTTTTTGGGCTCCAAAATCACTGCAGATGGTGAGTGCAGCCATGAAATTAGAAGACGCTTACTCCTTGGAAGAAAAGTTATGACCAACCTGGATAGTATATTCAAAAGCAGAGACATTACTTTGCTGACTAAGGTCCGCCTAGTCAAGGCTATGGTTTTTCCTGTGGTCATGTATGGATGTGAAAGTTGGACTGTGAAGAAAGCTGAGTGCCGAAGAATCGATGCTTTTGAACTGTGGTGTTGGAGAAGACTCTTGAGAGTCCCTTGGACTGCAAGGAGATCCAACCAGTCCATTCTGAAGGAGATCAACCCTGGGATTTCTTTGGAAGGAATGATGCTAAAGCTGAAACTCCAGTACTTTGGCCACCTCATGCGAAGAGTTGACTCATTGGAAAAGACTCTGATGCTGGGAGGGATTGGGGGCAGGAGGAGAAGGGGACGACCGAGGATGAGATGGCTGGATGGCATCACGGACTCGATGGACGTGAGTCTGAGTGAACTCCGGGAGATGGTGATGGACAGGGAGGCCTGGCGTGCTGCGATTCATGGGGTCGCAAAGAGTCGGACATGACTGAGCGACTGAACTGAACTGAGGGTCATGTCATTAGTTTGGTTACTTTTCTATGATTATCCTTTTCAGCCCTTCTGCCCTCTGATGGAGAAGGATAAGAGGCTTAATGTTAGCTTACTGATGGGAGAGACTGGCTGAGAGGGGACCTGGGTCTTGTTCTGAAGGGTGGGGGCCATGCTCAGTAAATCTTTAATCCAATTTGCTATTGATGGGTGGGGCTGTGTTCCCTCCTTGCTCTTTACCTGGGGGCAAACTATGGTGAAGGCAATGAAGGCAGTGGTGACCTCCTTCAAAAGATACCATGGGTGTACTGCTACACTCAGCACCCCTGACCCTGGTGGCCACCCACGCCTCCACTGGAGACTCCTGGACACTCACAGGCAAGTTTGGGTCAGTCTCTTGTGGGGTCACTGCTCCTTTCTCCTGGGTCTTGATGCACAGGATTCTGTTTGTGTCCTCCAAGAGTCTATTTCCCAGTCCTGTGTAAGTTCTGGCAGTTCTATGGTGGGGTTATTGGCAACCTCCTCCAAGAGGGCTTATGTCATACCCAAGTCTGCTGCACCCAGAGCATCTGTTCCTGTGGCAGTCCACTGCTGACCCGTACCTCTGCAGGAGATGCTCAAACACAGTTCTCTCTGTCTCTGTAGGGTCCTTGGATCCTGGTGTGCACAAGGTTTGCTTAAGCCCTCTTAACATCTCTGGCAGGAATGGGGTTTGATTCTAAATGCGAATTTGCCCCTCCTACCATCTTGCTGGGGCTTCTCCTTTGCCCTTGGACATGGGATATCTCCTCACAGCCACTCCAGCACCTACCATCTTACTAAGGTTTCCATCATCTGGTCCCATCACTTCATGGCAGATAGATGGGGAGACAGTGGAAACAGTGACAGACTTTATTTCTGGGGGCTCCAAAATCACTGCAGATTGTGACTGCAGCTGTGAAATTAAAAGACGCTTGCTCCTTGGAAGAAAAGTTATGACCAACCTAGAGAGCATATTTAAAAGCAGAGACATTGCTTTGGCAACAAAGGTTCATCTAGTCAAAGCTATGGTTTTTCCAGTGGTCATGTATGGATGTGAGAGTTGGACCAAAGCTGTGAAATTAAAAGACGCTTGCTCCTTGGAAGAAAAGTTATGACCAACCTAGAGAGCATATTTAAAAGCAGAGACATTGCTTTGGCAACAAAGGTTCATCTAGTCAAAGCTATGGTTTTTCCAGTGGTCATGTATGGATGTGAGAGTTGGACCATAAAGAAAGCTGAGCACTGAAGAATTGGTGCTTTGGAACTGTGGTGTTAGAGAAGACTCTTAAGAGTCTCTTGGATTGTGAGGAGATCCAACCAGTCCATCCTAAAGGAAATCAGTCCTGAATGTTCATTGGAAGGACTGTGCTGAAGCTGAAACTCCAATACTTTGGCCACCTGATGAGAAGTACTGACTCATTGGAAAAGACCCTGATGCTGGGAAAGATTTAAGGTGGGAGGAGAAGGGGATGGCAGAGAATGAGATGGTTGGATAACATTGCTGACTCAGTGGACATGAGTTTGTGTCAACTCTGGGAATTGGTGATGGACAGGGAGGCCTGGCATGCTGCAGTACATGGGGTCACAAAGAATCAGTCACGACTGAGTGACTGAACTGACTGACCGCCCTGAGACTGTAACCTTCCAGACTCCTCTGCGGGATTTCCCAGGAGAGAATACTGGAGTGGGTTTCCATTTCCTTCTTTAGAGGATATTCCCAACCCAGGGAGTGAGGTGGCTCAGAGGTTAAAGCGTCTGCCTGGAATGCAGGAGACCCGGGTTCAATCCCTGGGTTGGGAAGATACCCTGGAGAAAGAAATGGCACCCCACTCCAGTACTCTTGCCTGGAGAATCCCATGGAGGGAGGAGCCTGGTGGGCTACAGTCCATGGGGTCGCAAAGAGTCGGACACGACTGAGCGACTTCACTTCACTTCACTTCAGGGATTGAACCGGCATCTCTTGTGTCTCCTGCCTTGATAGATGGATTCTTTCCCAGCTACGCCACCTGGGAAGCCCATATTACTTGTGAGTCCTTGTTAAACACCCATCTCTCCCCCAGCCCCTGCATTAACTCCTAAATGGAAGATTTTTTTCTAATTTAACGTTGTATCTCCAAAATCCAGTGTCTAAACCACATCGAATAGCTGGTTTTTGAAAGAAAAAAAATAATTATATTGGCATCCCAGGTGGTGCTCTTCTTATTGTAAATGTTTCCTTGTTCTAGAATACTCTCCTCCACTCTTTATGATGTGTTCTCCTGCCGCTTCTTGTATCAAATAGGACACGATTTCTCAAGCAGGACGTGAAAGTCTTTCTTCCGTGTGTTCATAACATTTTATTTATAGCTTTTATTGTCATTGCTGTAATTTAAGCATCTCCTCCTTTCCCATGTTTCATGTCTATTTAAAAGTTCTAAAGATAGGGATCCCAAATTCACGTGCCAAATAGGCCAGACAACCGTGAAAATAAAATGGAAGAGGGTGTGTTATAACAGTTAACATTTGCTTAACGTTTACAGCATTCCAGACACTGGAACCTATTAACGCTTCTAGCCTCACTAGGATCCGATGTGTTAAAGAATACTTTTATCCATTTAAAAATAAACCACAGAAAGATTAAGTAACTTGCTGCACTGGAGGAGGCAGAATTTAAACCCAGACAGGTGTGCTCCTGGGTGTACCTACACTTGGGCACCGGAGTAAATAATGCTTGTGGTGGTTTAGTCACTAAATTGTGTCTAACTCTTGCAACTCCATAGATTGTAGGCCGCCAATCTCCCCTATCCATAGAATTTTTCAGGCACAAATTCTGGAGTGGATTGCCATTTCTCCAGGGGATCTTTCTGACCCAGAGATTAAACCTGTGTCTCCTGCATTGCAGGCAGAATTCTTTATCGCTGAGCCCCCAAGGACTCCTATAAATAATGCTATGAAGTAATAGATGAGTAGGGGTTTTGTGCTAATAAAGGGTGAATACACGAGGCCTGAAACTTGTTTGGGTTATATTATACATGATTGTTATATATTGTAACTCAGTAGGTTATATTAAGGATCAAACAAAGTCTATGGTGACTGGGTGGCTTTCCAAATGACTTTTAATGTCTAGCTCAATTTGACTAATGCATAGAAAATGACTTCTTCACAGAAAGAAAACCATATTCTGATTATAGCTTCATAGGGTACCAGGCACAGCACAATCACAATACCCAGTCATCTACAAATGCTCCCCCCTTTTTTATATAAAATGTTGAATATTGTTTCCTGTGTTATACAGTAAGTCATTGTTGCTTATAAAACAAACAAATGAACAAACAAAAAGTACCATCGGGAATTCAGAGTTAATTCACTCCCATGAGTGAAATTCCTCCACTGTTCTTTCTGTGTTTTTGAAGTTTCTGATCCATGGCAAGTATTAAAAAAGTTTTTGCCTGAATAAATAAATGAATGTAGTATGAAATGCTGTTGGTAATGTCTACACTGAAACCCTTGTTTGCCATTATTAGGATCAAATGATCTCTGCAAAAATCAACTACCTCTAGGTGAAGGTGAAGGTGAAGTCGCTCAGTCGTGTCCGACTCTTTGCGACCCCGTGGACTGCAACCTACTAGGCTTCTCCATCCATGGGATTCTCCAGGCAAGAATACTGGAGTGGATTGCCATTTCCTTCTCCAGGGGATCTTCCCAACCCAGGGATCGAACCCGGGTCTCCCGCCTTGGAGGCAGACGCTTTAACCTCTGAGCCTCTGGAGGCAAATCATTTACCAAAGAAATTAGAAGGAAAGATATACATAAAATCTAAAATATCTTCAGATTTTTTTTTTCCCATAGAATCTTTTTACTGGAGGGGAAAATTGCTTTCCTGACCTTACAATGGAATGCTTTACACAAAACTGTATATGATGAAAACCAGAACAGTTCTTACTATAAACATTAAAACTTTCAAAATAGTTTAGCAAAAGAAATGTATAAATGCTAAAAATTAATAAATTTAGGTAAATTTTTTGATTATTTCAAAAAGTGCCACTAATTATTCATGCAGTTATGAAAGAAATAAATCAACTAATAATTATAATACCCATAATTTTTTTTGGTTCAGAACTCACTCTAGCATTTACTAGTTCTCATTGAAGACAGATTAATAGACTTATTTCATTTTTTTAAAATACGTATCTGTTTTTTAGCATTTTTGTTTTTTCTTCAAAGTATTTGAAAACCTCTCTTTCTAGTAATATCTCTAACTAATTATCCTAAAAAGTTGCATTCCACAACAAATTTTATTACACATATACATATAGATACACATACCACCCAAATATTCTGGATAAAACTTAGTAAATATCTTTTTTTTAAAATAGACTTCATTTTTAAAGCAGTTTTAGGTTCACAGAAAATAAATTATTTTTGTAATCACCCATACAATCTCAAAAAAATAAAAAAATATATATATATTCAGGTTGGCAAAAATGAAGACCGATAACAAGTATAGTGAGCAGGGCTAAAATTATGGATTTTTGGAGGCATTTACCATTTTCAGTAAAATGGGTCTTTGCTTTCAAGGTTCACATAGAGAATAGAATATAGATGCTTTGCAACTAAACAAAATTTAGAATGTCTCAAGAATTTTAAATTTAAAATTTTAAATTCTTAAATTTAAATTTAAAATTAATGAATGAATTAATTAATTTTAAATTTAAAATTCTAAATTCTTAAATTTAAAATGCTCCAGTCTCCCTCCAAACACACAAATAGCCAGGGCCCTTAAAGGACTGCATTGTCAATAAAAGAGTAGTCTAGAAAACATTCTTCTATGTACAAAATGAGACATTGAGGGTAAATAATATTTCTTCCTCAGCCAAAAAAAATGCTTCTGAATATTCATAATCTCAAGATGACAAATAAACCTAAACATATCCCAGAAGAAGCAATGACAAAATCTCCCTGGAGAAATAAACCTGGGCGTGTCTCACAGGATCTCCAAGTTAAAACCCATTGAACATGTGTTCACACTGCAAAATTAGAAAACTGATAGGAAAATGACTTTTGTTGAGCTGAGATTGTTCAGAGCTAAAGAGAAAGTTAGGGAACTGCAAGATACACTGGGAATAAAGAATATACTTATGCTTCAGAGGGCTTCCCTGGTTGCTCAGAGGTTAAGAACCTATCTGTAGTGCAGGAGACCTGGGTTTGATCCCTGGGTTGGGAAGATCCCCGGGAGAAGAGAATGGCTACTCCAGTATTCTTGTCTGGAGAATTCCATGGACAGAGGTGCCTGGCAGACTACACGTAGTGCATGGGGGCGCAAAGAGTCGGACAGAACTGAGTGATGAACACTTTCACTTTCACATGCTTCAGAGATGGGCAAAGAGAGAGAAGAAAAGNTATGAAGTAATAGATGAGTAGGGGGTTTGTGCTAATAAAGGGTGAATACACGAGGCCTGAAACTTGTTTGGGTTATATTATACATGATTGTTATATATTGTAACTCAGTAGGTTATATTAAGGATCAAACAAAGTCTATGGTGACTGGGTGGCTTTCCAAATGACTTTTAATGTCTAGCTCAATTTGACTAATGCATAGAAAATGACTTCTTCACAGAAAGAAAACCATATTCTGATTATAGCTTCATAGGGTACCAGGCACAGCACAATCACAATACCCAGTCATCTACAAATGCTCCCCCCTTTTTTATATAAAATGTTGAATATTGTTTCCTGTGTTATACAGTAAGTCATTGTTGCTTATAAAACAAACAAATGAACAGACAAAAAGTACCATTGGGAATTCAGAGTTAATTCACTCCCATGAGTGAAATTCCTCCACTGTTCTTTCTGTGTTTTTGAAGTTTCTGATCCATGGCAAGTATTAAAAAAGTTTTTGCCTGAATAAATAAATGAATGTAGTATGAAATGCTGTTGGTAATGTCTACACTGAAACCCTTGTTTGCCATTATTAGGATCAAATGATCTCTGCAAAAATCAACTACCTCTAGGTGAAGGTGAAGGTGAAGTCGCTCAGTCGTGTCCGACTCTTTGCGACCCCGTGGACTGCAACCTACTAGGCTTCTCCATCCATGGGATTCTCCAGGCAAGAATACTGGAGTGGATTGCCATTTCCTTCTCCAGGGGATCTTCCCAACCCAGGGATCGAACCCGGGTCTCCCGCCTTGGAGGCAGACGCTTTAACCTCTGAGCCTCTGGAGGCAAATCATTTACCAAAGAAATTAGAAGGAAAGATATACATAAAATCTAAAATATCTTCAGATTTTTTTTTTCCCATAGAATCTTTTTACTGGAGGGGAAAATTGCTTTCCTGACCTTACAATGGAATGCTTTACACAAAACTGTATATGATGAAAACCAGAACAGTTCTTACTATAAACATTAAAACTTTCAAAATAGTTTAGCAAAAGAAATGTATAAATGCTAAAAATTAATAAATTTAGGTAAATTTTTTGATTATTTCAAAAAGTGCCACTAATTATTCATGCAGTTATGAAAGAAATAAATCAACTAATAATTATAATACCCATAATTTTTTTTGGTTCAGAACTCACTCTAGCATTTACTAGTTCTCATTGAAGACAGATTAATAGACTTATTTCATTTTTTTAAAATACGTATCTGTTTTTTAGCATTTTTGTTTTTTCTTCAAAGTATTTGAAAACCTCTCTTTCTAGTAATATCTCTAACTAATTATCCTAAAAAGTTGCATTCCACAACAAATTTTATTACACATATACATATAGATACACATACCACCCAAATATTCTGGATAAAACTTAGTAAATATCTTTTTTTTTAAATAGACTTCATTTTTAAAGCAGTTTTAGGTTCACAGAAAATAAATTATTATTGTAATCACCCATACAATCTCAAAAAAATAAAAAAATATATATATATTCAGGTTGGCAAAAATGAAGACCGATAACAAGTATAGTGAGCAGGGCTAAAATTATGGATTTTTGGAGGCATTTACCATTTTCAGTAAAATGGGTCTTTGCTTTCAAGGTTCACATAGAGAATAGAATATAGATGCTTTGCAACTAAACAAAATTTAGAATGTCTCAAGAATTTTAAATTTAAAATTTTAAATTCTTAAATTTAAATTTAAAATTAATGAATGAATTAATTAATTTTAAATTTAAAATTCTAAATTCTTAAATTTAAAATGCTCCAGTCTCCCTCCAAACACACAAATAGCCAGGGCCCTTAAAGGACTGCATTGTCAATAAAAGAGTAGTCTAGAAAACATTCTTCTATGTACAAAATGAGACATTGAGGGTAAATAATATTTCTTCCTCAGCCAAAAAAAATGCTTCTGAATATTCATAATCTCAAGATGACAAATAAACCTAAACATATCCCAGAAGAAGCAATGACAAAATCTCCCTGGAGAAATAAACCTGGGCGTGTCTCACAGGATCTCCAAGTTAAAACCCATTGAACATGTGTTCACACTGCAAAATTAGAAAACTGATAGGAAAATGACTTTTGTTGAGCTGAGATTGTTCAGAGCTAAAGAGAAAGTTAGGGAACTGCAAGATACACTGGGAATAAAGAATATACTTATGCTTCAGAGGGCTTCCCTGGTTGCTCAGAGGTTAAGAACCTATCTGTAGTGCAGGAGACCTGGGTTTGATCCCTGGGTTGGGAAGATCCCCGGGAGAAGAGAATGGCTACTCCAGTATTCTTGTCTGGAGAATTCCATGGACAGAGGTGCCTGGCAGACTACACGTAGTGCATGGGGGCGCAAAGAGTCGGACAGAACTGAGTGATGAACACTTTCACTTTCACATGCTTCAGAGATGGGCAAAGAGAGAGAAGAAAAGATAGAGAGTTGTGTAGGAATAAAAATGCAAAAACAGAAAAAGAGAGACCATAACATTAGAAGAGAACTCTGGGGAGAGATATCTATTTCCCCACCCATCTATTTTGTAACTTC
Source organism: Oreotragus oreotragus (assembly GCA_006410675.1). NCBI lineage: Eukaryota > Metazoa > Chordata > Mammalia > Artiodactyla > Bovidae > Oreotragus > Oreotragus oreotragus. The sequence continues at coordinate 89,576 of SJYX01023750.1, forward strand.
GCAAACTTTAATTTCATTTGGGCCCATCCCATTTACGAAACATTCTCTTCTTTCACAGTACATGTTTTCCAGGAGGGCTTATTAAAGTAATTTATTTCTTGGACCTAATCCTCCTTGACTAATAAAAACTTGAAAAACTTAGAATTGCACAACTCTTTTGGTAAACAAGATTTTTCTCATTCCAAAGCAAAAAGAACTGGTTGGTAACACAACATTATCTAATTTTACACTATCTTGTTTCAGTCCCTGGATCAAAGCAGCTACTGCCTCTGTCATTCAAGCCATTTTTTAAAATTATTATGATTTTGACATTCGAAAAGAAGGAAAATATTTGTGTGTATGTGTGACAGGTCTAGAGACTCAAGTACATTTGGACCTTTTGAACTGCCCTGCTGTTAAATCTTACCTAAATGCACCGCCTTCCATTCCCACAACTGACCTCTGGCTTTTTATCTCTCTATCTGCAAAGCAGCCTGAAGCCCATAAAATACGCAGGACTTGCCTAAGGAAGTGAGCTCCAAAGCATCTCCTAGGGAAAAGGGTAGATGCCCTGGCCGCCTCCAGGGAATGATTCAGCATTTAAGCTGCTGTAAGGAGACACGCAACAAAAGCATCTATCCATCCATCTCCAAAGAAGAGATGCCTCTTGACTGTGCTTCCTACGGTGATCCATTTCTCTTGCTCTTAAATGGCTGCAGAGCCTGCAAAAGCATGACAGGTCTTATCAGCCTTGACAGCTGTCTCGAGGAAACAGCAGGCAACCTACAACTTCAACCGGCGTCCTGTGCGGCAATCTCCTCGGGTCCTGCCAGGGTTCGCAAAGCTGAGTCTGATCAGCCCTCAGACAGAGCCCCTCCTCGCTGACTGTGAACAGGCCTCTTCAGGGCGGGGTTCTTTCTGTGCAGGGAGCTGGAGTTTCAGATTATGGTGAGACCACAATAATTGGAAGCTGGATGGTGACATTTAGGGCTGATAAAACAGTCAGTCTGAATTCAAGTATTTATTTCTGGTATCTCTATGTTCCTGGGAATGGAATAGCCACTGCAGGGGAGTCAGAAAGGAATTAAATTGCAATCAGGCCTATTAAGCCACATAGAGTCCGAGGTGTTCCATCTCTTAGTGCTTGGCGGTTCTTCCCTAGAGGGCAGTCACATATTCCAGCCTTCTCCACCCTCTCCTCCACCTGCCAACCTTCCCATGACCCCTTCTTCAACTACAAACATTGCTCTTTTTTTGCCCCAGAAACTTCTTGTAAAAGTAATTACACTGAATGTTCCTTCTATAGATGGAAAGTGCATGTTCCCTCAAAAATTCTTGAGTTGAAATCCTATAACTCCCAAGGTTATATTGAGATGAGTTATTGGGAGGTGATTAGGTCATGAGGGTGCGGACCTCTGGAATGGGATTAGTACTTTACACAAAAGACCTCAGATGGCTCCCTGGTCCCTTCTGTCCTGTGAGGACACAGCAGGGAGGCGCCATCTGAGCCAGAAAGTGAGCTCTTACCAGAATAGAGCATACTGACCCCTTGAGTTTGGACTTCCCAGATGCCAGAACTGTAAGAAGTAAATTCCTGTTGTTTCTAAAATACCCGGGGTACGGTATTTTGTTCCAACAGTCCAAAAGGGCTCAGACAGTGCCCATACCTTCACCAGTTCACCTTTCAAACTACAAAATTCTCTTTAGCCTCTGTCATCTGTTGGAACTGCTTGTCCTGCAAGAACTGTCTTCCTTGCACAGCCAAAGATTTCATCTTCATACCCCTGCCCCGTTCAGGGTCTCCTCTCATTCTGAAATCTCTGCTTCCGTGGCCCCAGAGCCAGTTCTCTCTTTTAAGTTCTGCCAGGCAGCTTTCTCTAACAGAAACGGAAAAGGCACAGACTAAGAGAGATTTAGAGCTTCCCAGGTGGTTTAGTGGTAAGGAATCTGCCTCCCAATGCAGGAGTCACAGGAGACACTGGACCAATCCTGGGGTCAGGAGGGTTCCCTGGACGGGGAAATGACAACCCACCCCAGTATTCTTGCCTGGAGAATCCCATAGACAGAGGAGCCTGGCATGCTATAATTCATGGGGTTGCCACCTCATGAGAAGAGTTGACTCATTGGAAAAGACTCTGATGCTGGGAGGGATTGGGGGCAGGAGGAGAAGGGGACGACAGAGGATGAGACGGCTGGATGGCATCACAGACTCGATGGACGTGAGTCTGAGTGAACTCCGGGAGATGGTGATGAACAGGGAGGCTGGCGTGCTGCGATTCATGGGGTCGCAAAGAGTCAGACACGACTGAGGGACTGAACTGAACTGAACTGAACTGCAAAGAGTCGAACACAACTGACACACCTGAGCATGCATGCGTAAGACAGATCTAAGGATTGTTCCTGGTTCTGACATGAGGGACATGGGTGAATTAACTTTCCTAAGCCTGAATGCTCCCTCAGTATAAAACCATTTATAATACCCCCCACCTTAGAGAGTCACTGAGAATGCATTTAAACTGCCTAATAGCACAGAGAATGACACATATTGGGTATGTTTTCATATGCTTTCTCATAGGTTTAAAATTCTTCTCAATCTCTCTCACCCTGTACTGCTCTGTCACCTGTCCTGATACTCTTGAGGAAAATAAATAAATAAAAATGTGTCAAGGACAAGCATGTATGCTTCAGAACCAGAAAAAACTGGGTTCCAATGAAACACTGCTTTTTTTTTTTTTTGCATTATAATCCATTCATTCTTTTGTCTAACCAAATGATAAACAATGACAATAGAGGCATAAAATATGAAATAAAATGTAAAGGAAATACTTCTGAAGAAATATTGTTCTACCAATAATACACTCACTTTCTATATGGTTTGTCAAGATGCCTTATATGTGATTTCCAACTTTTTTTTTT
>SJYX01023751.1:0-11023 GCA_006410675.1 Oreotragus oreotragus
TTTATTCAGTGTTGATTTCCTAGTCCCAGTGTACAGCAAAGCATTAGAACTTTTCTGCAAATCACTTTCACCTTGTTATTCACTCTACATGGACTGGTCATTTCCTATGAAGTTTTATTCTTTCACTCTTTCACCAGTTTTTAATTCCTCACTTATTTAATGGTATCACTTCCCCCCTTCTTGTAGGCTTAACACTTTACACTGATTACTCCTGAGTGTCATTTGATCTGTTTTGAACCAAATACCCAGTTTGTCAAATTAAAATTTGTATGAATTTAAAATATGTCCTCTAATTTTACCTCCCTGATCAAAGATGAGTTTGATAGAAACCATTTGTAGAAGGGTCTTCCTTTGAGCGAAACTTCTCTGCAAGCAATACAGTGTTAAGATTGTTGGACTGACAAGAAAAATAGGGCCCATGTCATGGCGATCCAGTGTCCTTGAAGAACAGTATCTCAACACCCCACTCCCCTCCCTGCCCTTGCCCACGAGAAAGAAAAACATGTCACCGGTGAAGGCCCACCACTTCTTGGTGAGGCCACTGAATGTGCTAATATTCTTGTTTTTGTCACTGCCTGGGGGGCCTGGTCTGGGCAAGGTTTTTTTTTATCATCACCGTGATTTTTTAAAAATAGTAATATGGTTGAGGAAAGAGTCTGAAGAGCAATGGTTGTTGCTTTGGTCCCTGGAAAGAAAGATTCTGTTTTGATATTTCCTTCATCTCTAGGGAACTTGCTTGCCCAGCTACGTAATATGTGTAACAAAACTACCCTGGACAATTCCACAGGGACTCTGGGATGATCAAACAGAACTAAACACTAACGCAGTTAACGAAAGTCAGTAGTCATGAGAGCTTGCCCTGTGCCAACCACTGTGCATCATGTTTTGGGTGGTGATTATTTCTCTTAAATCTCATGCATTTCCATGAATTCCATCCACCAGTCTCTCTCTCTCTCTTTTCCCTCTCTTACCAAGTCCCATGGATTCTCTTGAAGGTAATTACTCTTCCCAGTAGTTCTGCCCCATCCAAGCGGAGGTCCTCACTGCTGCTCACTGCGGCCATGGTTCTCTGGCCTATTTGGCCTCAGTCCCTCCCTCGGCTAAGCCTCCTGCAGTTGCCCCCAGACTGACCAGCTGAAGATGCCACTGCCTTGATTTATTTTTGGCTGCACTGGGTCTTTGCCGTTGCCCTTGGGCTTTCTCTAGTTCCAGTGTGCAGGTTTCTCATTGTGATGTCCTCTCTTGTTGTTGAGAACGGACTCTAGGGCATGCAGGCATTGGTAGCTGTGGCTCCCAAGCTCTTGAGCACAGACTCAATAGTGATGGCACATGGGTTTAGTGGCTCCAACGGGTGTGGGATCATTCCAGATCTGGGATCAAACGTGTGTGCCCTGCATTAGCGGGCAGATTCTTAACCACTGGACAGTGGTCCAGTGAGATGGACTTACAATCTAGTTGAGGGGGGAATATAGACACCCAAATATTTTCAGAAGGGGAGGAAATGAATAACAGCACAAAGCTACAGCATCAGGGTGGCTAAGTGACACGGGAATTCCATGCCATTTCCTCGAAACCACCTCCTCTTCCCATTTAAAAACGATTCCGAGTCTCCCCACGACCTTATCTGGTGTTCGGGGTTCTCCGTCTTCTGACTCCATATGACCTTTCCAGCCTGTCTCCTGTTTCTCCTTCACGTGGATAGTCTGCCATGGCGAATGTGACTCCCTTATTTCCTAGACCGCACTCCATGTGGTCCTTCCCCCAGGACAAACGATTCTGAGTCTCCCCACAACCTTATCTGGTGTTCGGGGTTCTCCGTCTTCTGACTCCATATGACCTTTCCAGCCTGTCTCCTGTTTCTCCTTCACGTGGATAGTCTGCCATGGCGAATGTGACTCCCTTATTTCCTAGACCGCACTCCATGTGGTCCTTCCCCCAGGACTGCACCCACCCTCCTCTGTCTGCTTCTGCTCCATGATGTCACCTCTACAGATCCTGCCCCACAGTCAAATTCAGCTCTTCACTCTTCACTCAGTCTTCACCTTTGCATCACTAATGGTGCTCACACTGGTAGGGGCTCCATTAGCCACTTGATACTGTGGCTTTGTGCTGATATTCATTTCCTCTCCTTTTGAAAAACATTTGAGTATCTATACTCCTCCCTCAACTAGACTGTAAATTCCTTGATGACAAGGGTTGGGGTGTGCGTCTCTCTGTGTGTATACATATTACTTCTCACAGTATCTAGTCCATAAGAGATATGCAATGATTCTTTAATCAGTGAAGAGGTGCCAGTATATAAACGCAGCGCTTGGTTCCCAAGGCTTTAGCTTCCTTCTTTAGATTTATAAAAATATGAATCTTCCTTAGGAAGCAGAGTGGGAGAGAGGGAGGAAGACTGAGGCATGTGGAGGGGAGAGAAAGAGAAAGATGTCCTTGTACAATGTCTTGAGTGGAAACTTGCGTGAAACCTGGGCCTTTGATGCTCAATCTACTATTTTCTGGGGCCTCACTTAAAGAATTCAGCGCAGGATCCCTGGATCATTGGGAGAAATAACCAGTAGCAGAGTAGCTGGAGCATGCTGCCAAGAAATTACAGTTAGGAGCAGTAATAACAGTGGTGATAATAATGATGATGGTGATGGTGATGACTATGATGACGTTCTAATAATTAGACAGCAGCTCCTGGGTGACAAATCGTCCACGGGGGTACATAGGAATCTGTTTCCTTTTACTGTTGGAGGGAGGTCCCCCCGCTCCCTCTATGGTCATGACCCCAGGCTCCCCAAGCCACAAGGACAGATCCGGAAAGCTGGCCCACAGGCTCCTGACCGGCAGAAGGGAAGAAAGTCCTTTCCAGTCCCTTTAGTCTTGACTGAAAATAAAGTGAGGGTCCCTGGGTTCTCCTATAAACGGTAATGATAACACAATTATCATGCAAAACAAAAATTAAGTTTAATGGTGCAAAGCCAGGGTGTACTGGGGAGGTAATTCATATTAATTATGTTTGGATTAAAAGCTTATTTCTTTTGTTAGCATCTGCAAGTAGAAACTTAGCTGCAAGGAAAAAAAAATCCGCATATAATTACGGCCTCTTCTGGAGGAGCAGTGTTGGACTTAATGGAGCATCCCTGCTCTCTTCAAGCTCCTGGAGAATGGTAATATTTCACATTTTATGAAACACAGAAGAAATAAATTACAGGTTTAATGATAAGAACTACTTGGGCTCATAATGAAATCTGATTGGCCAGTTAATCCACTGAGACCCTCAGATAGGAACCATCCAAAAGGGGTAAAAATGATGAAAAATGAAATTAAATGGAAAAACCTTCACCCGCAGCCTCTTTTGCGGAGGCGGGATGTGTGTTCGGGGGAGCAGAGAGCAGGGGAGAAGCCCTGGGGCCTGGAGTGGAGGAGAAACATTGCTCTCCCCAGGTTTGGGGAGAGTGGATGGAGTGAAGGAATTTCCTTTCTGTCTCCCCCCACCCCCGCTGATTTCCCATGGAAACTAAGCTGGGAGACTTCCTGTTGGGAGAAAGGGACAGGACCAGAGGAAGTGAGGTGATTTTCTCCTGGTGACAAAGCTCCTGGGACCCCCAGCCCTGCCCTGTCTTAAACAAGAGACAAAGACAGAATGAAAGCTAATTGGAGTTGGCTGGGCTGATAACAGGTTTTGACACCCAGGACATATTTTGCTCGGGGAGGAAGGTCAAGGTGTCTGTTTCTTAGGGGGCTAAGTTCTTCCGGGCTTGAGGTGCGTTCCCAATAGGGACTTGACACAAAGAATTCCTGCAGGGCCAGCTCGACCTGTACCTGCCCCTCCTTGCCCTGCAGCATCTTGGGAAATAAGCCCACCTGTGTGGGCTCCAGCTCTGTGAAGTCTTTCCATTGCATTCTGAGAGGCAGCGGGGCACAGCAGAAAGAATTTGGGCTTTGGAATAGGACAGGCCTGGCTTCCAGTTTTTGCTCTGATATTTGTTTGCCTGATGACCTTGGACAGAGTACTTCTCCATCTCAGGGCCTCATCTGTGATNTGTGAAGTCTTTCCATTGCATTCTGAGAGGCAGCGGGGCACAGCAGAAAGAATTTGGGCTTTGGAATAGGACAGGCCTGGCTTCCAGTTTTTGCTCTGATATTTGTTTGCCTGATGACCTTGGACAGAGTACTTCTCCATCTCAGGGCCTCATCTGTGATTGGTTCTTGTTTAAAGCTTCAAGGAGAATAATGTATATGAGAATTAAATCTGCATAGGGCTGGAGACCTCCTAGATGCTTGGAGAATGAGAACCGTGACCATTGCTACTTCTCCTGTTGGAAGGATGAGAGAAGCTTCTTATCCTGGGCAAGGCCTGCAAATCAGCACGTGCACACAAGCCCATGGGGAAATCAAAGAAATAGCTTCCTAAGAATTTAACAGATTGTTCCAAGGTCTCTGAGTCCTCGAGTCTCTGACGGTGCCATCCCCTGGCCAAGGCATGGTCTCCCTAGATTCCATACACATAGAAAGTCCATGAAAGATGCATTGTTAATGTCAGGAGGATGAAACAGGTGGACTCTGCATCTGAGGGAGGCTTCTTGCACACTCAGCTCTCAAGTCACCTGCTGCCCTCATCAATAAGCTCCCCACATCTGTTCGGGTTAGCTGCTTCATCTGGGGTGAAAAAGGACATGAGGATGGAATGGGGGTGACACTGCAGGCAGGGAAGAGCATTCATGGTGCTAATTCCCCCAGGTCTTTGCCATCTGGTCTTAATGCCTTCCTGGAGGAGGATGGAAAAGTAAATTCCTGCAGCGTCATATTATTAGACGAAGCAGATCTCAGCTCAGGACGTGGCACCGTGCACCATGGTGTTGCACTGTGTTCCAGGAATCTCTGAGAGGCCTGAAGGGCCCTGTGGTTTTCTGGGGATTTCTTGCAAGGCTCCATGTCTCAGCCCATCTGTGCTGCTCCTCTTGTCCTAAGTTCCTTTGGAATGACCTTCATCTCCCGGGCCTGGGGGTGGGGGGGTCTCAGCAGGACCCCTTTTAATGATCCAAGCTTAGGTGTGATCTGGTCCCACCCCCTTGCTGCACAAGTGGGGAAGCAGATGAAACCCATGAACAATGCCCAGGGCAGGTTCTGCCACAGGCAGGCACTCAATAAATGGTAGTTGTCCCTTTTATTTAAGTAACTTGTCCAAGGTCCCATAATGCCAGGCTGGAAATACGATGGGCTTGTTTTTTCACTATTTTTTAAAAGACTTTATATCTTTATAGCAGTTTTAGGTTCACAGCAAGACTGAGAGGAGGTACAGAGATTTCCCAGTGTGCTCTGCCCCCACACATGCACAGCCTCCCCCATTATCAACACCCTGGACAGGGTGGTACATGCGTTACAACTGATACCTTCATTGACACGTTATTGTCACCCAAAGTCCATCCTTTAAGTTAGGGTTCACTCTTGGTGTGGTACATTCTGTGGGTTTGGACAAATGTATAATGGTATATATATCCATCATTATAGTAACACAGAGTAGTTTCACTGCCCTAAAAATCCTCTGGATCTTTCCTACTCATCCTTCCCTGCCCCCAACCCCTGGTAACCACTGACCATTTTACTGTCTCCATAGTTTTTCCTGTCCTAGACAGTTGGAATCCTACAGTGTGTTGCCTTTTCAGATTTTCTCTCATTTGGTAACATATCTCTAAGTCTCCTCTGTGTCTTTTCATGATTTGATAGCTCATTTCTTCTTCAGGTCAGTTCAGGTGCATCCGACTCTATGACCCCCTGGACTGTAGCATGCCAGGCTCTGTCCTCCCCGTCCCCTCCTGCCTTTGATCTTTCCCAGCATCAGGAGCTTTTCCAATGAGTTGGCTCTTTGCATCATGTGGCCAAAGTATTGGAGCTTCAGCTTCAGCATCAGTCCTTTNAAAAAAAAAATGTACTGGAGTAAGATGAGTAACTCAAGCTATCTTTTAACTGTCATGCAAAAAAGTTATGGCAAAATTTATTTTTAATGCATAGATATAAATGTCTGGCTGCCTGTGTAAGGATATATGGAGAGATTGTTCTAATATAAATTTCTATATTTTACCCATGCTTACTGGACAGGCCCTGCATCTCTACATTTTAATAATGGACTATATTTCTCATCCACTGTAGTTTAAGATCCATTAAATCATATTGTCACTAAATAGGTTTAAAAATTAGGAAATTTTCAGTCAACTTAGAAATATAATTGAATAAAATAGCTATTAGACTTTAAACATAAAATTGTTTTCTTTGCTTTTATTAAAAAGCATAGAATTGAGTGTTTTGCTTGTATTTTCACATAGACAGCATCAAAGAGCAAAACTTTATTTTACAGCACGAAATTTTTGTCACCATAAAATATTTATATCAAGAAATTTTGAAGTAAGGCAAACCCAGATCTTCAACAGAGAGATCTTTTCTTTGAAAATTATTGAAAGTTGCCATAATATTTCAGACTCAATAAACAAGCAATTAATCTTGAAATTTGATTATTTTGTTGTAATCATGTAGATTCCCTAAAGCATTTTCACTTCCTCATATAATATTTATTAATCTAAACAATTATTTTATACCTGTAGAACTACAAATCAACAAAAGAATATGATTTAATGTTACATTCAGGTAATGGATGAGGAAATAACTGATTGTTTTCTTTTTCAAAATCTTTTCTTATTTTTCAGTTCAGTTCAGTCGTTCAGTCGTGTCTGACTCTGCGACCCCATGAACCACAACATGCCAGGCCTCCCTGTCTGTCACCAACTCCCAGAATCCACCAAAACCCATGTCCATTGAGTCAGTGTATGCAATGATAAAATGTTTATCCATTACCTGTCATGTACTAGATACTATTTATCAGTATCAACCACATAAATTCATAAACTCACCTTTGTCTTGAAACAATTTAAANCATGAACCACAACATGCCAGGCCTCCCTGTCTGTCACCAACTCCCAGAATCCACCAAAACCCATGTCCATTGAGTCAGTGTATGCAATGATAAAATGTTTATCCATTACCTGTCATGTACTAGATACTATTTATCAGTATCAACCACATAAATTCATAAACTCACCTTTGTCTTGAAACAATTTAAAATATTAAATTTAAATTATTTATTCATACTTTCTTAACAGTCTCATTTTGTGTTGTTATTTCACCTACAATTATAAAATATTATATTCACCTACAGAAAGAAAGGACTGTATTAGTTTTCTGTTGCTGTTATAACAAACTGCCACAAACATATAACTTAAAACACTTCAATTTTCTTATAACTGTGGAAGACAGAAATCTTAAATCAATTTCCTTAGGCTCAAGACAAGATGTTGGCAGAACTGATCTCCTTTTGGTGAATCTATGGAAGAATGGGTTCCCTTGTTTTACCCTGGTTTCTAGAACTGCATTCTTTGACTCATTGTTTCTTTCTGTATTTTCATACCAGTGACTCCTGAGTAGAATCTATCTCAACAATCAAATATGATTTACAACCCTTTTAAAAGGCTCCTTTCAATATAATTAAGCCTATTCAGACAATCTAGAATAACCACCCTTTCTCAAAATCCTTAATCACATCTACAAAGTTACTTTTACCATATGTAAAGTAATATTCACATGTTCCAGGGATTAAGACCAATATTCAGGCTACCACATTGAAAACAGTTGCTTAAGCAAAACTGAAGTCAATTTTAACATCCCAAAAGTAGGAGTCCAGTCCAGTTCAGTTCAGTTTAGTTCAGTGTCTTAGTCATATCCAACTCTTAGCAACACCATGGACTGCAGCACACCAGTCCTCCCTGTCCACTGCTAAATCCTGGAGTTTAATCAAACTCATGTCCATTGAGTGGGTGGTGCCATCCAACAATCTCATCCTCTGTCGACCCCTTTGTGTCCCACCTTCAGGGTCTTTTCAAATAAGTCAGTTCTTCACATCAGGTGACCAAAGTATTGGTGTTTCAGGTTCAGCATCAGTCCTTCCAATGAATATTCAGGAGTGATTTCCTTTAGGATTGACTGGTTGCATTTTCTTGCAGTCCAACAGACTCTCAAGAGTCTTTTCCAGCACCACAGTTCAAAATCATCAATTCTTCAGTGCTCAGATTTTTTTGCAGTCCAACTCTTATATCCATGTATGACTACTGGAAAAAGCATAGCTTTGACTAGATGGAACTTTGCTTGCAAAATAATACCTCTGCTTTTTATTATGATGTCTAGGTTAGTCATAGCTTTTCTTCCAAGGAGCAAGTGTCTTTTAATTTCATGGCTCCAGTCACCATCTGCTGTGATTTTGGAGCCTAAAACTATTAATTCTCTCAGTGTTTCTACTGTTTCCCCGTCTATTTGCCTTGAAGTGATGGGACCAGATACCGTAAACTTAGTTTTCTGAATGTTGAGTTTTAAGCCAACTTTTTCTCTCTTCACTTTCATCAAGAGGTTCTTTAGTTCTTTTTCACTTTCTGCCATAAGGGTGGTATCATCTGCATATCTGAGGTTATTGATATTTCTTATAGTCCAACTCTCACATCCATACATGACTACTGGAAAAACCATAGCTTTGGCTAGACGGACCTTTGTCGGCAAAGTAATGGCTTTGCTTTTTAATATGCTGTCTAGATTGGTCATATTCTTCCAAGGAGCAAGTGTCTTTTAATTTCATGGTCACCATCTGCAGTGATTTTGGAGCCCAAGAAAAATTTCCATCGTTCCCCCATCTATTTGTTATCTATTCCTCATTTCTTCTTAGTGCCGAGTCATTTTCCATTGTCTGGATGCCCAGAGTTTATTGAATATTCACATAATGAAGGACATCTTGTTTGCTTTTAGGTTTTGGCAGTTATGAGTAAAGCTGCTGTAAACATCCTGGTTTGTGTGTGGACATAGCTTTTCAACCCCTTTGGGTGAATACCAAGGAACAGGGTTGTTGGATTGTGTGGTCAGAGATGTTTAGTTTTTTACGAAACTACCCGTCTCTCTTCTGAAGTGGCTGTCCCATTTTGCATTCCCAGTGAATGGGCGTTCCTATTGCTTCATATTCTCACCAGCATTTGGTGGTGTCAGTCTTCTGGGTTAGGGCTGTACTAATCGGGGTGTAGTGTGTCTCATTGCTTTAGCTCCCAGTATCTGAGTATCTAATATGCCAGACATCAAGCTAGTTCTTTTATATACACTGTCACATTTAATTATCATCAAAACCCTTAAAGTAGGTGTCATTTCCACTTTGCTGAAAAAAGAAAGGCTTAAGTAGATGCACTCATATGACCAGGCAGCTTGAGGCCTTCTAACTCCCAGTTTGGAGTTCTCTCTACCTTACTACAGCTTTAGGATTGGGGATAACTATTTTCTCTTATTTTTCAAAATAACTAATTTGCCAAAAGTCCTCTGATGCCTTCTCTAAGTGGACATTTGATCGTGTTGCATTTATTAAACTATAGTCACAGTAACCACAGTCCCTCCTCGTTCTCCCACATCCAGGGTAACACAGCTCACTCTTCCACCCCAGGGCATTTGCACTGCATCCCTCCTTCCCCCAGCCCTCTCCAGTTCATTGATTGCCTACATCAATAAAATAGCACCCAGCACCTCTCCAGCTTCTCCCTGTCCAATGCTCTGCTTTGCTGACTTCATAGCAGTTACCTCTACATGAAATTTTCTTCTTGTTGTTCAGTTGCTAAGTTGTCTGACTCTTTGAGACCCCATGGACTGCAGCACGCCAGGCTTCCCTGTCCTCCAGTATCTCCCAGAGTTGGGTCAAACTCATGTCCACTGAGTTAGTGATGCCATCCAGCCATTTCATCCTCTGTCACCCCTTTCTCCTTCCCTTAGATGTTTAACAATATGAACTCCAAGAAGGCAAGGCATATGCTTTGTTAACTGCCACGTCCACAGCGTTGGGATGGTGTGGGCCCGGTGTGGAGTGGAGACTCACTATATCTTTGCAGAATGAATGAAGAAAGTCCAGTCTGTCCCCATGTCCACTGTCAGCTGTGCTTCCCAGTCACCCTCTTGAATTAGTTCGTCTTCTTGCAGTTGTAAGCTCCCCTCTGTCTGTGGGAGCTCACATCTTTGCACAGAGGGAAGTAACCAGCAGAGTAACAGCACGTATTGCTGATCTACCCTTATTGCCTTGCATGCTGAGTGGTACAGGGCTGGGGATGCTGTCTTCGGTGGCAGTCGAGAGCGATGATCTGGCTGCCGGGACAAATGCACTGTTTTTTTGTTAAGGTCCGGGTGTTGGGAGGGTGTTCTCTGGCTGAGGAGGAGATAACAGATCATGCCAACAAGACGCAGGTTTGGACTTGAAGCAAACTTGAGGCAAGAAGGTAGGAAAAAAAAATCTCCTATGGTTAAAAGGGCTGGAAAACTCTTCTCCCATAGTCCAGTGTTCAGAATATTTTTGCTTAGAGAGAAAATAGCAGCTTTCAGGTTTGAAGGGAGCTGTACTATCACCAGGCCTCCCAGTAAGCATTTGGCTGGGCACACGGAGAAGTGAAGCCGCCCACAGAACTCCAGTGGCATCAGGAGATTGGGCAACTAAGAGTGGCGGGTGGAAGTTGAACCCCCCCCCCTGTGGCTGGAGGGTCACGTGGGTCTCTTGCGTGTTGGAGCGAGACAGAGCCAGGTATGGGGTGAGCACAGCCTCAGAAAGAAGTGGAAACGGAATAAAAAGAAGGGAGGGGACTTCCCTGGTGATTAAGAATCTGCCTGCCAATGCAAGGGACATTGGTCCGATCTCTAGTCCAAGAATATCCCACACGCCACGGGGCAAGTAAGCCCGTGTGCCATAGCTACTGAGGCCATGCCCTAGGTGCCATGCTCTGCAACAGGAGAGGCCGCTGCAGTGAGGGACCCACACACCACAGCTGGAGAAGCCCTTTCTCTCCAGAGCTAGAGAAAGCCCGTGCACCTCAATGAAGACCCAGTGCAACCAACAGTGAGGAAAACGAAATACATTTAAAATTTAAGAAAAAAGCAGGAGGGAGGGAGTGATCGAAAGAGGGAGAGGGAGAGAGAGAGA
>SJYX01023752.1:0-39927 GCA_006410675.1 Oreotragus oreotragus
ACAGGCTTTGGTTTGGTACTGCTTGATTTGAATTAATGTTTGCTCAAATAAACTTTTGAAAAATATTGATGTGTGTGCCTCAGTTTCCCTTTTAACAAAACTCTCTTTGTTGTACAGAAGCTTCCCAAACGCCTTCCAGATACTGCTATAAGGTGGATCTGGCTAGGCTAGGCTTCCCAGGTGGCTGAGTGGTAAATAATCCACCTGTCATTGCAGGAGATGTGGATATGATTCCTTGGTCGGGAAGACCCCTAAAGAAGGAAATGCCAAAGCACTCCAGTATTCTTGCCTGGCCACCCACTCCAGAATTCCATGAACAGAGGAGCCTGACAGGCTACTGTCCAGAGAGTCACAAATGAGTCTGACATGACTTAGCAACTAAACGACAACCAAGCTAGACTACATATTGTTCTGCCTCTGTCTATGGTTGACTTCGTTACTATGTGGGCTTTTCTTAATAAAACAAAATCAACAAGATGAGAAATCCAGTTACCTACACAATTTAGAATGGCACATTCATGATTTAGTCTCAATTTTATCCTTATTCCATATAGTCAAAATATGACTTTGATCTCTTTATATCTCCTGTGCTTGTAATAATATAAGCATTTTTTTTTATCTTGAGGAAAGTTAATATGTATCCCTGTAGTGTTTTAGTGATAACTTACATGTTCCTTTGAATTTAACACAAGGTATTTCTACTAACTGTATCTAAGATGTTTATCACTTCCAACATAATAGATATCTTTTTTGATCAGCATTGTTTACAATACCAGTTATCTAAACATTAGTGTTTCCTACCTTTGATTGCTGGTGATATTTGGTTTATATATGTGCTTTTTTCCCACAGGAGTATAAAAAATTTAAGGTCAGATATCATGTTGTCTTTGTTTGCCTCATTGGATCTTGAAGATAGTAGGTGTACAGTTAGTATTTACTAAGTTGAATTTGATTGAGTTGAGAATATGCCAGGAATCCCTTTAGTCTCATATAGTAATCTGAAGGATGTCTTTAATTTCTAACAGCAAGTTTGTGCCCTCAGTGGTTCTAGAAGTTTTTTAAAAAAGGTGATATTATGGTTAATAGTTCAGATAGTCTTGAAATTCTAGGAATACCTTGGAAATAATGACTATTAATATCTCCTTTAGGGCCAGATCTTGAAGTCAGCTCAGGTTTCTAAATCCCCAAACTGCCAAATAGGTCCAGAGTCATTTGCATGTAAGATTACCCAGATTGATGTGTGTATATTGATGTCCCTGTGGCCTGAAGTGAATGTCCTGCAAACTGAAATGGTCTGTTCCAGGTCTTGAATGAATTAGTACAGACTCATGCCTTCAGAGAAGACAATGGCATCCCACTCTGGTACTCTTGCCTGGAAACTCCCATGGACAGAGGAGCCTGGTGGGCTGCAGTCCATGGGGTCGCTGAGTCAGACACGACTGAGCGACTTCACTTTCACTTTTCACTTTCATGCATTGGAGAAGGAAATGGCAACCCGCTCCAGTGTTCTTGCCTGAAGCATCCCAGGGATGGCGGAGCCCTATGGGCTGCCCTCTGTGGGGTCGCACACAGTCGGACACGGCTGAAGTGACTTAGCAGCAGCAGCAGCATGGTTTTTAGCCACTTGGAGGTTGTTGCGCTCTCTGACAGTCTGGTAAACGCTACCTATGTGTGTGCATTTGTATGCTTTGCTTATAATTTTAGGAAATTGTTGAGCCTTGAAAACCACACATACCAAGGTAAAAGTCTTCTGGGGATGATGGAGTTGGACAGATTCTTTAACTCTCCTTAAAAATTTCTCCTTTTGTCCTCTTTTCCTATTCTGTAGTAGCTAAAGTAAAAGTAAGGGAATTTTTCTCTTGCATCTGAGCCTAGGAAATGAGATGGCCATGTTGTTCTGGCTCTAATTAAATTTGAACGAACTGGGAAGATGTTGCATTATATGTAAACAATATGCTTATCTCTATCACAAGTGAAAATAAGACAAGTTATTTTTGATTTTGAAATGTGTCTCTCAGAATGAAACCCTGTGAGGAGCATGGATTTCCCCTACTCTTAACAGCTTTTGGTGCTGTTAGAGCATTAAATTTAGTTTTAAAGCACATTTATTTTTGAAAGTCGTGTAAGCCCCTGCTTAAAACCTAACCTTAATTCTATTTCCAGTAGGGGCCTCTCATAGTTTAGTAAACAGTTTGCCAGTACACATAGTGGATATTGTAATGGGAGAAGGTTGTCATGCCTTCTGTGCCTGTGATGATTCAACAAAACTAGTAAGCTTCTCTTTATTTCCAAGTTGACTTTCTCCTAAGGTCTAAGAGTGTCCCACCCAGGGATGCTCCTCTACTTGGGGCTTCCCAGGTGGCACTAGTGGTAAAGAATCTGCCTGCAGTGCAGGAGACCTGGGTGTGATCCCTGGGTTGGGAAGATTCCCTGCAGGAGGGCATGGCAACCCCCTCCAGTGTTTTTGTGGAATGCTTATGGAATGCTGTGGAAGTGATGAAAATATGTTTGCTGTATTTGAGAAGTAATAGGAGGCTGGTATGGCTGAAGTAGAAAGGTAGAGGTGGAGAGTGGCAGGAATGAGGCAGGAGAGTTATGCAAAGCCTTATAGACCATGATGAATTTTGGATTTTGTGTTAAGTGTGGTGGAATGGTATTGGAAGGATGAAACCAGGGGAGAAATATAATTATATTTATTTTTTATAAATATTGCAATGATTTGTATAGTGAATAACCTGTAGCAGGCAAGAGGTTAAGCAAGGAGACTGATAACAAATACATTTGGATCACCATACATTATTATATGGTGATCCAAAATACATTCACTGATAGGTCAATGATTTTTAACCCAAGGTGTTAAGTTTTAGTCTAACATGGAGAAATAAGTTCTGGTATCTATATGACTCTGTTCTCAGTTTAGATCTTTTTGCAGAGATGATTAGTTTCATAAAGCTCCCTGAGAGCATAAATCTTAGTCCTTTAAGACTGACGCTTAAAATTCAGTGTCTTTGAAAATTGCTTAACTTTTCCCCTTCTGTTATAATTTAAAAGACAGTAAAAATGTTCTTATAGGAAACTTGGAAAATAAAATTTAAAAAATCATATATAATCCTATCTTGTTGTTGAGTCACTCAGTTGTGCCTGATTCTTTGTGACCCCATGGACTGCAGCACGCCAGGCATCCCTGTCCTTCACCATCTCCCGGAGCTTGCTCAGACTCATGTCCATCGAGTCAGTGATGCCATCCAACCATCTCATCCTCTGTTGTCCCCTTCTCCTTTCGAAAGAGTCAGTTCTTTGCATCAGGTGACTATGGTATTGGAGCTTCAACATCAGTCATTCCAATAAATATTCAGGACTGATTTCTTTTAGGATTGATTGGTTTGATCTCCTTTCAGTCCAAAGGACTCTCAAGAGTCTTCTCCAACACCACAGTTCAAAAGCATCAATTCTTCAGTGTTCAGCTTTCTTTATGGTCCAACTCTCACATCCATACCTGACTACTGGAAAAAACCATAGCTTTGACTAGACAGACTTTTGTCAGCAAAGTAATGTAGAAATAGTATTTTAATTAGCTCTTGATAGTTTTTTGTCTTAGCAACGTTTATGGAGGATTTCTGCTTCTCTTTTATTTGAGAAAACAGAGGCCCATACAAGCTGTAACGACTTACTAAATATTGTATTCTTACTGCATTATTGAGGTTCTCAGCCAGTCTGTGAATGGAGGGAGAACAGTGTTATTCAGTTATCAAGGTCTAGATATGGGACATGAATTAACCAAGTATGGTTTGACAAAGAAAATTAAGAGGCAAAATTACAATTACTTTTCCCTTTCCCATTTTCCCTTCTTTATAGGAAGCCAGTGTTCTTAAATCAGATTGCAACATATTGGTCATTGTAGGCCATATATTCCCTCCCCCTGCCAAAAAAAGAGATTCTCGCCCTGAGATTTACAACATGACTGTAATATAGTAGATATGTCCATTTTGTTCAGTGTATACATCAAATTTTACTTACATCGGCTTTCTGCTTAGAAAAGATGTTCTTTTTCACCTCTTAACTTCCCAAAGAATAGAGACTTATTTTTAAAAATATCTTTGTAGATTTATCTTCCTGAACTAGATTTCTGCATGAGCCTTGTTTTCTGCCTTATAATTTTGAAAAATCTCATTAAATTTTTTTTCTATTTGTGTAAGAGGCAAGTACATATTCCATTCCAAATTTATATCCCTCATGGCAATTAAGTAAGGGAGTCCCTTGTTCTGGACAAGGCGGTGTAGACTGTATAGCATTTAAGAGCCCAGATGCTATTTCCATCCTTCTCTTCCTGTCATGGCGACTCCCAACTGAGATTGAGGGAGACTGTTCTTGAGTTAGCGTAGAGGCCCTCCTCACCTGCATGGAACTCTGTGTGAGCAAGAAATAAATTTTTATTGTGGTGCATCTTTAATATTTTGAGAGCTTTGTTACTACAACATAGTCTAGCAGTCTTGAACATTTTTTCATGTATGTTTTATAATATGTATTTAGTTTATAAATATGTAATAATAATGATGGCATACTTAAAAAGAATGTTTCCTGATCTAATTCCTGTCTGTCTCCTCAAAATCATTTCTCACAATATCCATTTAAACTTCCATTCTTCCAGACTGAATACACTATTCTGTTTCACACCTGTGTCTTTGTACATGCTCTTTCCTCTACTAGAATTCACTTTTATTTTTCTACCTATCAAATATATACGCGTCTTTCAAATTTCAGATTGCCATTACTTTCCCAGGAAAGGCTTCCCTAATTTTCTCTATTTTCTTTGTACATTGGGAGTTTTTTCAGTTCAGATTTATTTACCTTTCTTTCTGTCATTAATAGTAAATTATAAACTCACACTGTAGTAATTTCTTTTAACCTGGGTACATAGTGTGGATAAATGTTTGTTAAATGAATGCCCTGCCTTGGAACAGAGAACACTTTAAAGCTTTGTTGGTTAATACCTTCCTGAAAAGTAGTTGGCAGTTGGTTGAGGGTAAAATAGGTAATCTTTTGTATAAATTCATGGGGTCAGGAAGAAAAAGAAAATGAGAGGGCAGGAAGGAGAAATTCTGCCACTTCAGTTTTGCTGTGATCCTCTAAGGTGTTCGTAGTAAGGGCCATATAGTGTGGTGTTAGTGTTTCTGCTTTCTCTCTCTGCATTAGATTTTTATCTGTCTTTTCAGTTTCCTTCATTGGGTACAGTTGACATACTGAACTGATAATATCATATTAGTTTCAGGTTTAGAACCTAATGGTTCAGTATTTGTATATATTGTGGAATGATCATCATGTCACCACAATAAGTCTAGTTAGCATCTGTCACATAGTTACAGTTTTTTTCCTTGTGATGAGAATTTTTACAATTTACTCCCTTGGATAACTTTCACACATGCAATACAGCATTATTAACTATAGTCATTATGCTGTACATTACATCCCCAGTGATAGCTCTCTTATTCTGTCATTTTTGCTATGTGAAGTTGTTTGATGTTTGTGAAGACATCTCAGAGTTGGTAATATTCTGAAGTTCTTTGTTTCTTTGCTAGTTTGTTTTGCCTTATTAAGTATAAAATAGAGCATGTATTTAAAAATTACAATGTGTAGGTACAGATTAAAGAACGAATTCTCATGTACCCATTATTTAGGTGAAAAATAAAACTTTACTATAGTCCAGAAGCCCCTTATGTGCTATTCCCTGGTTTCATTTCCTTCTCACCTCCTGAAATAATCACCATCCTGAACTTTATGGAAATCATTCTTTTGTTTTTGTTTTCATCGTATATGTCTCTATGGCTGACCCTTGAACAACATAGGGATTGGGGCACTGACCCTTGCACAACGTAGGGATTGGGGCGCTGACCCTTGAACAACATAGGGATTAGGGTGCTGACCCTTGCACAACGTAGAGATTGGGGCTCTGACCCTTCCCCCCCAAGTCAGAAATCCATATGTAACTTTATATTTGACTCTTCATATCTGTTGGAGAAGGAAATGGCATACTCCAGTATTCTTTTCTGGTGAATCCCATGGACAGAGGAGCCTGGCATGGGGTTGCAAGAGTCAGACACGACTTAGCGACTCAACCACCACCACCACTGCCTCCATATCTGTGGTTCCACATCTGGGGATTTAACCAACTGCAAATCATGTAGTACTATAGTATGTATTGAAAGAATTAAGTTTTTTTCTAATCTGGTGGCATGAAGTGGTATACCATAATGATTTGAATGTATGTGTCCCTAATTACTAATGAAATTGGGCATCTTTTCATATGTTAAGGGGTTGTACTTTTTTCTTTTCTGGAATTCCTGTTCATTTGTTTCCTGTTTTTCAGCTGGTTGTCTGTCCTTTCCTTTTCAGATACTAATAATGTGCCAGCTAAATGCTTTGCAAATGCCTTCTTAGTGACTGATTGGGTATGGGAGGTGAGGGAGAAGCAGTGTCGAAGTGCTCAGGAAATTCCGGTTTGGGGAGCTGAATGGACGCTGCTGCTATTCATCTAGGGTGTAAAATAGAGGAGGAGAAATAGATCTGGGCGCAGGGGAAGGGGAATTAATTTAAGATATTTTGGAGTTTGATGTTATCAGGTTGCAAATGTCTCAGAGAAAGTTGACTCTTAAGGATCCGAAGCTCAGGCCCAGCTCTGCTTTGCCGCATAAGCCCTGGAAGAATGCTGTATGATGGGCCTTCCAGGAGACTAGAGCTGGAAGGAATGTGGTAATCCTCAAACAAATTTGCCCTCCACCCACCCCTGCTTCTTTGGCTGTGGATTCTCCGGCATATGCTTTTTATGAAATAAACGTCCCATCAAATGATCCACCAGACACTTCATCTTAGTTATAATAATTTATTATGTTTTTGGCCTCTAAACAATTACATAATCTTTCTTAGTATTTCTAGGAGAGAACATTACTTTTATTTTGGAAAGCATTTAGCATATTTGTCTTACATAGCACGCAGAACATGTATCTAAATTTAAAAATTTATTCCATTGCAATAATTACACAAGTTGATAGTTGTATACAAGTTATTCCATGAACACTGAAAATCATATAAGAAACATATATCTTTAAAAATTCTACTTTGTATAGTTTTTGACTAAGTACTACTATTTTCACCTACATTTCCAGATATTTCTGGCTGCTTCTGTATATTTGGAACTATGTACATAACACCTGAAAGAATATGGGCCCCTTGGCAGGATGGCAGTAGAAGCCCCTGGAGTAAAGATCTTTCTTTAAAAACCAGATTGTATTATTGGCTTGAATATCTCTTAGTTATTTGAGATCCTAAGGTCTCTAATAAGCCCAGAGCTGGAAAGATCCCTTAATAACCTAGAAAGATTGGAAAGGGGAAGAAGCTGTCAGTAGCAAGGCTGGGACTTAGCACATTGACTGAGAACGTAGCACCTCGGTGTAGCTTACAGTCACAGTGCCAGGGCAGAGTCACTACTGAACAGCTCAGGGTGGTGAGCCACCCTCCCCCCTGCAGGAGTAGTAGCAGCTGATTTGGTGACTGGCTTGGTCACCTTTTAGGAGAACTGAAGTCCACAGACAATTAGGGCTTGACATATACTGTACACAGGGAAACAATTGTAGAGGTAGCTTCTCTCTGGTCCATCTTATCAGTAGTGCAGTGATTATGCCTCTTTCCGTGTTCGAGGAGATCTTTTAGTCCTGTAAGAAGAGAAAGAGGATGTAAGAAACTCTAATGAGTCCAGTCTAAATTCTGCTAGCAACATACTGAGTTCATAGGTAATCCTAGGTCCTTAGATGAAGTGTGGTGAGCTTTCCTGCTCCTATACAATCATTGTGGGTTACACAGGATGCTTTTTTAAGGCCACGAAAAGCTTATGGGAAATTTGGCATTTTGCTTGCATTGTTATAGCTCTGCTTCAGGTTGAAGTGGCCTAATGACACTTCCAGACAGGTAATTAGGGTAACTTTTGATACCACACAAGATGACACCTGAAGTATAGAAGCAGATGGAGGTAGTGGAAGCATGGTGGTAACACTGTTTTAAGCCAAGAATTCCACCGGAAAGCCCAATGCAAATATTTCTAACTTTCCAAAATCGACATTTCTTAAAAAGCAGTTCTTCTGAAAGCAATAGCAAACCTACCTTTGCTTGTTAATTGCTTTCAGTAAATTCTTGATGTTCTTAGATTCTGGATTCAGACATCTTTTCTCCCCATTCTTTTTCATTGTGGCACTGTAGGAGTTAAAAAAGAATGAAAATATTTAAAACAATGTTGGGCCAATAAAACAGATGGAATATGTAGTTTTAAAGTCAGGCATTTAGGTTTCACTTTAGATGTTTCTCTTTGCTCTATGGAAGTCTTAGGATCAACATAAACCCTTTACTGATGTTTGGAATCATCATTACGTATTTATTGTTTGATTACAGCCAGGGAGATGATCATTAGGTTTTACTCACATAATCTCAACACGTGGGCAGGATTGACTTGCAGGAATCAGTTCAAGTTTTTCTAAGGACCTTGGATTAACAGATCTGTTACTGACCTCGATGCAGGTACAGCGTGTATTCCTAGAGAGAGGTATGCCTGCAGGGAAAGAGACAGGTATAGCAGAGGACATTAGCACAGTTTTCATTTTAGGCACTTAATGTGGATTTGGTAGTACTTAGCAGAACCTCTGCCTCCATGTGTAATCACATAGTCAGTCTGTGATCATACAGCTCTGTTTGATTTAATTAGTTGATTCCCTGAAAGAATGGAATTGTAGCTTGTTGATTGTAAGATGCATTGAGCCCCAGTCATATAGTTAATTACATTTAACTAAGGAGATACCTGTCTCTTCCTCTTTCTCTTCCTTCCCTCATATTTTCTCTGTATATCCCTCTTTCTTTTCCACTCCCACCTTCCTCCTCCTCTCTTTTTTTATTCCACTTGCTTCTCTGGTAATAAGCTCTGATCAGAAGCAGTCTCTGTTCATTTACCCTTCATTTTTAGGCAGGCTGTAAAACTTTTGCAAATACATTATTTCTGTACTTCAAAAATCTATACCCTAGTCCTATTTCTGTTCTTATAAATTAAGTATCCCTTGATGTTCCTTACCTTGACTCAGAGTCAGAAGGATAAGGCAGAAAATAAGAAAACCACTTTTGTTCATGGTGCTGCAACTGAAGGTACTTCTGCAGTAGGCTCAGACTGCCTGAACAGTTGAGGAGTGTCTCAGAAAACGTAGATCTCAGATGCAGTATTTATTTGCAAAGGCATTTTCCCTCTCTAACTCTGATTGGATGACATTACAGTTGACTTAGCAAAACCTGCAGTCTATTCCTTGGGGAAGTCCCACACTGCAGAATCGAAGATATTGTTTATATTTATTTTGGCTTCTGAGGTATGGAATTTCCCTCTCCCTCCTTTGTTTCAATAAGAGTGAGTTAGGTTTCACTTTCTAAAACATGAACGGTTTCTTGAAAAACATAACTTTATTGCAAGTAGAATTACTTTTAAAAAAGGAACTTATATTCTTGCACTTCCTGCAAAATAAAAATGTCAACTTAAATCAGAGTCCTAAATACAATTTTGTTTTTTTTTAACTATGTGCTGTACAGATCCATCTCTCCTTTATTTTGTTGTTCTTACAAATATATCTATGCATTTGTGTCCATTAAAATTAATTTATATTAATGTTTTATGCCTAAATACAGTTTTAAAATGAATAAACCTTACTATTTGTTTCAAATCCATTTAAATTTGCACCAGTAAGGCATAAATAGGAAATCTTACTTTTATTCACTGTTTACACTTTGTATGGGTTTCAGCGATGTCATATATGTTCTCATTTTATTTCTATAGTAATCCTGTAAGAAGATAGGAAATTATTTTATATGTGGAAGAGTAATTTTAAAGATTAGATAATAGTGTTAGGTTGTCATCCATTTATTTTAACTATGTTGCTTTTCTCTCAACATTTTAAATTTTGGTAATACTCTCAGAGGTTCGGCAATTTAAAAAACTTCCTTAGTAATAGCAATTTCCCCTCCTTTGGAGGTAAATTTAATTTTTGGAAACAATAATCTCACCAAGCACTGCAGTATTTGATCAAATAGTGAAGTGTTTGATCAGATAGTACCAAGTAATAGGTTTGGTCTTCTGGAGAAGGTCAAAGACATGGAACTGGCAAGTTTCAAGGAAT
Source organism: Oreotragus oreotragus (assembly GCA_006410675.1). NCBI lineage: Eukaryota > Metazoa > Chordata > Mammalia > Artiodactyla > Bovidae > Oreotragus > Oreotragus oreotragus. The sequence continues at coordinate 10,194 of SJYX01023752.1, forward strand.
TCTAGAAGTGCTCCAATTATTCATTAACATCACTAAAATAAGTGAATAACCCCTAACATAATTATTTCTAGGTTAAGCACTATGTATTTGGATATCTGATTTCTTGTATGTTAATAAACAAGTTTCATGTACAGTCCATCCCTGAATGAAAACATCATAGGATCCAGAATGGAGTAAGAAAAAGGATTTGTAGCTATAGTAGGGTTATTGCCAAAAAACAAAAAGCTTTTTGAGGAAATAAATTTAAAATAGGGACATAAATAAAGACAGACCTTAGGAGAACAGAATGGAAGCAGAGATTGATTTAAGATGAGTACAGCTCTAAGAGAATGTCACATGCAAAGCAGAGGCAAAAATGTGGTAGCCTTTGAGCTAGTAACATTGATAACTAAAATAAGCACAATTTCAGCTGGGCAAATAGGGTCAATACTTGGTTTCTTATTTTAGCATTCAGTAATGCTTGGCTGATTATTCACAGCAGACATTATCAGTAAGAAGTAGGTAATACCCTTTTATATAACATGTGTTACAAATTCACCAGTAGTCTGGTTGTATTCTTGGCAAGTGATTGACAACAGGAGATACAAAATTAAATACTATTCTAAACGCAGGCATCCAGATGCAAGTGATACTTGGAACATAGGAAAATATATGGGGGGTCTTTGATGGTCCAGAGAAAGGTAGGGCTTCCACGCTAGGGTTAGACTAGTGTACCTGGAAGGAACTGGCCTAAAAGTTGGCATAGAGGCCAAGATAAAAGCCCATATTTGTAAACTGAACACATGTAAAACTTGGAACCTCATATGCAGGGGCTCCGTCATCAGAACAGTGAATGAGTGGTTGCTTCGGGATGCAGACATTTCTGGATTGTTGAATCTCAGGTTGGTCTGTTCTAAGGACTGGGGTAGAGCTAAGCTTGCAAGTGGGTAAGTCAGTAGACTTAGCTGTGGGGAAACTGAAAAGTCAAAAGGAGAGGGAAGTGAGGCAGAGACTGATAGAACTGGAAAGACTTTCATCTAGCAAAAAGGCCTTCTAATGAGGGAAAGGTGTGTGAGAGACAGTGACATGGAGGAGCCCTCCCATAGCTGTTTGTGTAGAATAAAAATTGGACTGTGAGTAAAAAAGCCAAACATTTTTGGGGAAATGTCTTGACATCACGGATTGAAGAGGCACAGGACAGTTCAACATTAAACAATAAACAGATATATGGTGATAATTTTATTTTTGTTAGTATCTAATTTCACAAATAAGATGCTGTCTATATAGCACAGTAGGAGAGTTGAGGTAGAGATGCCTGTTAGTGGACTGTTATTAGAAAATATTTATTACTCATATAATTGATTTTTAGTTAAATATTACATAGCATTAACTATATGCCAGGCATTGTTTGAAGTGCTTTATGAATACTGACTTAATCCTTAGTTCTGGGGTCCATTTTCTCGACAACTTTGTTGTGTTGTCTTTCCAGAGAGAACATTGTCCTTGATTTGGATTTCTGATTTCTGTTCTCTCTGTCTTAATTAGCTGAAGACATCGTTGAGGTTATTTTGGTGCCTCAATAATTAAACCTAGGGTTTAAGATGGGTCTGTCTTACACTGAATCTCATGCTGAAATGAAAGATGCTGTATTGTATATGTATGTTACACACGTATATTCAGATAAACACGTGTTAGCCAGTAAACAATCACATCGATACACATTTATTTACTTAGAGTATTTTATATGGTAGTTTCCTTTCCTGAAACAGATCATGTTCTATTGGATTTGTGTTAGAATATATTGAACATTGTATATCCTGGGATTTCTGTGACTGGGGGAAAAAGACATTTATTTCTTCCTAGTTCTGATATTTGCATTTTGATTCTGTTAAAATACGTAAATTGTATTTAAGACCTGAGTTTTATTGTGGCTTTAAAAATACTGCATATAGATTTTATCATTCAGCATCTTGTCATTTATTCAGCTAAATAATTCCTCAGCTATATTCATGAGCCTGCTCAACGTCTCCTTCATCAGAAATATAGACTCCTCCCAAAGTTTTTTATATTCTTGTGTTTAACTGTTGTGACTTAATGAATCATTATAAATTATCTTTCTTTGCCTCTACTAACAGTGTTTTGATGATCTGTTAAGTGTAGCTACAACTATTCAGCTCTGTGTTGGTTACTGTTAACATGAAATATCTTTTTCTGTTATTTAACTTTTAACATGTTTATGTCATTGAATATAAATTACATCTTTTGTAAAAACTGTACAGTTAGATCATTTTTTAAAAAATGCATTCTGGAGGATAGTGGCCAAGATGGTGGAGTAGACAGCTTTACTAACAGTGTTTTGATGATCTGTTAAGTGTAGCTACAACTGTTCAGCTCTGTTTTGGTTACTGTTAACATGAAATATCTTTTTCTGTTATTTAACTTTTAACATGTTTATGTCATTGAATGTAAATTACATCTTTTGTAAAAACTGTACAGTTAGATCATATTTTAAAAAATGCAATCTGGAGGATAGTGGCCAAGATGGTGGAGTAGACAGCACCTGAGCTCACCTTCTTTTATGAGCACACTAAAATCACAACGATCTGCAAAACAGCCATCAATGAGAAAGACTGGAACCTGCCAGAAAATATCTTCTACAACAAGGATGTAAAGATGGAACCACAACAAGATGAGTAGGAAGGACAGACTTGTGATAAAAATCAAATCCCATTGCCCTGGGAATGCAACCCACAAACCAGAGAATAATTATATTGTAGAGATTCTCCCTTAAAAGTGAGAGTTCTGAGCTCCGACACAAAAAATTTCAAATAGCCAAAGCAATCTTGAAAAGGAAAAACAGAGCTGTAGGAATCAGGGTCCCTGACTTCAGACTATACTACAATGGTACAGTAATCAAAACAGTATGTTAACCATCACAAAAACAGAAACACAGATCTATGGAACAGGACAGAAAGCCCAGAAATAAACACGCACCTGTGGTCAATTAATCTACAGTAAAAGAGGCAAGATAATACAGTAGAGGAAAGACAGTCTCTTCAAATGATGTTGGGAAGACTGGACAGCTACATGTAAAAATAGGAAATTAGAGCATTCTTTAACACCACACACAAAAATAAACTCAAAATGGCTTAAAGACCTAAATGTAAGACTGGATACTATAAAACTCTTAGAGAAAAACATAAGCCAAAACACTGACATAAATTACAGCAATATCTTTTCCACACCATCTCCTAGAGTGATTGAAATAAAAAATAAATNACACCACACACAAAAATAAACTCAAAATGGCTTAAAGACCTAAATGTAAGACTGGATACTATAAAACTCTTAGAGAAAAACATAAGCCAAAACACTGACATAAATTACAGCAATATCTTTTCCACACCATCTCCTAGAGTGATTGAAATAAAAAATAAATGGGACATAATTAAACTTAAAAACTTCAGCACATCAAAGGAAGCCATAAATGAAACAAAAAGACAACCCATAGAATGAGAGAAAATATTAGCAAACAAAGCAATTGACAAGGAATTAATTTCCAAAATATGCAAACATCTCATGTAGCTCAATAGCCAACAAAAAAATGAAAAACCCAATCCACAGATGGGCAGAAGTCCTAAATTTCTCCATGCAAATGGGGAAGAGGCACATGAAAAGATGCTTAAATTTGCTAATTATTAGAGAAAAGCAAATGAAAGTTGCAGTGAGATAGCCCTTACACCAGTCAGAAGGGCCATTATCAAAAAATCTACAAACAATAAATGGTGGAGAGAGTGGAGAAAAGGGAACCCTTCTACATGGTTGGTGGGAATGTAAATTGGGATAGCCACTATGGAGAACAATATGGAGGTTCCTTAGAAAACTAAAAGAGAACTACCATATGGTCCAACAGTCCCTTTCCTGGGCATATATCTGGAGAAAACTCTAATTTGGAAAGATACATGTACCCCCAATGTTCACTGTAGCGCTGTTTACAATAGCCAAAACAAGGAAGCAACTTAAATGTCCATTGACAGATGAACAGATAAAGAAGATGTGGTATATACATAACAATGGAGTCTTACTCAGCCACACACACACACAAAAAAAGAAATAATACTGTTTGCTGCAACATGGATAGACCTGGAGATAATCATATTAAGTGAAGTACATCAGACAAAGACAAATATCATATGATATTGCTTATATGCAGAATCTTAAAAAAAGATGCAAGTGAACTTATTTACCAGACAGAAACAGACTCAGAGAAGAGAACAGACTTACGGGAACTTACGGTTACCAGGGGAAAGGGACAGATTCAAAGTTCAGGACTGACATGTACACACTGCTCTCCATGTCAAACCTGCGCCCCCTGCAGTATGAGTGCAAAGTCTTAACCACTGAACCACCAGGGAAGTCTCCAGCCACTATATGTAAAACAGATAGTCAACAAGGACCTACAGTATAGCACAGGGAACAGGGCTCAATATTCTGTAATAATTTAACTAGGAAAAGAATTTGAAAAAGAATAGACACATATACATGTATAACTGAATCACATCACTGTACACCTGAAACTAACACAATATTGTTAATCAACTGTGCTCCAATATAAAATTTAAAAAATCACCCCATAAGTTGTCATGTCATTCTTTTGCTTAGGACCTTTCAATACCTTAGTTATATTTAGAATTAAATCCAGTTCTGTATCTTGTTTTACTAAGTTCTTTATAATCTGGTTGCTACTGATTTCTCCACCCTCATCTCACATTTTCCGTCTCAGTCACTCGACTCCAGTCACAGAGGCTTTTATACTAGCAATTTTCTTTATTTGGAATGTTTTTCCCCTTGTTCTTTGCATTGGATATTTGGATTTTATCTAAATAGTCCCTTCTCTTACCAAACAACCTAGAACATCCATGACCTTATTTTAATTCTCTGGCATTTCTCACGCTCTGATACTTTCTTAGTTTACTTTTTAATGGCTGTTTTGTCTCATTCAATTATAAGCCCTTAAAGAACAGGGACCTTAATCAGTCTTTTTCAGAGCTCATACCTATCACCTAGCATGTCACCTGGCATATGGAAGATGCTCAATAAATACTTAATGGATGGATACATCTTTCCAGACTTTAAGCAATGATGCAAATAAGAATTATACATCTTCAAAAAGAATTTCCATTGACTCATCACATGTCTACATTAAGACATGAATAAATACTACTGTTTCCTAGCTTTAGAAACCATGTTTAACCTAAGAAAGCTATAATTTCCCCAGAAGTTAGCATAGATTCAGATAAGTAGATTCAATACAGGTATTCTCAGCTAGCTATAGGTCAAAATCTTTATTTCTAGGACAGTGGGGTAAATATGTAAAAGGTGGTACACTAAAATTTTTAAGCTATTCATTGGAGGTTCTCTGCAATTATGTACTGAACGAACGAAGGAATGCAGGTCTTTTCAGTGCATATTGCTTACGTGTTCATTGATGGTTTTGGAAGCAGAAGAGCAATGAGGATTGTACTTGTTCTCATTATTGTCTCTCTACTTTATGAAGGGAACAAAGCTAGTTTCATGGGATACTAGGATAAGATCCAGTGTCTGTCCTTGATGGATTTGTATTCTAACTGGAAAGGCTGCAAATATGAAACAGTAAATATCAATTAAACTGTGTGATCAATGACAAATGAGTGGTATAGATAATATATGATATGGGGGGTTATAGGTGATTGTATTTATTAAGACCAGTAATAGATGAACCTTAAAGTGTGGATTGTATTTAGACAAGTGGCCAGGAAAGGAAGCATACACAGTTAGAGAAGTGTCACCAAAAATNCCAGGTCTCCTGCATTGCAGGCAGACGCTTTAACCTCTGAGCCACCAGGGAAGCCCGGGGAAGTTTGGGAGAGGAGGGTAAAGCTTTGCCTTTCAAAGTCTTGACTGAATTGTTAAAAGATTCTCCTAGCTAACAGTGTCTGGTAATACTGCTTTTATACTTTTGAGTTACCAGTGTGTCTCATCATTCACACCCAGGGCAAAGTTGGTGATGTATACTTAAAATGAGCATGCTTGGGAAAGCCTACAAATAAATAACTTCTGTTTGTATGCATACTGAAACCATGCAGTGCTTTGCTTTTCTCACACTTAATGGGATGATGAGATGGTCTGGGTGTCTACAGATAGCAGTGTATAGTTTGGTCTCTCCCTTGCTCTGTGAACCTGGACAAACTGTTAGGTAGGTCTGTGCTTCAGTTTTCTTATTTTTAAATATGCGTTATAATATATACCTTTCACAATTGTTCTAAAGATGACAGATTATTAAAAAGGTATTTTAAGAAGTGTAAATGAAGTTTTAAATGGCCAGCATTTCAAAAATATAGCCAGGTCTCTGTCCAGATTTCAGCTTATCTCCTAAGTGCAACAGGTAGTATTTTCTTTCTAGGTGATGTAGTAACTCGTATGATCAGATGTGTCTGTTAGTCTACAGCATTGACCAGCCATAGCATGCCTCTCCTGGTGGAACTGAGGGCTGGAATCATGCAGCATTTAGTCTTAGGAAAGGGCTTATTTAGGTAACTTGTCTTACCTTCAGTGCATAAGAGTGTACCATGAATTTACTAAACAAGACACAGATGCTTATTTTTTACTTTTCTTCTTTGTGCTATAGGTCATAGCCTGAAAATTTTAAAAGAAAGAAATTCAAGCCAGAAGTATTGATAAGGAAGAAATAAGATTTTGCATAGAAGATTTTTTGCATAGGAACTACCCCTTCAAATTTAGAAATGATTGAATTTGTCAAAGTAGGTGGCTATAAGATCAGTGTCTACACTTTCCCCATCAGAAACAAAATAAGTTTAATGTTATTTTATAAAAATCCACAGAAGCAACAAGTTCTTAAAAACATGAATATTAGGAGTGAAACTACAAAAGGCAAGCAAGACTTGTTTGCAGAAAATGTAGGTGAATTTTTCTAAAATGTTGAGATTAAATACAGAAATATTACCCCTTTGACAAAGTTAAGCAAAACTAAAGTTAAATAATCTTTTGTTTAACTGTGTTTGTATAAATAAAACTAATTTTAAAAAGGCTTCCCAGGTGTTACAGTGGTAAAGACTCTTCCTGCTAATGCAGGAGACCCAAGAGACATGGGTTCAGTCTTTGGGTTGGGAAGATCCCCCGAAGGAGCAAATGACAAATCGCTCCAGTATTCTTGCCTGGAGAATCCCACGGCCAGAGGATCCTAGTAGGCTACAGTCATAAAGAGTTAGACATGACTGAGCAGCAGAAAGAACACACATGCAATTTTAAAAAGCAAAAGAGTGATGGTTGCACAGTAACATGAATGTACTTAATATTGCTGAACTGAACACTTAAAAATGTTTCAGTTCAGTTCAGTCACTCAGTTGTGTCCTATGGATGGATACATCTTTCCAGACTTTAAGCAATGATGCAAATAAGAATTATACATCTTCAAAAAGAATTTCCATTGACTCATCACATGTCTACATTAAGACATGAATAAATACTACTGTTTCCTAGCTTTAGAAACCATGTTTAACCTAAGAAAGCTATAATTTCCCCAGAAGTTAGCATAGATTCAGATAAGTAGATTCAATACAGGTATTCTCAGCTAGCTATAGGTCAAAATCTTTATTTCTAGGACAGTGGGGTAAATATGTAAAAGGTGGTACACTAAAATTTTTAAGCTATTCATTGGAGGTTCTCTGCAATTATGTACTGAACGAACGAAGGAATGCAGGTCTTTTCAGTGCATATTGCTTACGTGTTCATTGATGGTTTTGGAAGCAGAAGAGCAATGAGGATTGTACTTGTTCTCATTATTGTCTCTCTACTTTATGAAGGGAACAAAGCTAGTTTCATGGGATACTAGGATAAGATCCAGTGTCTGTCCTTGATGGATTTGTATTCTAACTGGAAAGGCTGCAAATATGAAACAGTAAATATCAATTAAACTGTGTGATCAATGACAAATGAGTGGTATAGATAATATATGATATGGGGGGTTATAGGTGATTGTATTTATTAAGACCAGTAATAGATGAACCTTAAAGTGTGGATTGTATTTAGACAAGTGGCCAGGAAAGGAAGCATACACAGTTAGAGAAGTGTCACCAAAAATGGATTAGAGAGATGCCAACCAGCCAATCAGGCAGATTGCTTCAGTCTCATAGGGTTGGTAATATCTTGTTAGGGTTCTGTAGAATCTGGTCCTTAGGTTTACAGGTCTGGAAACTCATTTTTTTCTAATCATTCAGAGTAAACATGTTCTTAAAGAGTTAATTCTGCAAACCAGATATACAAGAAAGTAAGATGAAAATTAAAGACAGTTTATTCATTTATATGAAGACCTTCCAGTGACCGGAATGATTGAGTCTGATAACCAATTCACCCTTTTCTAGTATCAGAATACCTGAGAAGTTGAATTAGTTATCAGGTTGTTTTCTTGTGAAATAGAATGAAAACAAAGGACGGTTTTCTCCTTGTTTTGAGTGGGGCTCTGCTCAAGAGAGAAACCTTTATAAGTTTGATCAATGTGGAGGAGAATTCGGGAAAAAAAAACCCTTTAGAGACAATAGTAAGCCAGCTATTACTTGTTACATCCATTGGCAGCCTTACATGAATCATGTGAATAAAAATCTAAATAATAACTTTAAAATTTTATATTTTAATTTTTGCATGACTTTTTATATATTTACTTTCTTAGTATTCACTGATCTGAGTCTAGTTTTTAAAAGAAAAATTACGGGAAAAAGTACATCTGTAGTTTGTTTCATTTGCTGTTGATTTAAGACTAACTATGGCATCAGGCCAAAAGAAATTGTCTGCCCTAACAGACTTGTTACAGACCCAGAAAAAAAAAAAAAAGCTTTCCGAGAAACTAATGTGCTTAGAAGAAATTTCCTAAAAAGTGAGCAGGAGCAATTCAGTGATTTCCACAGGCTGAGAATCCCCTCAGCTGATCTACAGTACACCTTGGAAAGTCTGGGAAAGTGAAAGTGAAGTCGCTCAGTCGTGTCCAACTCTTTGCAACCCCCTGGACTGTAGGCCACCAGGCTCCTGTGTCCGTGGGATTTCCCAGGCAAGAATACTGGAGTGGGTTGCCATTTCCTTCTCCAGGGAATCTTCCCGCCCCAGGGATTAAATCCAGGTCTCCTGCATTGCAGGCAGACGCTTTAACCTCTGAGCCACCAGGGAAGCCCGGGGAAGTTTGGGAGAGGAGGGTAAAGCTTTGCCTTTCAAAGTCTTGACTGAATTGTTAAAAGATTCTCCTAGCTAACAGTGTCTGGTAATACTGCTTTTATACTTTTGAGTTACCAGTGTGTCTCATCATTCACACCCAGGGCAAAGTTGGTGATGTATACTTAAAATGAGCATGCTTGGGAAAGCCTACAAATAAATAACTTCTGTTTGTATGCATACTGAAACCATGCAGTGCTTTGCTTTTCTCACACTTAATGGGATGATGAGATGGTCTGGGTGTCTACAGATAGCAGTGTATAGTTTGGTCTCTCCCTTGCTCTGTGAACCTGGACAAACTGTTAGGTAGGTCTGTGCTTCAGTTTTCTTATTTTTAAATATGCGTTATAATATATACCTTTCACAATTGTTCTAAAGATGACAGATTATTAAAAAGGTATTTTAAGAAGTGTAAATGAAGTTTTAAATGGCCAGCATTTCAAAAATATAGCCAGGTCTCTGTCCAGATTTCAGCTTATCTCCTAAGTGCAACAGGTAGTATTTTCTTTCTAGGTGATGTAGTAACTCGTATGATCAGATGTGTCTGTTAGTCTACAGCATTGACCAGCCATAGCATGCCTCTCCTGGTGGAACTGAGGGCTGGAATCATGCAGCATTTAGTCTTAGGAAAGGGCTTATTTAGGTAACTTGTCTTACCTTCAGTGCATAAGAGTGTACCATGAATTTACTAAACAAGACACAGATGCTTATTTTTTACTTTTCTTCTTTGTGCTATAGGTCATAGCCTGAAAATTTTAAAAGAAAGAAATTCAAGCCAGAAGTATTGATAAGGAAGAAATAAAATTTTGCATAGAAGATTTTTTGCATAGGAACTACCCCTTCAAATTTAGAAATGATTGAATTTGTCAAAGTAGGTGGCTATAAGATCAGTGTCTACACTTTCCCCATCAGAAACAAAATAAGTTTAATGTTATTTTATAAAAATCCACAGAAGCAACAAGTTCTTAAAAACATGAATATTAGGAGTGAAACTACAAAAGGCAAGCAAGACTTGTTTGCAGAAAATGTAGGTGAATTTTTCTAAAATGTTGAGATTAAATACAGAAATATTACCCCTTTGACAAAGTTAAGCAAAACTAAAGTTAAATAATCTTTTGTTTAACTGTGTTTGTATAAATAAAACTAATTTTAAAAAGGCTTCCCAGGTGTTACAGTGGTAAAGAGTCTTCCTGCTAATGCAGGAGACCCAAGAGACATGGGTTCAGTCTTTGGGTTGGGAAGANCTCAGCTTTCTTCACAGCCCAACTCTCACATCCATACATGACTACTGCAAAAACCATAGCCTTGACTAGATGGACCTTTGTTGGCAAAATAATGTCTCTGCTTTTGAATATTCTATCTAGGTCAGTCATAACTTTCCTTCCAAGGAGTACGCGTCTTTTAATTTCATGGCTGCAATCACCATCTGCAGTGGTTTTGGAGCCCAGAAAAATAAAGTCTGACACTGTTTCCACTGTCTCCTCATCTGTTTGCCATGAAGTGATGTGACCAAATGCCATGATCTTCATTTTCTGAATGTTGAGCTTTAAGCCAACTTTTTCACTCTCCTCTTTCACTTTCAGCAAGCGGCTTTTTAGTTCCTCTTCACTTTCTGCCATAAAGGTGGTGTCATCTACATATGAGGTTATTGATATTTCTCCTGGCAATCTTGATTCCAGCTTGTACTTCTTCCAGCCCAGCATTTCTCATGATGTACTTTGCATATAAGTTAAATAAGCAAGGTGACAATATATAGCCTTGACGTACTCCTTTTCCTATTGGAACCAGTCTGTTCCATGTCCAGTTCTAACTGTTGCTCCTGACCTGTATATAGGTTTGTCAAGAGGCAGGTCAGGTGCTCTGGTATTCCCATCTCTTTGAGAATTTTCCACAGTTTATTGTGATCCACACAGTCAGAGGCTTTGGCATAGTCAATAAAGCAGAAATAGATGTTTTTCTGGAACTCTTTTGCTTTTTCCATGATCCAGCAGATGTTGACAATTTGATCTCTGGTTCCTCTGCCTTTTCTAAAACCAGCTTGAACATCTGGAATTTCAGTTCATGTATTGCTGAAGCCTGGCTAGGAGAATTTTGAGCATTACTTTATTAGCATGTGAGATGTTAGGTTATGTGTATTTTACCACAATTTTTTAAAAAGCAAGGGAAGAAACAGAGTTCAGAATAGTGATTGTCTTGGGGTTGGCAGAGGCAAGGGAATAGGATAGGGAAGAAACACATAGTTACATTAAGTTATTAATGTTCTAGTTCTTGATTTGGGCGGTGTGTTCATGGGTCTTCATTTTATGATATATATGCCTCAGAGGTGACAGTGTATGTATCATCAACTACAGTGATTAATCCAAGTCTATATACCAGTGGTCCACTGAAAAATTAATTGACTGTAAAGTTCTCATTTCAGAGAAAGTGTGAGAGTAAACTTTTTATTCCTGGTTCCTCCTTTGGAGAGGAGCAGAAGAAATGTGGCATAATTATGCTGCTGCTTTTCTGAGTCATTTCATATATTAAAAATTGGAAGTTTCCAATAATCTCAATTAAATTGTAGCAGTATTTTTGACTTAACAGAGTGACTGGTGGATTTAAATCATCATGCTGTTCAGAAAGGGACTTGTTCAGTCACTAAGTAGTATCTGACTCTGTGAATCTTTTCCAGTGAGTTGGTGTTTCACTTTGGGTGGCCAAAGTATTAGAGCTTCAGCTTCAGCATCAGCCCTCCCAATGAATATTCAGGGTTTATTTCCTTTAGGATTGACTGGTTTGATCTCCTTGCTGTCCAAGGGATTCTCAAGAGTCTTTTCCAGCATCACAGTTTGAAAGCATCAATTCTTCCAGGGAAGCCTCAGATCATCTGTTGATGGTCATTTAGGTTGCTTCCATGTCTTGGCTATTGAAAATAGTACTGCTGTGAACACTGGGGAGTGTGTATCTTTTTAAATTAGAGTTTTCTTTGGATATATGCCCAGGGGTGGGATTGCTGGACCATGTGGCGGTTCTGTTTTTAGTTTCTTAAGGAACCTCCATATGTTTCTCTGGAGTGATTGTACCAGTTTACATTCCCACCAAGAATGTAAGAGGATTCCCTTTTCTCCATCCTGTCCAGCATTTACTCTTTGTAGACTTTTTGATGATGACCATTCTGACTGGTGTGAGGTGATACCTCTTTGTAGTTTTCACCTGCATTCTAATAATTAGCAAGGTTGAGCGTCTTTTCATGTGCTTTTTGGCTGTTTGTTTTCTTTGGAGAAATGTATTTTCTCCAAAGGTTTTTCTTTGGAGGAAGGTCTTCTGTCTGTCTTTAGATTGAGTTGTTTTTCTTTCTTTTTTTAATGTGTTGAGCTGCATGCACTGTGTATTTTGGAGACTAATCCCTTGACAGTTGCTTTGTTTACAAATATTTTCTCTCATTCTGTGGGGTGAATTTTTGTTTTGTTTATGTTGCCTTTGCTATGCGAAAAGCTTTTACGTTTAATTAGGTCTCATTTGTTTACTATTGCCTTTATTTTTTATTACTCTAGGAGGTAGATCCAAAAAGACACTGCTGCAACTTCTGTCAAAGTGTGTTCCATGTGTTCTTCTAAGAGTTTTATAGTTTGGTCTTACATGTAGGTCTTTAATCCATTTTGAATTTATTTTTGTGTATAGTATTAGAGAATATTCTAATTTCATATTTTAATGTGTAGCTGTCCAGTTTTCTCAGAACCACTTATTGAAGAGACTGTCTTTTCTCCATTGTATAGTCTTGCTTCCTTTGCATAAATTGTCCATAGGTGTGTGACTGTATTCTGGACTTTCTACCCTACCCTATTGATCTGTATTTCTGTTTTTATATTTCTGTTATGGTTTATGGTACCATAGTGTTTTGGTTACTATAGCTTGATAGTGTAGTCTGAAGTCAGGAAGCCTGATTCCTCCAGCTCCATTTTCTTTATCAAGATTGCTTTGTCTATTCAGGGTCTTTAGTGTTTCCATATAGATTTAAAAATTCTTTGAAAAATGTCACTGGTGTTTTGTTAGGGACTGCATTGAATCTGTAAATTGCCTTGGGTAGTGTAGTCATTTTGATAATACTGATTCTTCAGTCCAGAGACATAGTATATCTTACCATCTGTTGGTGTCATTTTCAGTTTCTATAGTTTTTGGAGTAAAGGTCTTTTGTTCTCTTAGGTAGGTTTATTCATAGATATTTTATCCTTTTTGATATGATGTAAATAGGACTGTTTCCTTAATTTCTCTTTGTGATCTTTTGTTGTTAGTGTATAGATATGCAACAGACTTGTGTATATTAATTTTGTATCCTGAAACTTTATTGAATTCATTGATGAGCTCTAGTAGTTTTCTAGTAGCATCTTTAGGATTATTTTATGTATAGTATCATGTCATCTTCAAATAGTGACAGTTTACTTCTTCTTTCCAATTTGATTCCTTTTCTTTTTCTTCTCTGATTTGGGTGGCTACTACTTCTAAAACTATGTTGAACAGAAGTGGTGAGAGAGGACATCCTCTTCTTCCTGATCTTGAGGAAAGGCTTTCCACTTTTTACCACTGAGTGTGATGTTAGCTGTAGATTTGTCATATATGGCCTTTATTATGATGAGGTACTTTCCAATCTGTGCCCACTTTCTGGAGAATTTTTATCATAAATGGGTGTTGAATTTTGTTACAATGCTTTTTCTATATCTATTGAGATGATCGTATAGTTTTTATTCATCAATTTTTTCCAGTGTTGTGTGTCAAACTGATTTGTGGATATTGAAAAATCCTTGCATCCCTGGCATAAATTGCACTTGATTGTGGTGTCTGATCCTTTTACTGTCTTGTTGGATTCTGTTTACTATTACTGTGTTGAGGAGTTTTGTGTCTGTGTTCATCAGTGATACTGGCCTGGGCTGCTGCTGCTAAGTTGCTTCAGTCGTGTTCGACTCTGTGCGACCCCATAGACGGCAGCCCACCAGGCTCCTCCGTCCATGGGATTTTCCGGGCAAGAGTATTGCACTGGGGTGCCATTGCCTTTTCCGCATACTGGCCTGTAGTTTTCTTTTTTGTGGTATGTCTCTGTCTGGTTTTGATATTAAGATGATGGCAACCTCATAGCATGAGTTTGGAAATGTTCCTTTGCAGGTTTTTGGAATAGTTTCAGATGGATAGGTGTTACCTCTGCTCTAAATGTTTGATAGAAATTGCTGTGAAGTCATCAGGTCTTAGAGTTTTGTTTGTTGGGAGTTTTTAAATCACAGTTTCAACTTCAGTTCTTGTTATTGGTGAGTTCATATTTTCTATTTTCTCCTGGTTCAGTCTTGGAAGATGGTACCTTTCTAAAAATTTGTCTTCTTTCCTTTTATTGTGACATTTTATTTCTGTAGGAAGTGATGTTGACTTCACATGTACAGTAGTGAAAGTTTGCTTTTTATGAACATGAAAGCAAAATAAAAGTGTTAAGAAGTTGCTGAGAATAATGAAGATTGATCAGAAATATGGTAAAAGAAAATTTGTGATGATGGTATGAGAATAACTTGAAGTTTGGGAAATACAGACCTGAGCTATGGCAACATACCCCTTTTCCCAAGTTTTCCTAGTTCCAATCAATCTTCTAAGCCATCCCCAGAATTATTTAGAATAACTAGGAAATAACTTAATTAGGGTCCTTATCTTATTCATGAACATTTAATGAATCCCCATTTTATAGATAGTAAAATTCAAGGTTGTTCAGTTAGACGTTTGATATCCTTCATCCTCACTTCAACCAAACTAATTTAATTATTATTTTTAAAACTCAGCTTATACTTTTCTCCCATTATGCATTCCTTCATAATATTCCTTGATGAAAGTTCCTTTCCCTTAGTTTCTATTGCCATTTAGTTAGTCCATTCTTAAATATTTATCAAGAATCTGGTATCTGCTAGACAGTATACTATGGGCTAGGATTATAGTAACTCTCTTACTGAGCTTGCACTTGTGGGGAGAGCATATATTAAGCACAGAAATACTTTTTTATTTGCAACAAATAGTGTCATGAAAAAGTGCAGTGTTCTGAAGACAAATAGGGAAGAAAATGTCATTTAAGCTGAGATGTAAGTGACAAGTGGGAATTAGTTTAATGAAGAAACGGGCCAAGGAAATGGTATGTGTAAAGGTACTAGGACTTCCCTGGTGGCTCAGACAGTAAAGCGACTGTCTACAACGCGGGAGACCCTGGTTTGATCCCTGGGCCGGGAAGATCCCCTGGAGAAGGAAATGGCAATCCACTCCAGTACTATTGCCTGGAAAATCCCATGGACAGAGGAGCCTCGTAGTCTACAGTCCATGGGGTTACAAAGAGTTAGACACAACTGAGCAACTTCACTTTCACTAAGGTGGGAAGGATTTTGACTTGAGTATTTTAATTATGATGATGAGAAAGACTGAGGGCAGGAGGAGATGGAGGTGACAGAGGATGAGATGGTTGGAATGACATCACAGACTCAATGAGCATGAGTTTGAGCAAACCCTGGGAGGCAGTTAAGGATAGGGAGGTGTGGTGTGCTGTAGTCCATGGAGTCATAAAGAGTCGGACACAACTTAGCGACAGAACAACAACAGCATTAATTCTTTTATGTCTTATTTTGTTGTGAACAAATTTAAGTATTATATCGTTTCTCAATGATAATGTACTGATCCATGCTGCTGCTGCTAAGTCGCGTCAGTTGTGTCTGACTCTGTGCCACCCCATAGACAGCAGCCCACCAAGCTCCTCCGTCCCTGAGATTCTCCAGGCAGGAACACTGGAGTGGGTTGCCCTTTCCTTCTCCAATGCATGAAAGTGAAAAGGGAAAGTGAAGTCGCTCAGTCGTGTCTTGACTCTTCACGACCCCATGGACTGCGGCCTACCAGGCTCCTCCGTCCCTGGGATTCTCCAGGCAGGAACACTGGAGTGGGTTGCCCTTTCCTTCTCCAGTGCATGAAAGTGAAAAGGGAAAGTGAAGTCGCTCAGTTGTGTCTGACTCTTCACGACCCCATGGACCGCAGCCCACCAGGCTCCTCTGTCCATGTCCATGGGGTTTTCCAGGCGAGAGCACTGGAGTGGGGTGCCATTGCCTTCTCCAACTGATCTATGCTACTTTACTTTAAAAAATACCAAATTTATGATGTAGCTCTTACTCAGTGAATTTTTTTTATTTTCAAAGATATTCTTTTTAAAAAAATCACTGTAAATAGTCAAATGATAGATCCAAGTTTTAAAACTATCCAGGGAATTCTTATAGAAGTCCTATATCTGTATAGAAATCTATGTAGATTTATGATATATGTATATACACATAATATTTATGCTGTATATCTATACAATATACCATAGAATAAATATATGATTCAGGTATTTATTTGTTTATATCCAGATCTCCTGGATAACATTTTGGCTTCTCATTATGGCTTGTAGGCACCAGTCAGAAGTTAGTCAGTAGGACTGTTGGGTTCCAGGCACCCTGCTGTGGTCTTTACTTTTCTGTTCATTCTCTGATCTGTTTTATGGCTGGCTCTTTGATATTGATAAGAAGGATACACAAAAAATGCATTTAAATTGTTCTTTTGTTTTCAAATAAACAAACATAACATGATTTTTGGTAATTCTGTAAATATTTTAGTTTTCCCAATGTATGGATGTCTATCTAAAGAGTGCTGTAACAGCTAAGGTTTTTGGATCCACACAGAGAAACCAACTCTGGCTCACTTTAGCGGAAAGAAATTTAATTGGTAGTTGAAGAAGTCACAAAAAGACTGAAGAATTGGATTTGGAAAATGTACAAAACCTAAGGGTGCTAGGTGGCAGGAAGGATTATAGCTACAGGAATATGTTAGGAAGTCACTGCTATCAGACTTACACTGTTACTACTGCTGCTTTAAGTATATCTGACTGATAGCATCTTTGTGGTGCCTGCTGGAGTTCAAAGTCTAGGGTAGGAATGGTCTTGCTGAGACCTTGTTCTGGCCGCCAGGGAACGCCTTCCTTTGGCTTTTTCCTTTTGGCCTACCGCCAAAGCTCACATAATAAATTTGCCCTGAGTAAGAAAGCAGTTTGAGTGTAGGAAGAGCCTTTAAAAAAAAGAACAGAGATAGCTGTCCTTCACAACTACTCATTAAAATATATTTCAAAACAATTCTTTGTGATGACAGGTAGCTGTGTACCTCTTGAATTACAAGATAAATTGTTTATGGTATCTTATGTTTCTGGAAAACATGTATTTGTTTCTGTTTTAAGGAGGGTTGTGGTAGCTTATTAGAGAAAAATTACTTGATTCTTTTCAAAGTGAAACTATCTTAGATATCTCTAAATTTTATAGTACAGGCATGACTAAAAAATAGATACTTTTCTAAGAAAAAGAATCACAGACAGTAAATTTGATTGTGAGATATGCACATATTATTTATTTTTCAGTATTTTTCTTTGGTAGACAAATATGCCATATTTAAAATGTGTCCAAAGTATTACTATAATTTCTAAGAATGGATAAAACCAAAATTCATGGTTAACACATACATCCTAATTGCTTCAAATATCAATGAAAAAATGGTTATTAAAAAAATTCAAAACACCAGAGCTACTCATTTTGTTATGAAATATTTGCACTCTTACCAGTTACCATTAGTTTATAATTGTTTTCATAGTACATTTCATGAATTACAGCCTTCTTTATAAAATAAGATGATGTTTAAGGACTTTCTCCATATATATATATATAACTTCTGGGAAAAGGAATATGAATTGACATAAAAATTATTTAAGGAATGATTATTATACACATGGATGCTTTGACTTATGAGTCATGGTCTTAATTCTAGTAATAATAATATATTGTAATATGAAATATAGGTCAGGTATAGACAGATAACTTCTGGAGACAGAGGTGCTTTCATAGCCACAGCAAAATAGTTATAAGTATCAAATCTCTTAGAGAGTTTCCTAACCTAGAAATGTGTGAATGTTCATTGCAGCCGGCAGGAGAAAGTCAGTTTCCTTCCTGCAGAGTTCTTATCTTTTCAGTAGTCACAGTTACACTTGTTCTAGGTTTTCAGATCCTCTTTTCCAGGACTTCATATATTTTGATATTTTTAAGAATTCTTTCTTTGAACTTTCTGTAATGAGAAAACGAGAATTTTACAGACTTGGACTATTCTTTCCTAGTGATTTAAGAGTTGACATGCAAAAATGTATAGCAGGAAAGGAAAGTCGATCATAACCAGAGATCCCTTATCAGAACACTTCACACAGGATCATAACAAAACCATTCTGCAGTTGTCAATTTTTTTTTCCCAAAAGATTTGTCTTGGATAAAGCAGATTATAAAATGAAAGTAATCTGGTAACCTACCTTGATAATAGCTTTTGCTTGCTTTGACTTGGGATTTAGGCATCTTTGTCCTTTATGTGTTTTCAGGGTGATACTGTTAAGGGAAGATCCAAAACAGTCTTAAATTTTCAATGGATAAACATAAGAAAAACAACACAAAAAAGCACCCCCCACACACTATTATCTTCACCATGTCCATTACTTACATCACTTCTGTTTTGTCACAGTTATTAGTTGGATAAATTATAGAGACTTTCTCAATATCTGCCACTTTCACTGCTTTTACTCCAGGGCCTATGCAAAGACACCGTCCCCCTTTGAACATAGGGAAGCCTAGAACAGATCATAGCATCGGTTACTAATACATTTGATTGCAGCAGTGGGCTCTGTTTTATAATCTTGATGAAGAATGTGAGCCAATTTTTTAGTGAGGCTAGAGATAGTAATTTGACAAATAGCACTCAACACTTCTGTTACTAGGAAAATAACTTAAGAAGTTGACAGTTTTCTCTTTGAATTTGTAAGCAAACCATTAAAAAATAAAGGGAAAAATGAAAGAAGTTTATTAGAGATCAAACTTATTTGCCTGTGGCTTTTATGCTCAAGAACTTTTCCAGAAAGCTAATAACATTATCTCTTAAAATCTTGGCAGATGTTTAAAACTGTTCCTAAAGGCTCTTGCCAGATTTTGTAGCTAAATAAATTCTATTAAACGTATCATCTCTACTTTCAGTTAAACATTTCCAATATTCTCTGCCAAAGCTGTAGCAACTGCTAATGTTTGAGGGTAAATAAAAATTCACTGTATATTTTGAGATAAAAGTGAACGAAAAGACATTTGAAGCATTAGAAAAGACATTTATAGGTTGAGAAATAAAAGGTACCATATACCTTGAACAATTGCAGCACACAATATCAGAGCCAGGACTATAGCCATACCCTTCACACTCATGCTTGTTGCTGCTGCTTTGGCTTTGATATTCTTCTTGGAGGGAGGAGAAAAGCAGATCGTGGAAGAGAATTCTTACTGGCATATATAAGGCACTTTGTATACCAGCAGTCCCCTTATTGCAAGAGGAATTTCCCTCCTTGAGTCATGTTCCTTTCTTCCAAGAGATTCTATTTTGTTCTCATCTGCCGTTCCTTCCTTTTGTTACAGTATTGAAAGTAATATGAATGTGAAAGCACTTTGTAGACAGTAAAGAGCTATATAGAGTATTCCCAGATGGGAACCAGTCTTCCAGTAGCGTTTCCTAGAAATGTATTTGTTTGTTGGACTATGCTGGGCAGTGAAATTCTGATTGCCATTCATTCTTCCGTTTAGGAAGATTGTCTTCTGATTTTCAGTCCTTTCACCTTCCATCCTTCACAGAACTATATAAAAGAACATTCTTTAAAACAAATTATACTTTTGCTTCTAAGTCCAAACTCTTGCATTGGAGGCCTATTTTGTTTGACATCAAATGATCTTTTCTTTCAACTTATTTATATTTTTTAACTGTAATTTATAATTTATTTATAATTTTTGACTGTATGTCTGAAGAAGTCTTCTAAAGACCTGTACTTACGAATTTATATCCATTTATTTTTGCATGTTTAACAGTTTTTGCATATATGTATTTCTCAAGCATTATTATTTAGTACATAAAGTTGTGTGAATTGTGGATTTTTGAAAAACGGTTCTTTCTCATGCTGTGTTTGTAGTTCTTGGATTCTACTTTGATATAACCCTGTTTTCTTTTTATCTTTACCTTTTCCTCTTAAGGGGCTTCCCTGGTAGCTCAGCAGGTAAAGAATCCACCTGCAATGCAGGAGTCCCTGGTTCAATTCCTAGGTTGGGAAGATCCCCTGGAGAAGGGGTAGGCTACCCACTCCAGTATTCTTGGGCTTCTCTGGTGGCTCAACTGGTAAATAATCCACCTCCAAAGTGGGAGACTGGGATTCCATCCCTGGGTTGGGAAGATCCCTTGGAGAAGGGAACAGCTACCTACTCTAGTATTCTGGCCTGGAGAATTATATAGTCCATGTGGCAGTAAAGAATCGACTGGACTGAGTGACTTTCACTTTCACTTCACTTTCCTCCTAAGCTTTCTAATTCTATTTGTTTTAAATGTCTTTTGCAAACACTTAAAAAATCATATCAAAGGGATTTTTAATAGGTGAATGTAATTATTTACTATGTAATTGGTAATCTGTAAGCTTTATTAAATGCTTCCTTGATGTTTCTTTTCTGTCTTGTTTCCTGTGATTTCTTTCTAACTTTAAATATATATATTTTAACATTTTCTTATGTGATTTGGACAGAATACAGTGTTTTGTGTTCTGCTAGTAATCTTAATTTTTTTTAACCTGACTTTTTCTGGTAATTTACATCAACCATAAATACAATTTTCTGGTTCCTCCCTTTGTAAGATGAGAAAAATCACTGTAATATTCAAACCTTTCTTCCTGTTTCCTAGTTTTGTATTTTCAGATGGTTATATCACATTACTCAACTTCTTTTTTGAGAATTATCATTACATTTTATTCTGAAATAAATCACATACTTATTTAGATGTGTGTGTCGTAGTCACTCAGTTGTGTCCGACTCTTTGTGATCCCATGGACTATAGCCTACCAGGCTCCCGTGTCCATGGAATTCTCTAGGCAAGAATACTGGAGTGGGTTGCCATTCCCTTCTCCAAGGGATCTTCCCAACCCAGGGGTCAAACCCAGTTAGTTCTCCTGCATTGCAGGCAGATTCTTTATCATCTGAGCCAACAGGTCCTACATTTATCAATCATTTAAGTCTTTAAAACCTCTTAGTCTTTATTTTAATTAATCTCAAAGCAGTTGGAATATTATTTCTCTTTCTCATTCATTCATTTAACATTTTTCTCACAGGAAAACAAATAAAGTAAAAGGAATATGTTCTTGGATTTCATAAATCCTTATTGATTATTTTTTTCTTCAAGTTCTTAGGTAATACATAGAACCAAAATTATGCAGAATTGGTTTTGTGCTTTAACCTTTTTACTTCCTTTTTTTTGAGCTATACAAAAAGTAAACTTAATTAGACTCTGGAAGGTACTAATATGGATGCTTTCTCCGTCCTTCACACTCTTTTCCCTTTTTACTGCCTTTTCCTCCCAGGGTCCCTGCCTTAAAGATGACTGGAAAGCACTATCCCATTCTATAGTATCAATAGTTCATTGTTCACTCATTCATTGGACAAATATTTATTTTATTACATGCCTAGCACTCTTTTGAGTATCAAAGATAGAGCAGTAGACAAAACCAATTTTTGTGTCTTCTTGTGTCTTTAAAGTTTTGCAGTGTTCTCATTTATTGTAGAAGGCAGTCTGCCTAATTTCAAACGTGTTCTGTAAATGTGTGTCTTTAACCCTATGACTTTTTCTGACCTAAACACTTTCTATTATCACATGAGGAGGATTAATTCTTTGAGAACATCCCCTTCTCTAGTGAGTTTGAGAGATCCTTCTTATTTCTATTACATAATATGGTTCCTTTAAGATGGAATGTACTTTCCTCAGCTTTCCTGAATCCTTAAGTTTTGATATCTTCTTTTTCTCTCTCCTCTTTCACTTTCATCAAGAGGCTTTTTAGCTCCTCTTCACTTTCTGCCATAAGGGTGGTGTCATCTGCATATCTGAGGTTATTGATATTTCTCCCGGCAATCTTGATTCCAGCTTATGTTTCTTCCAGTCCAGCGTTTTTCATGATATACTCTGCATAGAAGTTAAATAAGCAGGGTGACAGTATACAGCTTTGACGTACTTCTTTTCCTATTTGGAACCAGTCTGTTGTTCCATGTCCAGTTCTGACTGTTGCTTCCTGACCTGCATACAGATTTCTCAAGAGGCAGGTCAGGTGGTCTGGTATTCCCATCTCTCTTAGAATTTTCCACAGTTTATTGTGATCCACACAGTCAAAGGCTTTGGCATAGTCAATAAAGCAGAAATAGATGTTTTTCTGGAACTCTCTTGCTTTTTCCATGATCCAGCGGATGTTGGCAATTTGATCTCTGGTTCCTCTGCCTTTTCTAAAACCAGCTTGAACATCAGGAAGTTCACGGTTCACGTATTGCTGAAGCCTGGCTTGGAGAATTTTGAGCATTACTTTACTAGCGTGTG
Organism: Oreotragus oreotragus; assembly: GCA_006410675.1. Lineage (NCBI taxonomy): Eukaryota > Metazoa > Chordata > Mammalia > Artiodactyla > Bovidae > Oreotragus > Oreotragus oreotragus. Next base: position 32,901 of record SJYX01023752.1, read on the forward strand.
AGATGAGTGCAATTGTGCGGTAGTTTGAGCATTCTTTGGCATTGCCTTTCTTTGGAATTGGAATGAAAACTGACCTTTTCCAGTCCTGTGGCCACTGCTGAGTTTTCCAAATTTGCTGGCATATTGAGTGCAGCACTTTCACAGCATCATCTTTCAGGATTTGAAACAGCTCAACTGGAATTCCATCACCTCCACTAGCTTTGTTCGTAGTGATGCTTTCTAAGGCCCACTTGACTTCACATTCCAAGATGTCTGGCTCTAGATTAGTGATCACATCCTCATGATTATCTGGGTCGTGAAGATCTTTTCTGTACAGTTCTTCTGTGTATTCTTGCCACCTCTTCTTAATATCTTCTGCTTCTGTTAGGTCCATACCATTTCTATCCTTTATCGAGCCCATCTTTGCATGAAATGTTCCCTTGGTATCTCCAATTCTCTTGAAGAGATCTCTAGTCTTTCCCATTCTGTTGTTTTCCTCTATCTCTTTGCATTGATTGCTGAAGAAGGCTTTCTTATCTCTTCTTGCTATTCTTTGGAACTCTGCATTCAGATGCTTATATCTTTTCTTTTCTCCTTTGCTTTTCGCCTCTCTTCTTTTCAGTGCTATTTGTAAGGCTTCTCCAGACAGCCATTTTGCTTTTTTGCATTTCTTTTCCATGGGGATGGTCTTGATCCCTGTCTCCTGTACAATGTCACGAACCTCATTCCATAGTTCATCAGGAACTCTGTCTATCAGATCTAGGCCCTTAAATCTATTTCTCACTTCCACTGTATAATCATAAGGGATTTGATTTAGGTCATACCTGAATGGTCTAGCGGTTTTCCCTACTTTCTTCAATTTAAGTCTGAATTTGGAAATAAGGAGTTCATGATCTGAGCCACAGTCAGCTCCTGGTCTTGTTTTTGTTGACTGTATAGAGCTTCTCCATCTTTGGCTGCAAAGAATATAATCAATCTGATTTCGGTGTTGACCATCTGGTGATGTCCATGTGTAGAGTCTTCTCTTGTGTTGCTGGAAGAGGGTGTTTGCTATGACCAGTGCATTTTCTTGGCAAAACTCTATTAGTCTTTGCCCTGCTTCATTCCGCATTCCAAGGCCAAATTTGCCTGTTACTCCAGGTGTTTCTTGACTTCCTACTTTAGCATTCCAGTCCCCTCTAATGAAAAGGACGTCTTTTGTGGGTGTTAGTTCTAAAAGGTCTTGTAGTTCTTCATGGAACCGTTCAACTTCAGCTCCTTCAGTGTTACCGGTTGGGGAATAGACTTGGATTACTGTGATATTGAATGGTTTGCCTTGGAAATGCACAGAGATCTTTCTGTCGTTTTTGAGATTGCATCCAGGTACTGCATTTTGGACTCTTTTGTTGACCATGATGGCTACTCCATTTCTTCTGAGGGATTCCTGTCCGCAGTAGTAGATATAATGGTCATCTGAGTTAAATTCACCCATTCCAGTCCATTTTAGTTCGCTGATTCCTACAATGTCACCGTTCACTCTTGCCATCTCCTGTTTGACCACTTCCAATTTGCCTTGATTCATTGACCTGACATTCCAGGTTCCTATGCAATATTGCTCTTTACAACATCGGACCTTGCTTCTATCCCCAGTCACATCCACAACTGGGTATTGTTTTTGCTTTGGCTCCATCCCTTCATTCTTTCTGGAGTTGTTTCTCCACTGATCTCCTGTAGCATATTTGGCACCTACCGACCTGGGGAGTTCCTATTTCCATATCCTATCATTTTGCCTTTTCATGGGGTTCTCAAGGCAAGAATACTGAAGTGGTTTGCCATTCCCTTCTCCAATGGACCACATTCTGTCAGACCTCTCCATCATGACCGTCTTGGGTGGCCCCACAGGGCATGGTTTAGTTTCATTGAGTTAGACCAGGCTGTGGTCCTTGTGATCAGATTGGCTAGTTTTCTGTGATTATAGTTTCAGTGTGTCTGACCTCTGATGCTGCCCTCTCGCAACACCTACCCTTTTACTTGGGTTTTTCTTACCTTCAACGTGGGGTATCTCTTCATGGCTGCTCCAGCAAAGCGCAGCTGCTGCTCCTTACCTTGGACCAGGGGTATCTCCTCATGGCTGCCCTTCCTGACCTTGAACATGGACGTTACTTGTCTAGGTATTCGTTTAGCATATTATACTACCTTGATATTATATTTTAAATAAAGGTGGGGATGGAGAGAAAAAGAGATACTATGCTTTAAAAAATTTTTTTAGTTTTAGAAACTTTTCTAAATCTTCCGAATCCTTTTGTTCTTTCTCTCTTCACTAAGTTGTTGTATCTCATTGTGTCTTCTCTTTGATTAAGCAGGACAAAGATTAAACTTCATTCTCTCTGGTTTTAGTAGTGTTTGCCATTTTTTTGGTTGTTGTTTCTGTAATTGAACTATTTTAAATTCTTCCATTCAAACAAGTTTCCCTTTGAGTTTGAAGAATCGCTGAATGTAGTTCTTATAATTACTTTCCAAAAACCTTTGCAGCTTAACAGTTCTATAATCTGTGATTCATATGAAGTTTTAGTTATGATTCTCAATTATGCAACTAATATAGAGTTTTGAAGTGTTTTCAAATGGGAAGAGATTAGCATTTAAAAATAATTCCCAACTCAGCATTCATTAAGTCTTTGAATAACATATTGTTTGCAGAAAAAATTAATCAAGACTGTTTTGCTAGTTAAATTAATGTAAAGTGGGTTATGAATGTAACAGTTCTCATTTATTATAAAGCAGTATAATGTAACTCAGAGGTTAAAGCGTCTGCCTCCAATGCGGGAGACCCGAGTTCGATCCCTGGGTCGGGAAGATCCCTGGAGAAGGAAATGGCAATCCACTCCAGTATTCTTGCCTGGAGACTCCCATGGATGGAGAAGGTTACAGTCCACGGGGTCGCAAAGAGTTGGACACGACTGAGCGACTTCACCTCACCTCATAATGTAACAGAGGGCTTCCCAGGTGGCGCTAGTGGTAAAGGACCCACCTGCCAATGCAGNCTCCCATGGATGGAGAAGGTTACAGTCCACGGGGTCGCAAAGAGTTGGACACGACTGAGCGACTTCACCTCACCTCATAATGTAACAGAGGGCTTCCCAGGTGGCACTAGTGGTAAAGGACCCACCTGCCAATGCAGGTTAGAATCAGGTTCCCTCCCTGGATCAAGAAGATCCCTGGAGGATGGCACAGCAACCCACTCCAGAATTCTTGCTTGAGAATCCCATGCACAGTGGAGCCTGGCCGGCTGCAGTCCATAGGGTCGTACAGAGTTAGACATGACTGAGGTGACTTACCGTGCATGCATAATGTAACAGAATCCTGCTGTTTTGAGTTTATAGAAGGCAGATGACTCACTCCTAGGGTAGAGGTTGCCACACATGTGATAGGCACCTAAAATAATGTGAATAGTTTGAACAGATTGATGTAGTCTTTAACTCTTAAAAGTACAGTAGTACAAAACCTGATGCTTTTTTTATAGAGGGATTAAGGCATTTAGGGAGCTGCCAGTGTATTTTTTCAGAAACTCTTAATGGAATTCTACTTCTGTGATTTTCCTTTAACATTAATAAATACCTTTTTCAGAAATCAGAATATCCTGCTGGCTATATTCAAGGCAGCTATTAGGCACTGGACAAGGCTGTATTTTTTCCAAATTAAATTTGGGGAAAAATGGTATAGACAATACAAAAATCATTATGGCATTAAGGAGTAGTGTATATTTTATTGTTATTTGAAAGCATTCCACAGAGATAATGAATTTTGAAAAAGATTTTTCTGAGCTTATACTTAGTCTCTTCTGGGACTTTGACATAAGACATTTTCAAAATGTAGTGTAATGTAATCTGGCATTTGTGAATGAGATGTACAGGAACTCACATTTCATAAGGATGATTTCATCTGTGATATGCACTGCCCCATACATTGCATTCTCAAATACGTGCACAAAAGAAGGGCCAGTTTTCAGTGGCCTCCATCTCCTACTGACCCAGCTGACCCACTGCTAGCTATCTACTTTTCCTCTTCTTTTCAGAATGATAGAAAGAATCAGAGCCTGATGCACCTTGCTTGAAAGATGACTGAATTCTACCAAATATCTGATGTTAAAGGAGAGACAGTTATTGGTACTCTGAAAGATGAGCACAAAAAGAAAAAAAAAATGAGCTTTTAGCTTTCAGGGATTGAAGATTTCAAAGTTACTGTCAGTTCAGTTTATTTTGCTTTTTATCTGTTCCTTTTTGTGCTGGTCAGACACAGGCTACCTGTATCTTGTTCCTGGAGTTGGATGGCTTCCCATTGTGTTAATTAGATTTATTGCAAAGGAGAGGGTTTCCTGGAACGCTAAGCTACAGGTGATTTATTAAACTGTAACTCTTTAATTTTCTTGGAAATAAGTTAAGATTTCAATCTACCATTCTTCTGAAAAGGAAATTTAATGTTTACCTTTGAGGAAGGAAGAGTTATGAAATAACAACCATTATTCACTTTTTTCAACCTGTTTGTTTTATGTAGAACCAAACTTACTTGCCTTGGAATGTTACTTTTTGCCAGGTTGATTTTAAAAGTATAGTTAAGTGTCAGAAACTACTTAATTTGTTTCCACAATAATTCAGAAGGAAACAAAGAACATGGGTTTGAAAGTGAATTGCTTTCCTTTAGAATTTTAGGTATGATTTTAAGACCTCATATGTTAAAATTTAGAAGACAGAGAAGTTCTGTTATCTCACTGAACAGATTATCAATCCTCTTTTCCATGTCCTCTGTACTCCTCACAGAATGTTTGCTGCTATTTGAGCCAGGAGCAGTGGGTTGTATAAAACAGCTTCAGCACCACCATAAACTTCAAAGAAATCATTTTTCTCACAACAAAGGCATCTCTATTCAGGGCCTTAAATTGGCCGCCTGGAAAATGACTGCAGTCTACAACTGCCAGGTCAATGTGACGTTCATGTTAATTTTCCAAGTTGGAAAACAACGTGCTTATTGTTAGGGGATAGAAACATGTGAGAGATTAGCGATGAGCAACTTTACAAACAACTAACTGAAAGAAGCTGGATTCAACAAGAGGAAGAAAAATTGTTCAGTGGTCTCCCTTATTATCATTAGTTCAGGTTTTCTGCTATTCAGAAAAGCTGAAGGAGAGGAAAGAACAGATCTGGCAGATATTATTTCAGAGCTAGGTGGAAAGAGTGTGCACGAAAAGATCTTGCCTGGAGAGATGAGTCCTGCATGTGAATGTTAGAGGAGCTATGTATGTAAGGTATGAAGTTGCTCTGGATTTGTTTGTGTTGTTTAGAAATAGGATATCTAAAATGGTGATTTGTAAGAAGCATTTCAGTACACATGGCTTGCCAATTTAAACTTTAAATTTAATGTTTTAAATAGGAAATATATTGAGGAATGTGAAAAAAGAACTGGAAGGACCTTTTTTAGTGCAGATATTTTATTTCCTATATTATCTTGATACTTAGACTAAATGGATGTCTTGGAGTCAGAACAAGAGCAACACTTAAAAATATTTAATAGGCTGTGTATTGCTTTTATTTTATAGATTATGCTGAATGCTGTTTTCCTTTTTAATAAAAAGCCAACAAAAGTAATCTAGCTTACTTTCCATGATTCTTGCCTCTATAGTCGTTTACTGTGTGGGTAGGTGAGCAGTAAGAGGTGTGGTGAGGGAAACAGCTCGCTCCTCAGCTCTGGTTTCCTCCCTCTCAACCTTGCACCTGTGCCGGCTGGAGGCAGCAGGATGGTGATAGAGACCATGGTAATTGTCATCATTTGTTGGGTGCCTGCCATGTGCCAGGTATTGCACCTAGTGTCTCCCTAGTCCTTGCAGTAATTCTGTAAGAGCACCAGTATCTTCTTTTCAAAGGTAGTTTAAAAGAGTTACATCCCACAAATTATGTAACTCTTCCTGAGTCGTTTAACACATTTAATAAGTACTAGAGTCAGAGGACAGCGGCAGTGAAAAAGCCTACTCGAATTCTTTCTTCTGTGATGCAACAGGGAAGTGAAAGGCAACCTCAGAGGTTTGACTTGTGTAACTCCAGATCAGACCTCCCTAGAAAATAGAAAGTTCAAGAGTATTGGAGTAGAGGACTAAGTATGGAACAATTCAGGATATAAATAGAATCTGAGGTTTCTGGTGAGAGAAATCAGAAAACCTTGAGAAAGTCTAGAACCCCATTTAATTTATATTTCATTGAATACCAGGAGAATGGCTATTGTGACTTCTTAAAACTTAACCTTTGTTAGTAATATTTTTACTCTTATTTTCCCATCATGACTACTAGTAGTAACGATTAGAAAACTTGGCTTATTCCAAGAAAAGAGAAAAAGGGAGGAAGCCTGTATTCTTTTTTAAATTAATTAATTTTAATTGGAGACTAATTGCTTTACAATATTGTGGTGGCTTTTGCCATACATTGACATGAATCAGCCACGGGTGTACATGTGTCCTCTATCCCAAACCCCCCTCCCACATCCCTCCCCATCCCATCCCTCTGGGTTGTCTCAGTGCACCAGCTTTGAGTGCCCTGTTTCATGCATCAGACTTGGACTGGGGATCTGTTTCACATATGGCAATATACATGTTTCAGTGCTGTTCTCTCAAATCATCCCACCCTCTCCTTCTCCCACAGAGTCCAAAAGTCTGTTCTTTATATCTGTGTCTCTTTTGCTGTCTCGTATATAGGGTTGTTGTTACCATCTTTCTAAACTCCATATATATGAGTTAATATACTGTATTGGTGTTTTTCTTTTTGACTTACTTCACTCTGTATAATAGGCTCCAGTTTCATCCACCTCATTAGAACTGATTCAAATGTGTTCTTATTAATAGCTGAGTAATATTCCATTGTGTATAAGTACCACAACTTTCTTATCCATTCGTCTGCCGATGGACATCTAGGTTGCTTCCATGTCCTAGCTATTGTAAACAGTGCTGTGATGAACACTGGGGTACACGTGTCTCTTTCAATTCTGGTTTCCTCAGTGCGTATGCCCAGCAGTGGGATTGCTGGGTCAT
>SJYX01023752.1:44803-59841 GCA_006410675.1 Oreotragus oreotragus
TTCCTTCCAAGAAGCAAGCGTCTTTTAATTTCATGGCTGCAGTCATGGTCTGCAGTGATTTTGGAGCTCAAAAAATAAAGTGTGTCACTTTCCATTTTTTCCCCATCTATTTGCCATGAAGTGATGAGATTGGGTGTCATGATCTTTGTTTTTTAATGTTGAGTTTCAAGTTAGCTTTTTCATCTCCTCTTTTTGCCCTCATGAAGGGCTCTTGAGTTCCTTTTCACTTTCTGCCATTAGAGTGGTATCATCTGTATATCTGAGGTTGTTGATGTTTCTCCCAGCAATCTTGATTCTAGCTTGTGAGTCATCCAGCCCTGTCTCTTATACACATCTAGATGTGTATAAGAGACAGATCCCACCCTTCTAGATTGTCACAAAACCCGTTTGAGTTTCCTGAGTCATACAACAAAGTCCTATTGGGTATCTATTTTACATATGGTATTGTAAATTTTATTTGTATTCTTAAAAAAGAAAGATTATGACATGTGGAGTACTGTAGATAGGACCTTTAATGAATTAATTACTTGAGTCTGGTAACCAGATAAGGTAGAGACTGAACTAGAGCTTCCTGTAACTGCTAGAGGTGGCGGTTTCCACGGGGAACATACTGCTTTGAAGAAAAGATTTTATCTTTGAGTGAAATTGAAAGTTGGTAAAATATATATGTTAATATTTATGATTTCACTGAGTTTCATAATTCTAAAAATTAATCATTGCTGATGTGTATGTTTAAAGAAATTCCTTTCTGTCTTTCACCCTGGGCCAAGAGAAACTATTTAAAAGGTGAGAAAAGAGAGTAGGAATTTTCTACCTATTAATATACACACACAAATGCAGCAGGCACATAGTCTTTGCTGCAGAAGTAACTTTCCCCCTATGTTCTGAGTTAAAATTTGTAAACAGCAGCAATAGTGACTTTGCCCTGTTAGCTTTGTGCTCACGGTGCAAGGAAGGAACCTCATAGCAAACATTTGCTTTGGAAAGTCCAGAGTTCTTTTAATTGTTGAACTATCTTCTCTTCTCTTTCTCTTGCTTTTATTTCAGAATTTATTCATCTCTCCATCTTCCTCATCCTTTTTAATTGATTGTGATACGGAATTGAATTTTTAAAAATATTTGTAAAATTTGTTTTTAAAGTTACTTCTTGAAAAAAGACATTTCTTGATTTTAAATTTAAAGATTGTGAGTTGTACCTTTCTTGTTTCTCTAAAAACTTAGAATTAAGTGGCTTTTTGCTTATATTCTCAATTGTTCTCAATTGACTTTTTTCCCCTTTTAGGGAAAAAGAAATGTCTTTTATTTGCCACTCAGTACGCTCATTACATATTCAGGACATTCCAGATTGTGTGGATAACTAAACTACTCAGTGACTGGCAATTTAGAGAAATAGATTAGTGTGAAATTCAGTAGCATTAAGGGCAAAGGGATATACTTAAGAGAATAGACAAGTGAACTATATAAATATGAAGTGAACTACTATGTTTGTGCATGTCTGACAGAGAGGGATGAGGGACACAGAATAAACCGATAGCTAAATATGAGTTAAGTGTATATCACTAACATTTATAAAATTAGCAAAAGGATTATTGATGGCACATTGGTTAGGAAATCAGAACCTACTTTCCTGTAGATATTAAAATGATGGTGGTGATTGTTAAATTTAAGAGGTTTTATCTGGGAAAAGAACCTTGACTGATTTATCTTTTATATCCTATTTATTTGCCTTGAATAAAATATATGTGTGAGAATAAGTCGAGATTTGGAGTATAAGACATAATGATTTGGTATTTGTATACATTGCAAAATGATCACCAAAATAAGTCTAGTAAATATCGCCATAATATATAGTTTTTTTTCCTTGCAATGAAAAATTTTAAGATATACTCTTGTTCATTCCCTAAGTAGTGTCCGACTCTTTGCGACCCCACAGACTGCAGCATGCCAGGCTTCCCCATCCTTCACTATCTCCCGGAGTTTACTCAAACTCACGTCTTTTGAGTCAGTGATGCCATCCAACCATCTCATCCTCTGTCGTCCCCTTCTCCATGTGCCTTCAATCTTTTCCAGCATCAGGGTCTTTACCAATGAGTCAGTTCTTCGTATCAGGTGGCCAAAGTATTGGAGCTTCCACTTCAGTCCTTCCAATAAATATTCAGGGGTGATTTCCTTTAGGATTGACTAGTTTGATCTCCTTGCTGTTTAAGGGACTGTCAAGAGTCTTCTCCAGCACCACAGTTTGAAAGCATCAGTTCTTCGGTTTTCAGGCTTCTTTATGGGCCAGCTCTCACACCAATACATGACTACTGGAAAAACCATAGCTTTGCCTATATGGTCCTTTGTCGGCAAAGTGATGTCTTTGCTTTTTAATACATTGTCTTGGTTTGTTATAGCTTTCCTTCCAAGAAGCAAGCGTCTTTTAATTTCATGGCTGCAGTCATGGTCTGCAGTGATTTTGGAGCTCAAAAAATAAAGTGTGTCACTTTCCATTTTTTCCCCATCTATTTGCCATGAAGTGATGAGATTGGGTGTCATGATCTTTGTTTTTTAATGTTGAGTTTCAAGTTAGCTTTTTCATCTCCTCTTTTTGCCCTCATGAAGGGCTCTTGAGTTCCTTTTCACTTTCTGCCATTAGAGTGGTATCATCTGTATATCTGAGGTTGTTGATGTTTCTCCCAGCAATCTTGATTCTAGCTTGTGAGTCATCCAGCCTGGCATTTTGCATGATGTACTTTGCATATACATCATGTATGTATACATCATACATATGTATATATACACCCTGTTAAATAAGCAGGGGGACAATATACAGCCTTGACATAGTCCTTTCTCAGTTTTGAACCAGTCCATTGTTCTATGTCTGGTTCTGACTGTTGCATCTTGACCTGTGTAAAAGTTACTCAGAAGTAGGTAGTGTGGCCTGTTATTCCCATCTTGTTAAGAATTTTTCAGTTTGTTGTGATCTACACAGTCAAAGGCTTTAGTGTAGTCAATGAAGCCGAAGTAGATGTTTTTTTGGAATTCTCTTACTTTTTCTGTGATCCAGCAGATGTCAGCAGTTTGATCTCTGGTTCTTCTGCCTTTTCTAAATGGAGCTTGTGCATGTGGAAGTTCTTGGTTCATGTACTGTTGAATCCTAGGTTGAAGATTTTGAGCAGTTGCATTGCTAGCATGTGAAATTGTACAGTAGTTTGAGCATTCTTTGGCATCGCCCTTCTTTAGGATTGGAATGAAACTTTTCCAGTCTTGTGGCCACCGCTGAGTTTTCCAAATTTGCTGGCCTATTGAGTGCAGCACTTTCACAGCATCATCTTTCAGGATTTGAAATAGCTCAACTGGAATTCCATCACCTCCACTAGCTTTGTTCATAGTGATGCTTCCTAAGGCCCACTTGACTTCACATTCCAGAATGTCTGTCTCTAGGTGAGTGATCACACCATCGTGGTTATCTGAATCATTAAGACCTTTTTTGTACAGTTCTTCTGTGTATTCTTGCCACCTCTTAATATCTTCTGCTTCTGTTAGGTCCATATCATTTCTGTCCTTTATTGTGCCCATCATTGCATGAAACATTCCCTTGGTATTTCTGGTTTTCTTGAAGAGATCTCTAGTCTTTCCCATTCTATTGTTTTCCTCTATTTCTTTGCATTGATCACTGAGGAAGGCTTTTTTATATGTCCATGTTATTCTGTGGAACTCTGCATTCAAATGGGTATATCTTTCCTTTTCTCCTTTGTCTTTTCCTTCTCTTTTTTTCTCAGCTATTTGTAAGGCCTCCTCAGACGATCATTTTGCCTTGTTTCATTTCTTTTTGGGGGGTATGGTTTTAGTTACCACCTCCTGAACAATGTCACAATCCTCTGTCCATAGTTTTTCCAGGCACTGTCTATCAGAGCTAGTCTCTTGAATCTATTTGTCACTTCCACTGTATAATCATAAAGGATTTGATTTAGGGTCATAACTGAATGGTCTAGTGGTTTTCCCTACTTTCTTCAATTTAAGTCTGAATTTTGCAACAAGGAGTTCATGATCTGAGCCATAGTCAGCTCCTGGTCTTGTTTTTGCTGACTCTATAGAGCTTTTCCGTCTTTGGCGGCAAAGAATATAATCAGTCTGATTTCGGTATTGACCATCTGGTGTTGTCCATGTGTAGAGTTGTCTCATGTGTTGTTGGAAAGGGTGTTTGCTATGACCAGTGTGTTCTTTTGGCAAAACTCTGTTAGCCGTTGTCCTGCTTCATTTTGTACTCCAAGTCCTGACTTTTGTATTGCTCCAGGTATCTCTTGACTTCTTACTTTTGCATTCCAGTCCCCTATCATGAAAAGGACATCTTTTTTTTGGTGTTAGCTCTAAAAGGTGTTGGGAGTCTTCATAGAACCATTCTGCTTCAGCTGCTTCAGCACTGGTAGTTGGGGCATAGACTTGGACTACTGTGATGTTGACTGGTTTGCCTTGGAAATAAACTGAGATTATACTGTTGTTTTTGAGATTGTACCGAAGTACTGCAGTTTGAACTCTTTTGTTGACTGTGAGGACTACTCCATTTCTTAGATTCTAAGGGATTCTTGACCACAGTAGTAGATATAATCGTCTTCTGAATTAAATTCACCTTTTCACTGATTCCTCAAATATCGATGTTCATTCTTGCCGTCTCCTGCTTGACTTCATCCATTTACCTTGATTCATGGACCTAACAGTCCAGGTTCCTATACAGTATTGTCAGTATTGGACTTTACTTTCACTACCAGACATATCCACAACTGGCTGTCGTTTCTGTTTTGGCTCAACCTCTTCATTCTTTCTGGAGTTGTTTCTCTGCTCTTCCCAAGTAGCATATTGGACACCTGTCGTCCTGGGGGGCTCATCTTCCAGTGTCATATCTTTTTGTCTTTTCATACTGTTCATGGGGTTCTCAAGGAAATAATACTGAAGTGGTTTGCCTTTTCCTTCTCCAGCAGGCTACATTTTGACAGAACTCTCCAGCATGACCTGTCAGTCTTGTGTGTCCGTGTATGGTATGGCTCATAGTTTCATTGAGTTACATAAAGCTGGGATCCATGGTATCATTTTGGTTAGTTTTCTGTCATTGTGGTTTTTGTTCTGGAGGCCATGGGACTGTAGTTCTTGCTTCTTCTGTCTGCCCTCTGATAAATGAGGTTAAGAAGCTTGTGCAAGCTTCCTGATGGGAGGGACTGGGAAAAACTGGGTCTTGCTCTGTAGGTAGGGCCATCCTCAGTAAGTCTTTAATCCAATTTTCTGCTGATGGGTGGAGCTGTGCTCCCTCCCTGTTAGTTGTTTGGCCTACTCACTAGCAGCTTTCTTAGCAACTTGTAAATATGCGAAACAGTATTATTATTGTTTTGCACCCTTTCCTTCCTTTTTTTCCCCCTTCCTTTCATTTCTCTGAGGCTGAAGCTTTCATTTTACCTGGACAAGAGAGGATGACTGAGTATGCCAACTTGATAATCAAAGCGTTAGGTTCCAGTTCTCTCTTCCAGTAGTTTCCCAGTTAATCAGTCTTTGCTTTGAATGCAGAGTGTAGGATGCTGTGCTGAGACACTGATGTGACAGCTTTAGTAGGGGTGGCGGGAGTGAGTGAATGGGGGAGGAGTAAAGGAGTAGGGGGTGACTTTATTTTCTGGCTGCAGAGCCAAATAAATCAACATTCTAATTTAATGTTTAGTGAAGGCTTCTTTTAGAATGGATTATGATTTATTGACTTAGAGAAGCCTCAGAAGTAGCCAGAGGTTTGGTGAAGGACAAAAGTAGTAGAGGTGATTTAATTAAAAAAGCAAAGCTGAGTCAAGTAATGGTCATCACGCAAATAAGTGTATGAAAAGAGTATTGGCCTATGCATTTGGAATTACAAGTTTAATCTAGATTCTACTGGTTAACTAGCATATTACCTGAATTTTAATTCCATAATCTGGAAGATAATGGGGCACTGGACGATTTCTAAGTTCCCTTTCCACTCTGATAGTTTGTAAATTCGTGTCTATCAGCAGCATTTCATACTTTTGAACCCCTCCTCCTTGATACTCTCTTCCTTTGGTTTCTGTGATCTTGTACTCAGGATTTTCCTCCTGTCTCTCTTGCTATTCCTTCTTTGCAGGCTCATCATCTTCTCCCTGTTAATTAAATGTTGTATATATCTTCAAGATTAAAACCTAGGCAGTCTTTTATCACTTTCTATCCTGTGTCTTCTGTATCACTAGCTATATCTGAGGCATTATAGTCAATGGTCATGCTTCAGTAATTATGCATATATACATCAGTTGTTCCCAAGTTATGTTTCTAATCTAGACCTCTCAGTTTTGACCTGTATATAAACTGCCTGTTCAACCACCTGTATTTGAGTAATTAAGAGGCACCTCAAACTAAATGTATCCAAAACCAAACTCCTAAAATCTTTCCTTCTACAGTGTACCTAATCTGAGTGTATGGCACCATCAGTCATCAGTTAACAACCAATTGTGCAAGCTAGAAACATGGGAGTCTGCAGTAGTCTTAATTGATCAGCCTGCATCTGTTCTCTATTCCTCTTAATCTGTTTTGTACAGTGGAGCCAGAGAGACTTTTTAAAGGGAGATCTAATCTTGAGTCTCTGTGATACTCTTAAAATATTCCAGCAGCCTTTAAGATTAAGACCAAATTCATTATCATAGCCCTGCCTGCCTTCCCAACTTCATCTTCTGCTATTCTGCCCTGTGTTAGTTCAACACCAGCCGTGCTAACCTCCTTTCAGTTCCTCAAGTATGTCATAATCCTCCCACGCATCTCTCAGGGCCTTTGCCTCGCTCTTCCCTGTGCCCAGAATATTACCCGTCCCCTTCCCCATTGCACATATTACTCATCCTTCTGCTTTGAGCCCAGTATTAACTCTCTTTTTAGAGTAGCCTTTAGTAGTACACCCTCTATCATCTATAACAGGTTCTTTTATTATGTGTTCCCTTAGAAGTATATTCTTTTCACTCATAGCACTTATCTCAGTTTATTATTATATAATCGTTTCTGATTATTTAATTAATACTACCTTCTCCACTAGACTGTAAGTATTATAAGGACAAGGACAATTTCTAGATTTTGCTCACTATTATGAGATTCTTGTACAGTGCCTGTCACATGACAGGTAGTTAAGAATTACTTGTAGAGAGAATGATTTAACTAGCTGTGCAATATAAGTTTTATTTTTCGGTTTTTATCAGGATCAGGGCAGAAGCTAAAAGTGGAACAGTAGATTCTGTCTTCAACTGCTCCCTTTTTCTCTGGCCTTTTTTCTGTTTAGTATATTACCTTGTTTTTCAAGCTATTGTTAGCTTTGGGCTAGTAAAAACAAGACAAAAGCAAAGGAAAAAATAAAAACCTTCCTCATTTTCATATTCTCACGTGGATGCTGTCTTATTTGTTTCCTTTCCATTACAGCTATATAAAAAGTAGAGATAGCATCATGTTTGAAAACATGGGTTTAAGCTGAAAGACTAAGGTTTGAGTTTAAGCTCTGCCCCTTGTATGATTTTGCTTCAGCTTTTCACATGATAAAATGAAAGAAATAATGGCCCTTTATAGGGTTTCTTTGAGAATAAAATGACAATACATGTGAAGTATTTAGTACTATACCTGGCATACAGTTAGCACTTCATAAATGTCAGCAGCAGTCATTGTTGTCATCATTGTCATCTTCATAGTTATAAGCTGAGTTGCATCCCCTCATAATTTATATAAATGGCTTGAAGCCCTAAACCCCATTGTGACTATATTTGGAGATCAGGCCTTTAAGGAGATAATTGAGGTTAAATGAGGTTATAAGAATAGAGGCCCTAATCCAATGGGCAAGAAAAGAGACATCAGCGACAAGTGCACAAAGAAAAAGGCCCCATGAGAATGCAGAGAAAAAAATGGCCATCTGCAAGCCCAGGAGAGAGGCCTCAAAAGAAACAAAACCTGTTGACACCTTGATCTTGAGTTTCCAGCCTTCAGGACTGTGAGAAAATGAATTTCTGTTGTTTAGGCCACCCAGTGTGTACTGTCTGTTATGGCAGCACGAGTGGGCTAACCACCACCACCATCACCATCATCGTCATTTTGTCCTTTTAGTAAGGGTCCCATCGTTTTCCCCATTTTTTATTTAACCTACTGATGTCAAGTTCTTTCTCTTGTGGAGCTGTCATAAAGTATTGGTTATTCTTATATAACCAAGTTCAAAAGTCTCTTTTTATGTCTTATGTAGCTTGACTGCTTTGTGGTCCTTGAAGGTCAACTGTTTTCTCTTTCATAAAAATCTCTCTCTTTTTTTTTTTAATCGAAGCATGGCTCAGTTGTAAAGAATCCTCCTGCCAATGTAGGAGATGCGGGTTTGATCCCTCAGTCAGGAAGATCTCCTGGAGCAGGAAATGGCAACCCACTCCGGTATTCTTGCCTGGGTAATCCCATAGACAGAGGAGCCTGGCCTGTGACTTCATGGAGTCCTAAAGAATCCAACGTGATTTAGAGACTAATCAACAGCAACGTAGTTGCACTGCAATATTTTGTTAGTTTCAGGTATTGAAGCATGGCTCAGTTGTAAAGAATCCTCCTGCCAATGTAGGAGATGCGGGTTTGATCCCTCAGTCAGGAAGATCTCCTGGAGCAGGAAATGGCAACCCACTCCGGTATTCTTGCCTGGGTAATCCCATAGACAGAGGAGCCTGGCCTGTGACTGTTCATGGAGTCCTAAAGAATCCAACATGATTTAGAGACTAATCAACAGCAACGTAGTTGCACTGCAATATTTTGTTAGTTTCAGGTATACAGAAGAGTGACTCAGTTATGTATATGTATTTTCAGATTATTTTCCACTATAAGTTGTTACAAATAATGAATATTGCTCCCTGTGTTACACAGTAAATCCTTATTGCTTATATATTTTATATATAGTAATGTATATCTCTTAATCCCATATTCCTAATTTGTCCCTCCTCCTCCTTTCTTTTCCTTTTGTAAACCATGTTTGTATTCTGTGTCTGTGAGTCTGTTTCTGTTTTATAAATTCATTTGTATTACTTTTTAGATTCCACATGTAAGTAATATATATTTGTCTTTGACTGATTTTGTATGGTATTGTCTAGGTCATCCATGTTGCTGCAAATGACACTATTTAATTCATTTGTATAACTGAGTAATACTCCATTGCACATCTTTATCCATTTGTTGATGAACACTTACGTTGCTTTCATGTGTTGGTTATTGTAAATAGTGATGTTATCAACATTGGGATGTGTGTATCTTTTTGAGTTAGAGTTTTTATTTTTTCCTGATAATCACTCAGAAGTGGGATTGCTGAATCATATGGTAGCTCTAAAAAAATCTCTTTTTTTTTAAACTTCTGCTTAGTTTCCTACTAAATTTCCATCTTGAACCTTGTCTCCAGCTGCATCTAAAAACCACTGTTTTCCAGGGCACTCTCCCCTGCATTCAGGTCTGCCACACCATTTGGCTAATATGGTAAGCAGAATAATAATACCCCATGCACTCCACGAATGTCCATGCTCTAAACTTTTGAAGCTGTGAATATTTTACATTACTTCGCAAAAGAAAAGTTACAATTGAATTAAGGTTATGGACCTTAAAATATATACAGGCATTCATTAAGTGGGACCAATGTAATCATATGGGTGCTTAAGAATAAAAAAAGAAGACAGAACAGTCAGAAAGATACAACAAAAGATGAGGAAGCGAGGACTCCAATGTGTGAGGGACTTCATCTCCTGCTGTTGGCTTTGAAGAGGGAGAAAGGGGGCCACCAACCAAGGAGTGTGACATCCTGTAGAAACTGGGAATAGCTCTCAACTGACGACCATGGAAACAGGGATTTCAGTCCTACATCAGCAAGGAATGGAAATCTGCCAACAATCTGAATGAGAAAAGAAATGGATTCTCCCCTGGAGCCCTTAAAAAGGATGATGAGTCACATAGAAGAAAGCTACCAGACCTATTCATGTAATCATTAACTCTCTTGACTTCCTAAGGGAATACCCCTTTTAGTTTTGATTCCCTTTTTAAAAATGATTTCAGTCCTACATCAGCAAGGAATGGAAATCTGCCAACAATCTGAATGAGAAAAGAAATGGATTCTCCCCTGGAGCCCTTAAAAAGGATGATGAGTCACATAGAAGAAAGCTACCAGACCTATTCATGTAATCATTAACTCTCTTGACTTCCTAAGGGAATACCCCTTTTAGTTTTGATTCCCTTTTTAAAAAAAAAAAAAGATTTTCTCTTCCAGAAGAGAGGAAGCTTAAATTAAAAAGTGGTAAGTTATCTTCAGTTTTAAGTTTAAATGATGTTCCAACAGTAGTTGCTTTATGGGAGTTTCCAGCTTTGAGAAAAAAAAGTTATTAACTAAACTCTTGATTACAACATTAGCCATGCCTAGGGACAGAATTTTTCTGTGTTCTTTGTGTTACATAAAATGTTCACCTTTTAAAATAGTATTCTTCTATGCATTTAAAAAAGAAAGGTACAGGACTGAAAGTAAAAATTATTATTCCTTTTACCCGTTATTATTTAGGAATGTATAACTTCCACAGAATTTTCCAATCAGTAAATCAGATCTTATTTACCCTTGTTTGTGTCCTGAATCCACAAGGCCCCATGCCATTTTGGACATTGTACAGCTGATAAGTGAATGAAAACAGCTTTTTTCCCCATCCAGTTTAAAAGCTTTTTTTCTTTCTAAATCTTTAATCAATTTTGTATTGTATGGAGAAAAGTGCAGATGGAAAATATAGCTACTGCTTCAGCTTTTCAAAAAATTTAAAATTTCAGTTCACTTCAGTTGCTCAGTTGTGTCTCTTCGTGATTCCATGGACTGAAGCACACCAGATTTCCCTGTCCATCACCAACTCCCAGAGCTTGCTTAAACTCATGTCCTTCGAGATGGTGATCATCCAACCATCTCATCCTCTGTCGTCCCCTTCTTCTTCTGCCTTCAGTCTTTCCCAGCATCTTGGTCTTTTCCAGTGAGTCAGTTCTTTACATCAGGTGGCCAAAGAATTGGAACTTCCAATGAATATCAGTCCTTCCAATGAATATTCAGGACTGATTTCCTTTAGAATTGACATATTTGATCTCCTTGCTGTCCAGGAGACTCGCAAGAGTCTTCTCCAACACCACAGTTCAGAAGCACCAATTCTTTGGCACTCAACTTTCTTTATGGTCCAGCAGGAAAAACCATAGCTTTGACTATACAGACCTTTGTCGGCCAAGTAATGTCTCTGCTTTTTAATATGCTGTCTAGGTTGGTTATAGCTTTTCTTCCAAGGAGCAAGCGTCTTTTAATTTCATGGCTGCAGTCATCATCTGCAGTGATTTTGGAGCCCAAATAAATAAAATTTGTGGCATCCGGTCTGATCACTTCATGGGAAATAGATGGGGAAACAGTGGAAACAGTGTCAGACTTTATTTTTTGGGGCTCCAAAATCACTGCAGATGGTGACTGCAGCCATGAAATTAAAAGACGCTTACTCCTTGGAAGAAAAGTTATGACCAACCTGGATAGTATATTCAAAAGCAGAGACATTACTTTGCCGACTAAGGTCCGCCTAGTCAAGGCTATGGTTTTTCCTGTGGTCATGTATGGATGTGAAAGTTGGACTGTGAAGAAAGCTGAGCGCCGAAGAATTGATGCTTTTGAACTGTGGTGTTGGAGAAGACTCTTGAGAGTCCCTTGGACTGCAAGGAGATCCAACCAGTCCATTCTGAAGGAGATCAACCCTGGGATTTCTTTGGAAGGAATGATGCTAAAGCTGAAACTCCAGTACTTTGGCCACCTCATGCGAAGAGTTGACTCATTGGAGAAGACTCTGATGCTGGGAGGGATTGGGGGCAGGAGGAGAAGGGGATGACCGAGGATGAGATGGCTGGATGGCATCACGGACTCGATGGAGGTGAGTCTGAGTGAACTCCGGGAGATGGTGATGGATAGGGAGGCCTGGTGTGCTGCGATTCATGGGGTCGCAAAGAGTCGGACACGACTGAGCGACTGAACTAACTAACTAACTCTATTGATTTCCCATCTGTTTGCCATGAAGTGATGGGACTAGATGCCATGATCTTAGTTTTCTGAATGTTGACTTTTAAGCCAGCTTTTTCACTCTCCTCTTACTTTCTTCAGGAGGCTCTTCAGTTCCTCTTCATTTTCTGCCATAAGAGTGGTATCATCTGCGTATATATGGTTGTTGTTATTTCTCCCAGCAATCTTGAGTCCAGCTTGTGCTTCATCCAGTCTGACATTTTGCATGATGTACTCTGCATGTAAGTTAAATAAACATGGTGACAATATACAGCCTTGATGTACTTCTTTCCCAATTTGGAACCAGTCTATCATTCCATGTCCGGTTCTAACTGTTGCTTCTTGACCTGCATACAGATTTCTCAGGAGGCAGGTAAAGTGATCCGGTATTCCCATCTCTTGAAGAATTTTCCAGTTTTTTGTGATCCACACAGTCAAAGGCTTTAGCATAGTCAATGAAGCAGATGTTTTTCTGAAATTCTCTTGCTTTTTTGACGATCCAATGGATGTTGGCAATTTGATCTCTGGTGTGTCTGCCTTTTCGAAATTCGGCTTGAACATCTGTAAGTTCATGGTTCATGTACTGTTGAAACCTCACTTGGAAAGTTTTCAGTATTACTTTGCTAGTGTTTGAGACAAGGGCAATTGTGTTTGAACATTCTTTGGCATTGCTGTTCTTTGGGATTGGAATGAAAAGTGACCTTTTCCATTCCTGTGGCCACTGTTGAGTTTTCCAAATTTGCTGGCATATGGAGTGCNCATGGTTCATGTACTGTTGAAACCTCACTTGGAAAGTTTTCAGTATTACTTTGCTAGTGTTTGAGACAAGGGCAATTGTGTTTGAACATTCTTTGGCATTGCTGTTCTTTGGGATTGGAATGAAAAGTGACCTTTTCCATTCCTGTGGCCACTGTTGAGTTTTCCAAATTTGCTGGCATATGGAGCGCAGCACTTCCACAGCATCATCTTTTAGGATTTGAAATAGCTCAACTGAAATTCCATCACCTCCACTAGCTTTGTTCGTAGTAATGCTTCCTAAGGCCAAGTTGACTTCACACTCCAGAATGTCTGTCTCTAGGTGAGTGATCACAGCATCTTGATTATCTGGGTCATTAAGATCTTGGATCATAGCCTTATCTTGCTCAGTGAAACTATGAGCCATGCCGTGTAGGCTCAAGACGTGTATGACCCAAGGTGGATGGGTCATAGTGGCGAGTTTTGACAAAATGTGGTCCACTGGAGAAGGCAATGGCAAACCACTTCAGTATTCTTGCCTTCAGAACCCCATGAACAGTATAAAAAGGCAAAAAGATATGACACTGAAAGATGAGCTTCCCAGGTTGATAATGTGCCCAATATGCTATTGGAGAAGAGTAGAGAAATAGCTCCAGAAAGAATGAAGAGCCTGAGCCAAAATGAAAACAGTGCCTAGCTGTGAATGTGACTGGTGATGGAAATAAAGTCCCATGCTGCAGTGTCACTCACACCTGACACATGCACAGGTTGTGGTTCCCTGCTGGATTCAATTCTCTCTACCCTCTTGAAGGGTCTTCTCTGTAGCTTAAATGGTAAAGAATTTGCCTGCAGTGCAGGAGACCAGGGTTCGATCCCTGGGTTGGGAAGATCCTCTGGAGAAGGGAATGGCAATCCACTCCACTATTCTTGCCTGGAGACTCCCGTGGACACAGGAGACTGGCGGGCTACAGTCCATGGGGTCACAAAGAGTCGGACATGACTGAGCAACTAACACTACTACCCTCTTGAATAAACAATCCAGTGATGTCTGGGGAGTAGCTCTTTTTCCTCATCATAGATGACATGATCGCACTGGATTGCATTCTGAACAGCTCCTGCAACCTTCCTATACTGTTCTGTGTTCAGGTCCCATGCCTCAAAAACTAACAGTGCCTCCTCAGATAAAGAACATTCCCTAGCTGTTTCCTGTGTCATGCGTTTTTTCAGTTTCTCAGTTACTTCTTCCTCTTGTCTCTCTTCGTCCTTTCTCTGGGCTTCCAATCCCATCAGGTCTTCATTAGCAAACTCCTCGTGTTGCACAGCAGGGCATTCAGTGAAGCTGTCCTTTGGCAGATCTAGCTCCAGCTGAGGATCACTAAATTGATAAAGACCTCTTCGGACTCCTCATTGTCTTCTCAAATCCACAAAAAATTAGGAACAGACTGTGAGCACAGATTCTTCCAAACCCCACTGCAGTGATGGCCATAACCTCATGCCAAGCAAAGTCAATGTTTTTTATGGGTTTGTAGATGTCATAGTCCTCTCAGAATTGTCACAGGGTTGTTCCTGTCATTTACTGCTTCTGCACAGCAAAGGTTGGCTCTAGCCTTGAACTGATAAAACCAGCCATGCACGCATGCTAAATCACTTCAGTCGTGTCTGACTCTTTGCAACCCTATGGACTATAGCCTGCCAGTTTCTTTTGTCCATGGGATTCTCCAGGCAAGAATACTGGAGTCGGTTGCCATGCACTCCTCCAAGAGATCTTCCCAACCCAGGGATTGAGCCCACATTCTCTTTTATCTCCTGCATTGGCAAGTGGGGTTTTTTGTTTGTTTGTTTGTTTTTTACCACTAGTGCCACCTGGGCCATGGCTAGCATTAAAAGATGCACCTTCTGATTCCTTACCATGTTTCTTCTTCAAGTCTTCAAAAAGGCTTTTAGCTTTCTCTTGAATCAGCGTTAAGCTGAGCAGGACTCAGTGCTGATGCTGATCCTGCATCCACACACTGAAAAGTTTCTCCGTTTCCTCCATCACTTTTGTATGCTTTGATATTATTGTTGACATCATCAGCACAGCTGACTTCATATGTTCATGATCTTGTCCTGTTCTTTAGATGCAAACTGATGGTTGGATAATTCATGTAGATGGTAGAGTGACATCTACCATCTTTTCACTCTCTCAATTATTTTCACTTTTGTTTCCATTGTTATCTCTTGGTCTTGGGTGTGTGTGTGTGTGTGTGTGTGTGTG